>VXBO01014032.1:282784-350463 GCA_013400135.1 Rhinoptilus africanus | reverse complement strand
AAAAAAAAAAAAAAGGTACAGAAGCATCAAAATTGAGGTATACACTGCTGCTGTCCCGCAAATCCAGGAGCACAGTGACAGAACTGCAGGCTATACAGAAATAAAGTTAACCATTGGAAAAGGAAGCAGATATAATTAGAAGATTCAAAGATTGTCAGTCATTAACAAGCAAGTCTGCTTGCCTTAATGTGGAGCAATTCTAATGAGAAGATGCAGCAGTCAAAGCAGGCGCGTTTCTCTTGAAATTCCTGTAGTTTGACTACTACCGTACACTGAGCGCAGCACAGTACCAGTGGAGGCTAACAAGTTCACTCAATGCTGCAGAAAAGAAGACCCTTATACGCCTTTGCACTGCTAAAAAGTCCATCAGAGAACATGAATCCTCTTGTCATTAAACGATAAAACTCACATCCATCAAACAGTAGATTCTCTGTTGTTACCTTTATTTCATGAAGAATTCCCGGGGATTAAAATCCAATGGAGAGTCTCATGGCAAGCAAGATCACCATGGATCTCGATTTTGTGTCTGCAGTATCATCAAGAACCACTTGAAGCAATGCACGTGTTTCAAGTTTTTCTTCCATGATCAAAACCCGAAACTTCTTTCTGATGTCTTGTGTGTAAAGTAACTCAAAGCCTTGAGAAAGCACTTATTACCAGCAATTTACACCCTCTTATGCAGCATCCAGGATATCTATCTATCTGTCACAGTAATTTAGCTGCTTCCAGTAGCTCCACATTCCTTACCAAGGGGCACTGAATAGTCCACTTGAAAGTCTCTGGGGTTTTTAGTCACAAAGTCCCAAACTGCAGTCAGAGATAAGCAGCAAGAAAGAACAGAGCACAGTTCCACAATGGCTTAAAAAGCAAAATGAGGTGCCAGCTTCCACTCACAAAGCCATTTCTCGCTCCAGAGCCAGCTATAGCATTTCCACTACCTCATTTGTGCCGGCACTACTGTTCCTGCAGTAAAACAGATAAGGGAACTAAATCCATCTGAAACTTCTTTTTTTCTGGGTTAGTTTTCAACATCTTCAGTTCCCCAACTGAGCTTTCTAACTCACGAATGATGGTGCTGGCCCAGGGGAGATGGTGGAAATACGCAACTTGTGAAAAGGCAAGACAGCACCTTTAATAGTAACCTGCAGTTTGACCAGCTTGAAGTGAACTAACCCCTAAGAGACATGTCATTTTCTTCACCGAGATGGAAGGCACTCAAGGTACAGACCTGAAAAATACATTTACAAAACTGTATGCAACACCCTAATATATTTATGACCATCAGCAGCACATGTAACAGTTTATCTTATGTCAGCAAATACTTGATGAACCTGGGCACTTCCACTCAACAAGGAGTCATCAAGTTCCATAAGAGGACATGAAACATGCTTCCAAAAAACAAAAAAAAACCCAACCAAAACCTAATCTTGGCTGCAGTATCACAGAAAGGCAGGGGTTGGAAGGGACCTCTGGAGATCATCCCATCCCACCCCCTGCCAGAGCAGGGTCACCCAGAGCAGGGGGCACAGGAACGCGTCCAGGCGGGTTTGAATGTCTCCAGAGACGGAGACTCCCCCACCTCCCTGGGCAGCCTGTGCCAGGGCTCTGACACCCTCAAGGGAAAGCAGTTATTCCTCATGCTGAGATGGAATTTTCTGTGTTTCAGTTTGTATCACAATTTTCTGACCCTTGTCAACTGCTTTCCCCTGACAACTCAAGCTGTTCCCAGGGTTTCTCACAAAACTCTCCCAGTATCTTCTGGTCCTCCCCAGCCCAGCTGAAGAGGACACAGGACACAACATCGCTATGCCTGGCCAACACAACGTCTTAACCGATCAGCCAACAAGGCCAGACAGAAAAGGTAACTACCAGTTTCAATCTGTAGCCTTTTCCTTCAGTAGATGTGTAGATTTATGATTTATCCAGCTACCAATTTTCACAAAACCTGCAGGAATCTAATTTTTCAGCCCTCAGCTCCTGTCAAATGTGTCTGAACCCGATTCAGAAGTCATTAGGGGAGGAGAGATGGACAGAGAGCACAGGTATTATTTTCTTGGGAAACTAGGCTAAAAATATAATTTACATGAAACCAGAGTAATTATGTTAGTGAAGTACATGACAAGATAGTCATATAAGAAAATTAAAGAGAAAAATGAAGTCAAAAGAGAAGAGAATCAGATTAATATCACCTGTGGAGATCAGTTTTAGACTTTCCACCTCTATAGATCTGCTCATTTTCCCTCTGCTGAGCAGCTTTATACCATAGCAACTATTACAGCTATTTACATTTTTGGTACGTTCAACTGGCTCTTAAGGTCTGCTGAACGACACCTTCCCTGCTGCAGGAGAGCCATGAACAAAGGCAAGGTTCTCCAACTTCACAAGCTTCACAAGCAGAGATGAGGCTCCTACTCTAATTAATTCATTCAAGAGTTTACAGCATTCGTTTCTATCACGTATCTGAAAGGCCTGTGGCTGCTGGTTCCTGCGTCAAGGAGGCAAAATTTAAAAAAAAAAAAAAGAAAAGAAAAAAGGAAACCAAAGTTAAGAAATCAGTAATAATCACAATAAGATCAACCGATGTTTGCAGACAGAAACTTTACACCAAGTCTTTAAACAATTTAAAGCAAACACAAAAAAAACAGAGAGGAAGGAGTAAGACATGTCTAAAAAGGTCTGAAAATTGTTTTTGTTACGCCATTTGTGCGTACCACTTTAAGGGAAACAAAAATTATTTTAGAAGAAATCATTAAAAAACTTTTTAGAAAAAGTCTCTCTTTTTACCATGTTTATAAGAAAGGTGGTGATAATGCTTTCAGGAAAACCTCCTCCTTAAGAGAAGCTGAACAATCTTGCATTACTGAGTTAGAAAGGAGATGAATAACAAGAGAATACAAAAAAGTCACTGATAAGGTAAATTGTAGGACCCTCTTTGCCCTCTGTCAGAGAAAAAAAGACATTCGATTAATTCAAGAGGCAGATATTTAATAGTGATGAAAGAAAATTTCTTTACCACTAGATATCACTGAGACCAAAAGTTTGATGGGATCTCAAAAAAGAAGAGGCAGTCAGGATTTATTAGAACACTCACAAATTCACTAAATGGCATTTTAAATTAGAAAAATTACAAAGCCTGAATTTTGAAAGAACTGTTAACCAACTCAGAATCAGCTAAGATGGTGTTTCCTTCAAAATCAGGCATGAAATAAAAAATTTTTATTTCTCAAATGTTTGCAACTTCCTTTTAAAGCATCCACTTGAAGCCAGCATCAGATACAGATCAAAGTACCCTCATCCAGAATGCTAATTCCTACACTGTCCAGAACAAAACGGTAAAGAAATAAAAAGAGACAGTTGTCTCAGCTCTGATGTCCTCAAAGGCCAATGGCGTCCTCAAATTCCAGAAAATCATTTTTAATGGTGTTTGTCAAGTTACAGTACTGGCCTCTATCTCAAGCGAGAATTAATCCAAGTCAAATCCCTTTTCTGGAGAGCAGGAGGAGGAAAGAAAACAGTAGCAAATGTAGGATTTGTGACAAAACATCATCAAGCTACTGGGATTTTAATGTTAGCATCTAGATGACTGTTAATAGGCCAGTACCCAAATACTGAATCCCAATTCAGAACTAGCCCAAAAGGCAGAAAGTAGTTAAAATAATAAAAGCCATACAGCATCTAGTCTGCTATGTCCTTTGATAAGGCATTACTGCAGTCATATGAATGCCCGAAGTACATCGATCACGGACACCACTGTAGCAGGGAGGTCAAAGAAAAGAGACTAAACAGATGAAAATCAGACAAAGGCTGTGAATAAAATGGTTTCTGAGAAAGATTATAAACAAAAGATCTCTTCTTTCTAAAAATCTCTTTTTAGAAATAACCCTGACAAAACAAAACCCCCTTTGCATTATAAAGCAGAAACACATAGCTTCATGTAGATAGCAAAGATCGCCAATTAGCAAAAAAAAAAAAAAAATCCAAAAAATAAGACACCACAAAAAGGCACCCAAAGTATTATTTATCTCGGAACTACATTTTCTGCAGCAGTTTTTTGTATCTTTGCTTGATCTCCTACAGTTCTTTCTATAGAGACCATTAATCAATTCAATTATAAGGAAAAGTTAGCAGTTTACTTCATATTTCATAACATGACTTTTACAGAAAACTTATGTTTTTAATACTTCAAGTAACACAAAATATTTTAATTTGGTTATGTGCTTCAAATGCCATTTTCACAGCTACCATATTTATCATACAGCACAAAAGGCATCTCCTCTATGAAAACATAAAATCTGCAGTCTATCACTACAATATCTTATTGTTAAAATACTGGAAAAAAAAAAAAAAAGGTAAGAATGAAAAATCAAATCTTCCCCACACAGTTTATTTATACCTTACACTAAAGGAAGCAACTGCAAGACAGTAAAGTAACAGGCAACATGCTCCATCTACTGGCAAAATAGAGCAGTAGGACAAAGTTTTACTGCACAGCATCCCAATAATTAAAGAGATGCTAATGTTTTATGCACTAACATGTACCTAAAGCACTTAGCAATGACTAGTTTACCAGATGCACCAAACTGCGTGCTGCTGGTAGTTTCCTCTCCCACACACATACATACAAAGGCCAAACAAGTCCCTTCTCATCGGTGCCAAGTGACAAGGGGTAACGGGCACAGACAAATACAAGACATTGAGTTCAAAAGTAAGACAAATTATTGTGAGAGTGGCCCAGCATTAGAAGAGGTTTCCCAGCCATGTTGCGGAGCCTCCATTTTTGGAGATACTCAAAACACGACTGGACACAGCCTTGAGCAACCAGCTCTGAGCAGGGGAGTCGGACTAGTTGATCTCCAGAGGCTCCTTCCAACCACAGCAATTTCATGATCATAAAACTACTTATATCAAGCTTTTGACCTATGTCCCGTTCTAAGTTCCCACCAGAAGACTTGCACTTTTCTCAAAATACACAGTCATTATGGAAATATGTTTAAATTATCTGTGGCACAACTCTTCCAAATGGATTTTCAGCAACTTCTAGCAATGCAATACTTTTAAAATTCATCTATACTGCGATACACCATCCACCACAGGTGTACATTCAACACGGGAAATGGAAGCTGCAGATTAAATCAAACTCTGGAATGCATATCACCATGCCTTCAAATAGAACAAATATTTTGTGCCACATTTCTGATAGCCCATCTGGTCTAATCAAATAAAATAAAAAAGTCTAAAATACACTGGCAAAATTAAATAAATCACAAATAGGTAACTAAATAGCTAAGTAAATTTTCATGCCAAATACACAACCTCAGAAAACAAACCAACACATGATAAACTAATTCTCAGTAGCCCTGAACAGTAAACAGGGCTTTAAACTGGAGAAGGCTGCTGCACTGTCTGTAGTCCAACTCTGTTTCTAGAGAATATGATGACAATTTCCTTTAGGGTTTGTAAGTGTTTCATCTGAATTGACCTTTTACAGTACTTTAGAAAACAGCTGCAAAACAAAGCTTCTAAAAAATTAATGTAATCAGGAAAACAGTGTTATGATTGGTGATTTTTTTCTTAGACTTATCTAAGTAAAAAAATCAATTCACATTCAAATAGTAGAAAAAATGGAAGACTTTAAGAACTATGAATGGGAAAGTACAGGTTTTAGCCTATGTAAGCAAAATAAATGAAACATTGTCCCTCTTACTCTGCTTGTGCACTCCTTTTTAGTCTTAAAAAAAATCCACTCTACTTCTAAAATAATCTCTGTTCACAAATCCCTTCTCTAAAACTTGTTTCTTCCATTTATATAATAACAATCCACCATATAATTTACTGCTATATGAGCTCCCTACAATCTGCTCCGTTCTGCTCTCACTTTACCACAGCTCCTTCCTCCCAACAGCTTTCTAAGACACTATTTCTTCCTAAGTTCCTAGTCTCCACTGAACTTACCACATCAATCTTTAAGTGTGCCCACGTACTACCTGAACCCCCTCTGCAGATTTCTGATTGCTCATCAATTCCTGGTTCTCTCTCTTGATTACTAGATGCATCACATCCCTCCCGGACCTTTCCCAGACTCAGCCTTAAAAGGCATATTTTTCATTTGATCACAGTCCCAAACACCACTAAGCCGCAAATTTTCACCAAAATACTAGCAGGAATGGAGCCTTAACACCAGCTCCTTTTTAGTTTACGCAGAGGAACACTGGCAGTTTCCTGCAATAGATGGCTCTAGTCTTCAGATAACCGCCACTGCATCCACAACATTAGGTGGAAGAGAAGAGAGCAAAGGTACCAGAGCTTCTCTTTATACAAGTTACCAATAACGGCTCACCCTCTTCCCAAAAGATGTCCGGCTTGGATGTTTATAAACCGTCTGCTGCATGGCACGCAGAGCCAGGACAGTGCTCTGTAGATCAGCCAGAGTGAGAATCTCCATCTTAGAATTCATAGGAAACTAAAATAAATTGAGAATCCCTTCCCTTCTCTCTCTGTTTTCGCACAAGCTGCCAAATGAATAAAGAACAGCTTGGATCCACATCATCAATTTATTATATAACAATTTATTCAAGCCATAACGCTGTTCAATTGACTTTAATTCCTTTAACGGAAGAAATTACAGCTTCAGGAAATAAAACCATACATTAATTAAACTATTTGACATCAACACTATCACTCTCATAAACAACGTTCATCTCTGGGCAGTTATCACCTTACCTCGAAAACTCTTTCTCATCAAGGAAAAGTACCACGAAGGAGAACACAACGACCAAAGAAAATTTGTCAGCTCCAATTTATCAGTTTGCCTATTAAGCAATAATTGATAATGCTACTAATAATATATTAATAATGTATTCCACATCTTCAGCAGGAAAGCCACGCACAACTACCAGTATATCCCTCATTCTTACTTTCTTTTATAGTCTTTATGTTATTTACAGCCAACATATCAGTTGTGTATTTACCTGTTCTAATCAACTTAATTCTTGAAAATAATTAACAGTGCCTCTGATCACCTACGCCACATTTAAAAAGTCAATCCTCACAATTCTAGACATTTCAATCAATTAATTGGACTAATCCAGTAGGCTGCAGCAAGAGCATCTCCAATAATGGGTACTGACTATTGAAAACCAGGTGCCATAAAGGAAAATGCAGTTAAATTTGTAATCTCTTTTCTAACTTTTAGCGTGATACTGTACATACTGAAGATGGGAAGTAAGTAAATACTGTGTACGTGAGAGAGTGTGAAGAGCCTGTAAGTATGTACCTGTGAATACACATAGAGTAAAAAAAACCTTAATGCTCATCCAACAGATAAAAGTAATTTCCTTATTGGATCAGAGTTGTCTTATACTGAGAATTGTCTTTTACGCATAAAATGTAGTACCATATTATATTACAAAAACAGTTATTCTTTATCACAGAAAAAAAACAGAAATCCTGCTTCTTTACCATTTCTTGGGCAGAGATTTTGTGTAAGCAGAAAAAGCGCATTTCCTTAAATTCCACACTTCATGCCTAAAACTTCTTCTGGAAATAATCAGTAAACAGTAATCGAGACACATTTGAGATGTTTGCTGTTGGAAGTACCTCTAGTTTTACACAGTTATCACCCAAGGTACTCACATGCACATTTATTCGCAGCGTTGGGCCACACCGCCATTGTGGGTTTTTGCTTGTTCCGAAATGCCTCTTCCACTCTAGCTTCTGTTTTCCGTACAGTGGAACCATGAGGATTTATTTGTTCTGCTGTTACTGATAAGCCTGCACACAGAAGATAACCATACCTATTTAAATAAACCAGGCTGCATAAAACTAATGAATTTAAAAAGAAACTTGGAAGACCATGCTGCAATAAGAACATATCAATTAATATTTAGCTGGACATTCAAAACAAAGATTAGAATCAAGAATATTTGTTTTCCACTGACAAAATAACTTAGTGGTTGCACGGTCTTAAAACTGTCAGCTCTGATGGCTTAGAAAAATAAGACTGTCTCTCAGGCTGGGGTCCCCAAAGATTGCACTTTTCTATCCACATTTCCTCTATAAAGCAAATTCTTATTGACAGTTTCAATTTTTCCTAATTTTAAACAGATGATTTAAAATAAGTGGCAATTCATAACTGCATAGTATGTCCTATCAAAAAGAGT
This sequence comes from Rhinoptilus africanus, assembly GCA_013400135.1. NCBI lineage: Eukaryota > Metazoa > Chordata > Aves > Charadriiformes > Glareolidae > Rhinoptilus > Rhinoptilus africanus. Next base: position 342,304 of record VXBO01014032.1, on the reverse strand, counting down.
ATCTTAATAAAAAACTTGTATTGTCACCGCGATCTATATGTAAAACGGATCCATTTCAGAGTCAATACGAGCTTTTAGATTAAGAAAATGTGATTCTGCTTTTAACGAAAAGTCTGTTTGCTCTCTGTGATGTAAGTTCATCTCACAGCTGCTACTATTTCATAGGGGGCTTTTTTTTTCATATTGGTTATTCCCATTTTAAAGACATAAATGAATTTCTGAAGTTTCATATTTGTGAACTAGAATTTCCTACCCATTCACCAAAACAGTCTTCAAAACATCATACCATGCCTCCCATAGTAACCAGAGCCAAGTGAGCAAGACAAGAAGCTCTAAAACTGACAGAAGCAGAAATTAAAAGACGCACAAGGAAACTCTCACCTAACAGTCAGCAGTTACAGCATAAGTTTCTAGGTACCATTACAAATATTTTAAACTGCGTATCAAGCACATTTTATTACTTAAAACATCTACCGCTTCTACCTTGTAATATGCTGGTTTCAATAAGAAGCTGCAAATTCCAATAATCTAGTTTTGTTGTTTTTTTTTTTATTTACCAACTTAGAATTTTTTATCCTTAGATTTACAGTCTTTCAGGAACAGCACTTTGTTTCAATAATACAAGAACAAGAAATTCTAGTTTAAATTCTAGATACTAATTTTATTATACAGTTTATTACACTGTTACACTGCAGCACTTCTTTTGAGATTAGTCACCAATCTCAGTACTAAACCAACATGGCAGATCCATCAAAAAACCCCCAGAAAAACTGTAGAAAAAGAAAGTGATATAGAAACTACCTTCCATTTTAAACTATGTAAGATTGCTAGATAAACTGCCAAGAGAAATTTGAAGAAAATGGATATAGAGCTTTTTAGCTTTAACCCTCATCTTCGGTATCCTGGAAATAAATTAAAAGCTAATACATGGCACAATTCAGAAAATCAATGGCTTTTCAACTGGGTAAAGATTAAAAAGCCTACAGTATGTGTCACTTGCCTTCTCTGTGATTCCAGACAGAAACACTTGACAGTATTTCCCTCTGAAATACTCGATTCCATCTGAATTTTATGTTGAATGTTGAAGTCTTTCCAAATGTAGCCAAGAAACTGTTGTCCAAGATCTAACCAAGCGAGGGGCACGTTCTTTTTGTCAGAAGACAAATTTCCTTCCTGATAGCCAAAGCCACCCCATTCTGACTTAATCTGACTGCAACACTACCCTGACCTCTCCTGAGAACCTATTAATGTAAGTTTTATAGTCAGTCCAAGAACTGCTAGTAGATTCGTATGATAAACCTGGACTTTTTTTCATATAGTTCACTGTTTGCACTATTACCATTCTTTCACAAGAGTCCTGTTGGCAAGCTAAGAATTTTAACTCTAGTAAGGCTTGAAGGTAGGATCCTGTATCAAGCTGAGTCCAGACATACACACAGAGAAATGTGGACAGCAAGAGCGTTTCTTTCCCCATCAGACTTCATATATCCTAGTCCAGCCCTTTTAAAGGACAATGAAAAAAGAAGTTTAGAGTACTTTGAGCTGAACAAAAGCCTGATGTGCATCATGCAATGAAGCATACTCATTGTGACTTCAGTTTCAACATTCATTTAAGGTTTTTCTTGGGCATCTCTTGTTGATGTTAAAAAGAAGTACACTTAAGGGTTCTATTCCCCACACTTCATCTCATACACTGGTAGCTCCATGCAGCCAACAGCCTGGTTTAAGCAACCACTCTTGCATTTAGGTGACCGGTTGCACAAAGCTTCTGGACAGCAAAAGGCATAGTTTACAGTGCTTACACAGTTTTCTTCAAGAATTTCCTCATTGAAACATTCCATTATTTCAATATATGCTCTTATTATAAAGCAGAGGGGAAGAAGGAGGATCTGGGAATCACTTCTATACCTGATCATCTAGTAATCAATCCAAAGAAGAAACCAGAAATCCCTTAAATAACCTTGTGGACATCCAATCAAAAGAAGAAAATGCAAGTATGCGCCTTTGTCATCCCTGGTCCAAAATGTTCCAAAACAGGGTACATGTCAAAGTCTGAAGAAGTAGATGCACCGTGATTTTGCTGATCTGCTGTCTTGCTGAGCATATTCTCTGGGGCAAAATGAGAGTAATGGCAAGGTTGATCAGCATTCACATCTCTTCCATCCATTACAATGACCAGTGACAAGACTACATGCCTGAAGTGCCATCTTCTTGATGTTCTACATCATAATCTTTGACACAACTCTTGATTCAGGGATAGGACAATCTCTTGTGCTTGCCTTACAGCATGAGCTTTCCTCAGACCTCACGAGCCTGATACATTTTTCTTCATTCGTAATCAGTTAATCTAATACAGCTTCTTCCATGCTTCCGTCCTTGCTAATCCAGTAAGTGATTTTAGCCTTCCACACTCTGCAGCTGGACCAACTGCAGAGTTTATTTGTTCTTGAAACCACCCCAGTGTGGTCCAAAAGGATGAGCATCTTTGAAATGTGGTCCATGACACTGTAACAGTTTCCATGCTGATGCACAGAATACAGGAAAACCTGTCCGTTGCTGCACGTAAGCTGTTGTCACTCAAAAAACTGGTACTGCTAGTTACCTACCTGTATCTGAAGGTCCACTAACCAGCATCTGACACCAATAGTATCTCAGCTTCTGATTTAACAAGTTAATCGCATGACACCATCAGCCTTAATTATGACTTCTGAAAACCCTCCTCTTTCAACAGGGTCTTCAGGTTTTTGCCCACAGAAATATAAATTATTTGGTCACCGCCACAAAGAGAAGGGCAGCGTTCCATTAGCTCTTGCAAGACTTGCAAGGAGGGACTTACAAGCCATATAGTCGCTCTCTGTAACAAAAAACTCTTACAAACAGTTACTTTAACCTCGGAAGCAATAACCTTTAACAATCATGGGGGACTCATAAAGGATAATTAACTGAGCATAGCTCTCAGCATGACACTAACGCCAGAATTGTGGATATTCTCATACTTCTAATAGAAAAGTACAGAGGAGAAATGAAGGCATTATATTAGTTCTATTTTACAACCACGGTGAATTACAATTGGTTCTCTTATCCACAATTCAAGACACACACTGGAAGCTTGTACAGAATTAGACAAAAAATGCATGACTGAATGGGAAAATAAAAGGAACTGTATCCATTTAAACCTGAAGAAGAGAAAGCCTACAGATACTCGCATAGTTCAAAGAAATTTATTAATAAAGGGTCTTCAATCTGATAGAATTATTTCAAGAACCAGCAGCTGTAAGTTAATGACCAACCAAATTCAACCTAGAAATCAAATAATGCATTTTTTTTAACAAAGCATGAGTCAAAGCAGGAACAAATTTGCCAAGGCAAAGCTGGAATTACTGAAATCAGTAATCCCTAAATCAGCATGAAATTTTGTTCTAATGTTATAGTCCAGTGATTTTCAATCATTTTCAATTTTCAGAACTTGAAAAATTTTCCATGGAGGTACAGAATTTTTCATGTAAACAGAGTCCAACTGGGAATATGTCTGGGCTTTTGATCACCTTTTGTGGTCACTTTAGAAGCTGCCCCTAGACTTGGAAGTCTGTGGACTACAAGGTGAAAACAACCCCACTAACTTAAACAAAAACTAAGTCTCAGTGATGTCCTCCAGTGGAGGGGGGCTATACTTCCTGATTCTGGACCATTAGATTATCAATCCTCCCCTCAATGTGGATGCAGCAGTTATTTCTTAATCCAAAAAATCGAGTGATTATCACCAAAAGTACACCTGTGCACATGCCAGGGTGAACTGAAAATCCACTTCTGAATGCCACTCTCCCTAACCATAAGTGTTATTACACAGCATTACATGCCAGTTTTACAATACAGCTCTGGTTTCACCACGGCTTCAGTTAGTGTATCAATCCCAGCACTTATCCATTCAATGTGTTCTACAAGACTTTTTGTACCAATAGGCAATGCATCCTTCTTTTGGAAAGAAGGACAGTGCCTTACCAGACCAGCTCACGTAGTTGGAAAAAGTCGACAAATTTCAAGATCAGTCACCCTTTAGCATGCACTGCCTTAGCATTCCATATTTCATCTTAAATTTAAATTTTACGTGGACATTTGTAAATTCTGTTTTCTGTCCCATATGTGTTGTTACGATAAATGAAATTAAATATACCTCTTTTTCTTCTGGCTTCTTTGATTTCTTCACACATCTTATTAAATTCTGGATCCAGTTCAGCAGCAATGATAGCATGAGCAGTGTCCTTCAAAGTACAAGCTCTATGTCTAATTATTTTATCTAGAAAACAGGAGAGCACACTTGTTAATTTTATCACAATTATGTAAATTCTTTACCTTGTCTATGTTGTTCTGTATTGTATATTACAACACTGATGCAGACAGAAGTAACTGGGATATACTACAAATATAAGAAAATGTAGATGGATCAACATCACAGCGTGCTCCTAAATCACAACCCTGCTATTTAAGAGATACAGGATTTTTCAGAAGTACAAATCATTATTTATATCAATAGTGGCATTTATAAATGCAAACAGTAAATGATGAACACACCTAAAGTTGCAATCCTTAGAAACTTGCCAGAACCAGCAGGTATACCAGTTTCTACAGGCAGATCTACACAGTGTAACACAGTACAGTGCAGAGACTCTCAAAAGTAACAAGAGACTTGTATGGAATTAATTTACCCACTGGGGTCTAGGAACATTCATACAATTATACTGCCTGCAAAATCATACTGGATGTCTCCTGAATCTGTACAGTACACCTGGCTTGCTTATATTCCTCCCCCTTAAACTGTTGCCTAATTTTCCTTTAACAACTGCTAGAAAATTCAAAATTGCACTAAAACAGATTACTTTATTGCTTATATTGAACAGATACTTCTCATTTTAATCCATTCAGAAAAACTGGCAAGAAACAAGTCTCAAGTTTGCTACACTTTCATCTCTATTTGGGGAACAGGACAAAAAATATTGCCTACGCTGGAAGCCTAAATGCAACTCATGAAAAAACATTTTTTCAGAGAAGAGCAGTTCCCATACCTTTGAAACACACAAAAGAAATTATTCCAACACCGTTGAAATTTGAAAAGTAATTGTAACTTTCTAAGTGAGCCTATATGTGGAGAAAATTGCCATCTAGAATGCTGCTTTTCAATCAAACCTACAACACTCATTGTTTGCTTTTAGTACAAACATGTTTAATTTGTCAATTCATCCATACTGAATTACTTTTTCCAGCTGATGGAGGTACTTCAACAGGAAACATCAACATTAATGTCTACAACATATTATACAATTAGCAGATTTAATCTGTTTTAATAATCACTAAAGACAGCAATTAAGAATATCAGTGAACATTTATTAAACAAGGTTTATAATTCTAGACACATCAAATTTTACAGCTGGAAAAACTGCTGAGTGAAAAAGAATATCCAGTATCCAGCTCAAATGAGCCCTACATATGTTTTCTGGGGAAATTTACCGCCACTTAAATCAACTGGAAACAAGAAATTTTTACCAACATGTTATCTGTGAAGCATTATGGTTTACGATCACAAAAAAACACACTGCATTCTTTGCAGGTTGAATTTGACAATATTAGACTTTCAAAAGTTGGTCAGATAATAAATTTTAAGATGCCCTCGCAAAAGAAAGAAAAAGGGGAGGAAAAAAAAAAGAAGAAAAGAAAAATCAAATCAAATATTTGATTGAACTACTACTTTCCTCATATCCTTTGATGGGCAAGACTCTCCTACAGAAAGTGCTTCCAAGAGGCAAATACTATTATGTCTAACACACAGTGGTTATGTTGCCATGACTTTAAAGACCATTTCCTGGTCAAACAATGGAGGGAAAGAAAAAAAAAATACAAACCTCACACTCTTTTACTATATAACCTATGTGAATTTTTATAGCAAAGTACAAGGGGAAAAAAAATACCCCAAAACCGAAGAAGCCAATTTTGAATATCTACTGCATATGATACTGTGGTATGATTCTTCTGCAAATTCAAGCCCGAAGCAGAGGCAAGCATATATGCCCAGCTTTAAAGAATGTGAACATTTATAGGTTCATATTCAGTTAATGCACCTGAACGCATGCAATGCTTTACCCAGAACAGACATGATGTGCTGTTTCAGCAGTGTATTTATACAACAGCTCAAGAAATCGTGCATGCCAGAAGAGCAATACATCACCAATTGTTGACAACGCAGAGGACAGAACTATCTTTCATTACCTACTCAATGATGAGAAACTCCAATCCAAAACTTAACCTAGAAATAGCCAGATACATTTCCCCTGGCTCAGTCCTCATGGCAAGGAAAACCAAAATAACCCTATTACGGTTCCCTAAATATATTTCTTAAGACTCTTTCTGTTTGGACACTCTTAATGAAAGCTTTTGCCACTAAATGTGCTCGAAGCTGTCTTCGCTATTTTGTGTTACTGACACACTGAACCTGCCACATGTGGTGTTTATGATCCTGAGCAGATCTGACCTTACAAGCCTGTAGTCCCGTAACACCTGCACTAAAACTTAAAAAAACCTCTTCAAACTCCTATTTCCTAGAATTGAAAAAGCAAGCTCTCAGATCTTAAGGGCCTAAAAATGAGAACAAAGGGTGTATATTAATACCAATTTTTCCCAAAGCCCATCACCAAGTGACAAATATACACCAGTCGCATGCAGGAGGCATGTCTCATAGTCCTCATCTTCTCAGCATGGACAGGCTGGAGAGTTGGGCGGGGCAAAACCTGATGAGGTTCAACAAGGGCAAGTGTAGAGTTTTGCATTTGGGGAAGAAAAACACCATGTACCAGTACAGGTTGGGGGCTGACCTGCTGGAGAGCAGTGTAGGTGAAAGGGACCTGGGGGTCCTGGTAGACAGGAGGATGACCATGAGCCAGCAATGTGCCCTTGTGGCTAAGAAGGCCAATGGCATCCTGGGCTGCATTAGAAAGGGTGTGGTGAGTCGGTCAAGAGAGGTTCTCCTCCCCCTCTATTCTGCATTGGTGAGGCCACATCTGGAGTATTGTGTCCAGTTCTGGGCCCCTCAGTTCAAGAAGGACAGGGAACTGCTTGAGAGAGTCCAGCGCAGAGCCACAAAGATGATTAAGGGAGTGGAACATCTCCCTTATGAGGAANGGGGGTTGGACTAGATGATCTTTCGAGGTCCCTTCCAACCCTATGATTCTATGATTCAGCAGGTGCTCTTACAGAATCATAGTCTCATCTGGGTTGGAAGGGACCTTTCAGATCATCGAGTCTGACCATCAACCTAACACCGAAAAAACCACCACTAAACCATGTCCCACAGCACCACATCCAGGTCTTTTAAATACCTCCCAGGGATGGTGACTCTACCTGGGTAGCCTGTTCCAATGCTTGAACCCTTTTGGTGAAGAAATTTTTCCATCCTAAAAATCCTCTGGCACAACTTGAGGTCATTTCTTCCTGTCCTATTGCCTGTTCCTTGGGAGAAGAGACCAACCCTCCCTCACTACCCCGTCCTTTCAGGCAGTTGTAGACGGTGATGAGGTCTCCCCTCAGCCTCCTCTTCTCCAGGCTGAACAACCCCAGTTCCCTCAGTCCTTCCTCGTAAGGTTTGTCCTCCAGACCCCTCACCAGCTCCGTAGCCCTTCTCTGGACACGCTCCAACACCTCAATGTCCTTCTTGTAGTGAGGGGCCCAAAACTGAACACAGCACTCGAGGTGGGGCCTCACCAGTGCCGAGTGCAGGGGGATGATCCCTTCCCTAAGTCCTGCTGGCCACTCTGTTCCTGATCCAGGCCAGGATGCTGGTGGCCGTTGTGGCCACCTGGGCACACTGCTCTTCAGGGACACTCAGAATCTCAAGTGTCCAGCAACGCTTTGATTAGTTCACTACAACTACACGTCAGAAGTCCTCAAAAATGTGCTATCAAGAACACAGAAAACTGTTTGCTGTATATTATCAGTGGGGTTTTTTTTAGTTGTAAAACAAAATACATCATAAATTGAAGAAATAAAGATTATCTTCCACAGATCCAGCACTGCGATCAAAAGGCAATCTGAAACAAGTGTAACTTTGACCAGACTATACTGTGTCTAGTCCACACATGAGACCTTTGCAAAAGCCTCACAAAATCAAAAATTTGAGAAGAAAAATATAGAAAAATCAGGCTTTAACCTGGTAAAACGATTTCACAAGATTTAATAAAAAAACCTTTTTAACGCATAGGACTACACTTGTAGATGGACCCAGATTTCCAAGTATCACTTAAATTAAATACAACTACATTAAAAGGGTGCGTTGTTGTTGTTTTATTGATGAAGTTGCCAATGGAAAAGCTTTCTTTTGGCAATGTGCACCGTAAGGCGGCCCCAGCGAACATGCACAAGATGTTCTTTGCTGAGTTTGGAGTGTGAACAGCTTTTACGTGCATTTCAATCTACAAATTCCATTTTAATTGAAAGCATCCCATCACACTTTGTCAAGACAATACCTTCTAATCTCTCCTAATCAGCTGCAACTGACTTCCTTGCGTGGTGATTTATCCTGTTCTATTTCTATCCCCAAACACATAGTTCTTAATTTCTGTGGCTGAATTTCATGTTCTAAGCTAATGTGGAAATAAAGCAGGCCACTGCCAGATTGTGTGCAGGATTCTCTACAGAGCTCTCCAAATTACATTGGGGTTTTGTTGCATATACAAAGTCTATTCACTGAAAAGGAGCTATAGAATCCGAAAAGGAACTACAAAACCTGATTTATTAGAAAACAAGTCTGAATGCTGTAGCTCTCCTGCTCTTACAATATCCCCCAGTGCACCACATGCCGCAGAATACTGAAAGCACAGAACCCTTAGGACTTGCTTATCCTAATTATCACAGAGCATGCAGTTTATTTAAATGCCTGAAGAGTAACCAAATACATGATTAAATACCAGGCTTTCGGGTTTAGGTAGGCCAAAATGAAGCAGGTCCTTACCTCCAGGATCTTTGTCTGGGTTATACTCCAATGCATTGCTGCAGATCAGGTCAATATCTGTTAGGAAATCCTTGGCTGTTAAGTAGTTGTGTTTATCAATTTTGGTTATTACTGTTGACAGGTCCATTGGCTCTTTGATAACTTCAAGGTAATCTGAAACCTATAAACAGACAGTATACAGAAATGACACAGGACCACATGCTTGCCTTTTGAACATTGCTAATTTCACAACTTTATACTCTTCCTTATTCCACATGCTTAGCTCTAATACATTAACTAAACATTAACTAACAAATCTATGTTGAAAACAGAAGTTTCATCAGACTACATAAAACATAGTATTTCCAAAGCTACTTTTTCTTCAGTAGTTCACCAATTTATCTTTCAAAATTAATCTAATAGTATTTTTGAGGAAAAATATTTTTAACAGAAATGTATTTTTAATTTTATCTAGACAGATTTTTTTTTTTTTTTTAATATAGTGTTATAGCATTGTCTTGGGTTACAAAAGTAAAAACAACCAGCCTAATTCAAAACTCTAGGAAAAACTAGGGAAGCTGTATTTTGTTCACCTTGTAGGTAAAATTCTCATTAAACTCAAAAGTTGAACTACCTACTTCTATCGAATAGCTCTTTCAATCACTTGTTCAACAAAAAAAGTCAGGTTTTATCAACCGAAGAAATTAGACCGACTGTACAGAAGGACAGGCTAAAGAGAAAGCCCTGTCTCAGAGTTCACTATGAGCCTGACTCCTAACTGGAGATTTAGCATCCACTAGGGTACACTAAAAGTATTTAATGTAATTAATCATAGAATCATAGGGTTGGAAGGGACCTCTGGAGATCATCTAGTCCAACCCCCTGACAAAGCTCTAAGGTTGCACAGAGCAGGTTGCACAGGAACCCATCCAGGCGGGTTCTGAACGTCTCCAGAGTTGGAGACTCCACCATCTCCCTGGGCAGCCTGTGCCAGGGCTCAAGGGAAAGAAGTTCCTCCTCATGTTTAGGTGGAACTTCCTGTGCTCAAGTTTGTGCCCGTTACCTCTTGTCCTGTCACTGGGCACCACTGAAAAGAGCCTGGCCCCATCCTCCTGACACCCACCCTTTAAGGATTTATAGGCATTAATAAGGGCTCCCCTCAGCTGTCTTTTTTCCAGACTAACTAATGGTACCATAAGGGGCTCAAGCTTGATAAGTCAAATCCATCAGCACAGCTGCTGTAACAAAGTTCAGCAAAAAAATCTATGAATTTTTTATTTACTTCAAGGAAAAAACCCTATACTGGAATGTTTCAATGTGATTAAGATTACAATCAATTAAAAATATTGGCAGCCTCAGAAACAGTATTGTGTTATCTCTTTTGAAATTGCCCATATATGACAGTGGCTGCCAAAATACTGAAGAGTTAAATACATATTTCAGATCAAGCCATAACGGCTCCATAAGGACTTTTTTTTAATAAAGCATCTGTAGACTTTCATACAAAAATATAACAAACTAACATTAACGCATTACTTCAGTGGACAGCAGTCTGTCACGTAATTCCTTAAATATACACATTGAAATTTGTGACGAGAAAGGAAAGTAGCAGAAAGTCTCTTTTTGTCTCCCTTTATGGGAACATGATGACAATTGGTTCAGCGATCAGAAAGCCGAGCCACGGGCTTCCTTTCATTGCTGCTGAATTCCTCAGGAAAATCACTGAGTTATCACATAGCAGCATCCTCTGCAACGCGAGTAGGAGTGGAACAAACGTAACACATTATCTAATAAAGTCAAGCAGACAGGCTCTTGTAGAAAAGGACAGTCCTGTGCTCAAATGTAGCAGGTGCAACGGGAGGGACTGCATTTAATTTCTAGTGATTGATAGATTAGCAGGGGTTTTGGCAACTCTTCAAATAACAAATTCACATTTCAGTTCTCTCCAGCTACAAAACAAGGACAGCAGTTTGTTCTCACTTTACGTGCCCTTTAGACCACAAGTTCTTTGGGGAAAGAAACTGCCTTTCCTATGAGTATGAACAGTTTCCTACAATAATGGACATCCCAAGCAGCTTCATAATAAAAATCAAAGTTACTGCTCAGACCACAGTCACACGATAAGCCGTCACATTAAAGAGTTCTCGTCAGTCTTTCAAAAACAGCCAGCTACAGACCACTATGGAAAGCTCAAATTAATAGAGGGTCACACGGGCCCACAAAAGATGCCTGTTCTATTGTATATGGAATTTACACTGCAAGTCTGCTTTTTTCAATGCTGTACTTCTGATGTCCCATATTCATCTCTTAATCATTCATTCTCTTCCCTTCAGAAGCAATTAAGCATATTTATTTTTAATTAGCAAGCTTGCAAAGCTTGCAGTGGCCCAGCATTTGATCTCAAAGTCAGACCGAACACCATCCTTTTCATATAGCAGCACCCAAAAATAGATTTGCAGATCGAACTGTCTCATCAGTTAGGTGTGCACACTCCATAATCGACCAGTTAATGCCTTATAATGTGCTACCATCTGTGATTAATGGCATCCACAAGCATTACTGCTGAAATTATTCAACAATACTATTAATGCTGAATACATTACAGAACACAGATCACTTTCCCAATATTATCATGTCTGTGATTACAATGTTGTAAAAGCTTTTATTAAAGAACTATATTTATGGTATGAAATATTTCAAGAGCACTGGTAGGGATAGGAGTGACGGCATTTTTAAATGCTGGTTTCAGTTATAAAATTGACAGGACTGCACAAGGTTTTTCAATAGGTCACTGGTATAGCCAAAAAACGTGCTCCAACTCCTTGCATCACAGATCACGAGGCTATGATTATCTCACCAGCTAGAAGTCAGCATTTTAGATTGGAAAAATCATGGAACAAACAACTGTTTTTCTTATTAACACATCCATTCCCTTTTTAAAATTTATATTCTTTTTCTAATAGTTTCAACTTCATTGTTTGCACATTACTGAAACAAGACCTCTTCAATATCCACCGGTTTGCTGAAGATGTTAAAGCGTTTGTCTGTGGCCAGCCTCTTGGTAACATCCCTGAGAAACAACCGCAGCTCTCTCAATGTGTTCTCTTCCTGGTCCTCCATTCGCTGTTTTTCTGCTTCCGATAGCTCACGGGCTGGACACGGCAGTGCAAGAGGAAGAACTTCCAGAGCACGAAGAGCTAGGGAAAAAAACAAGAAGTCAGACAATGGAAATATTAACAACACAGCAGCTCCTGGGATTAGGCCACTCCAAATTTCATTATATATTTCATCTGCCTCATCGATCTAACCATTGCTGCATCCTTAACCCCACAGTACTCCAATTTCCGAAACTGCTAACTCTAACTCACAAAATTTATTCTGGGCATTGATTAACACTGCCAATCACACTAATTGTCATTTACCCACACCTTTTTCAAAAGGAAAATATCACAAAAGAAAACATTCAGATCACATTATTATCAGTTTTACTGTAACTTAGTTTACCAGCCTGTTTCCTTCTTGGTGGGGGCATTGCTGCCTCATCAAGAATTAAACCTTTGAAAAATCGCAATCTGTCTTCTTCACTTGGTCTTTGAATATAAAAAACCTCTTCATACTGGATTCTGAAAATACATTTCACCTAAAAAAAAAAAAAAGGCAGCCATAAGAAAATTGAGCCCTCACTCAAACACCCATGATTAATGACCATATTAAAACACTAGTCACAAGCTTTTCAAAATTAGCCACAGGAGAGAAGACAGTAAACTCTACCCAAAGCTGTGTACGCAGCCTAGGGAAAAACAAATACTTGTAATTCTCACTGAATTTTCTGTAGTAACTAAACTTGCAGTATCCCATGACCTAAACAGTGGCCACCCTCTGCAGTGAAAAGAGAAAGGCCAGGATTTAAAAATAAAAAAGTCAAAGAAAATGTCGAGGAAAAAAAGAGAAACTCCCTTCCCCCATCCTGAACCTCAGAGGATGTAAAGCTAAAGGTTAAGCCTTTAGACTAAATCTGCATTTAATTACACTGGAGTAATTTGTCAAAATGAACAACTGACAAAATGAACAATTCTGTCTTCTCAGCAAAGTAGCATGAAGATTAAGAAAATCGGTAACATGGATGTACATCCCTCATTAAAGAAAATTACAATCATTTAATTACTATTACATTTTCAGTTTGACATATTTTATATTCACTTAGAAAACCAGTGCAAACCAGAATGTTTTTACACAATTCAAAACATTCTGAAGAGCACATAGATCCCTAAAAACGCCTCTTTCCACAGTGAGCTTACCTCTTCAGGTAATTCGCTATACATGGACTCAGAGGTAGACAGTAGAAATATAGGGGAGAAAGATGGTATATCTTGCAGCAAAGTTAGAAAAGTAGCTCTCACAGTTTCACTGACAGCTTCCCACCAATCACCAATATGAGGCATGTAAACAATACTTGGTACTGTTCTTCGAGCTTCGCGAAAGATCTAATTAAAAGAAACAGTGGTATTTAAACTAAGAAGCTAATCATTATCACTTGTGAGTAACAAAGTTCTTGCAGAATAGAAAATGACTCAAGTTAGTGGTATTTTATATACAAATGTTCCAGTAAAACAAAATTATCTAATGATAAAGGCTTTCTAAACAACTGCTTGTGACTGTTATCTGCAATTCAATTATTTTATGTCAATGTGCCAAGGAGCCTACAAAACAACTACTTGTCATCTGTGTTTTAAAACTTGCTAAGACTGAACAATCAAGATGAATATCAAAGCAGTTTGCAATCCATGCAAAGTCCACCACAAAGTGTTTCACTGTTCTGAGACCCAAAACATTTGAAACTGAGTAACTGAACCACAGCACATCAATTCATACACAAGCTAATAAAATTAAAATCAGGAACCAGATTAAGCTTACTTGACATTAGATATGTGACTGAGGGGGCAAGTTAAAAATGTAAGTACTCTCACTAGTCAGCAGAGAGATCTCAATCACCCCCTAGAGGAAACCTGGCTTTTAAGCCACATTCCAGTTAGCTGCCTTTATATTGATGCAACTCATCTGTTCCAAAATAACATAATTTACTCATTACAAGAGAATCTGAAATGTCACCTGTGCACACGACTCTTCAGGCGTTTTGGCACTGACTGAATAAAGTGCTGGCAAATCTAGCCTGTGTACAGAGAATTTTTCCAGAGTGTGCAATAGTGCTGGAGCAAGGTGCGAAGTCTGACCCGAACCTCTCTCTCCAGATAGCAGTAATCTTGGTCTGTAAGAGGCTGGCTGGTGATAAGCTGACCTGCAGCAAAACAACAGTTACAGAACACAATTAACATGCTGATGTTATCAATGGATGGCTATATATACTAATTTTTTTTAGAATCCCAAAGGCCTTCAGTAATAGGTAAGAGTTTCCTACAACAGCCTTAAAAGATTCAACTACCTCTAGTATACTTCAACACTAACACCAAGTCTCAAGAACTCGAGCTTTGTCTGTTCTTTGATGTCAAAACAAGTTAATTCAAAACCCATCTGTGCAAAGCTATACACATACTAAATTAATGAAAACTTTGATTATAACCAGTTTATTTAAAACCAATTCCTTGCTCATATAAAAAGACTTACTGGACTTCCAGTGAATATATCTATTTAATCCTGTCTAGTTCAATCTTAACTACCAAAACATCTCTTCAGGAGCTTCAGGAATCACAGGTCAATCCATTCATCCTTTAAAGCATTACCCTGTATTTCTAAGAACCACCTAACATTTCAATACTTTGTTTATTTAAGAAATAGGATCTGAAGTAGGATTGAACAAAATCACTATTCATCTTCTGTTCTAGCATATTCATACGTTATATTCAGTAGATTTCCACACAGAATAAATATTTTAAAGGAAGAACTGCAAAGGTAAACTTATTTTTTGGTTTAACCACTGAGGAGAAATCCTAAGGAGTCCATATAAGGATTTGGGGAGTTCTGTATTAGTTTGATTTGGGAGATTTTGCCCCGTTTTGGGGACAAGTGAGACATGAAGAGAAAAACAGTAATTTTTTCCAATAAAAATCTTTTCCATTTACAGAAAAAATTATTAAGAAACAAGAAATTTTTTTAATTAATTTACTTTTTGTCTCATTAAGGTATTTTTATCTGCACATGAATCAGCTCGGGCAGCGAAACAAGACTAGCTGGTTTTATTTCAGGTTAAATATTTGTAACAGCTATGAACGTTGCTGACCTTTGGTTTTTCAGTTCTGGTGGTGGAGGTTACACACGCGGATAGCAACCAAAAATGCTCAGCAAGATATTCAGGGAGGCTTACATAATTTACAAAAACAAATATACTCTTCGAGATTATTTTATAGAGACAAACATCCACACAAATATATTATCGCCAGTTTGGTTTTGGGTTCCCCCGCCTGCCCTCACAACAAAAGCTGAAATTTGACATCAAAACACTTGACTGTGTACCTCAAAATATTTGAACTTAAATCCTTATTTTAAAGCTTAGATTTCTGTAAACGCTGCTCTGATATCACTTTTTAGCACAAAAATTTTAGCAGTTTTCCACAAGATGGCTCTACTACTGAACAGTTTTCTTAATTTCATTTTCTTTATTTAGCAAACTCCCTGCAGAACCCATCACATAAAGTAGTCTGAAACAAAGAGTTACGAATTGTTAATACAAAACAAATAAATGTTAGTTTATTGTTGTTAATTACTGTAGCCCGTTCAATTTATACAGGAAAGACTCATCCAAATGTCACACACACTTTCTAAATTCCCATTTCCCCAAACTTTCTATGAGAAACAATGAAAAAAAGATGTTACAAATGCTGAATGCATTCATGATATAATGCATCCAAACAGCTGCATACGCTGAAGCTCAAGAATACTTTAGAACAAGAAAAAGCAAACAATCTCTCCAAAATATTCCTACATACCTCTCTTCCCAGTTCTTAATCTTTCAAATCAAAATGCCTTATTACAATTACGAATTGCTGTTAACATCCTTACTTCTAGGCTACACTTGTCTGTTGCAAGATATTCCCGATTACTGTGTCCATGATGTGGCCTTTTCTAAGACCATTCACATATCTAAAAGTCTTGTCCATACACTTACACGTTTCTATTACTGAACACCATACCTACCACAAAGCAAAAGATCACCTTTTTCACCTCTCCTGATGTAACAAGTTCATTGATTTATGTATCTGGTTGTATGCATACAGATAAACACTCACATTGTAAAATGAAGGTAGCGTTTATGTATAGCAGCTGATGACTGTTTCTTTGGTGATCCTGAGTGACAGCTCGTCTCAAAAATTGATGAAACATTCTCATCTTCACTATCATCTAATATTAGACTTGGTACATCTGTTTCAAGAAATATATTCATTAGAATATTACCATTTCCAAGTACACGCACAACAAACAAGACGTTACAATTTTCTTCATGTAAATAACACATTTTTCAAATGTAGAAAAAATAACTTTAAAATGTCTAAATATCAGAACACGGAATAATAAGTACTTATTGCTTCAAAAACCAAAACAAATTAAATATTGTAGAAGCTTAATCATAATTAAGCTCATGAAGTTCATGAATACAACAAATGTTTAACTTGTTATGAAATGCTTCCTTTGTTTTTATTTCACAGCTAAAGGTTTTTCAAGGACATAGTTATAAAATCTGTAATTCCTCAGACTATATAGAATTTTTTTTTTTCAAAATGCCTGAATTTTTACAAGTACACTTCTTCCAAAATTATTCTCAGCATGACTACCTAGACCTATGTTTATGAAAAATTATTATGAAAAATTATTTTCCACCCTCTGATAACCTGCCAAAGAATATCAAATTACTTTTTACCAAAATCAGTTAAATTCATTCCGTGTTCACATACTATACCTTAATCTATTTTAATTCCTTTGCTAATGTAGTAGCATAATGAACTGAAGCACTTTCTGTATAGACTTTCAGAAACAAAGAGCTAAAAGACTGTCTGCATTGAAAAGACAGACTGCAGGGACAAACAACTGCACAAAATACAAATACGGCATTAAACCAAAACAACCAGTTGACAGGTGAAAATTGGGTACAGCTAAATTAGCTACCGGAGCTGCAACGGGATTAAGAGTAGACTGCTGTGATTTGATAATGGGAAATAAACTGCTACAAGATCTCTATTTGCCCCAGGAAAGGAGTTTAGTTGATGTTACCCTACGCAAGCCACTCATTTTCATTCCCAAAGAGAAATCCATCTGCAACAATGGGATGGAAATGGTCACAGCCACTCAGACAGACAGAAAACAGGTCTCCTGAGGAACAAAAGGCCCTGCCATGCATGAGCAGCATTTCAGAGAGCAGCCCAGAGTCACTGCAGCACACTGATGCACCGGGTATCCTAACAGTATGACCTATGATCCTATAAATCTTAGAACTGCTCAGGGTAGAAGGGACGTTTCAGATCATTTAGGTTGATGATTGGACTAGCTCTGACAAAAACCATCACTAAACTATATCTCTAAGCACTGTGTCTACTCGTCTTTAAATACCTCCAGGGATTTTGCCTCAACCACTTCCCTGGGCAGCCTGTTCCAATGCCTGATAACCCCTTCAGTCTAAAAATTTGGCCATAGCCACTCAGAAAAATGGACTGCTGTGAAATAAAAGTGTGAAATATAGAGATATCTAAGGGTTATTTCTCAAATAAACGACTCACTGCATGATTTGTCTGATTTACATGAAGCCATGGCACAGGTCCTCCGACACTGATCAAACCACCACCATGGGACAAAGGAATGAACTTCAAGGCAGCATTAAGGGTTGGACGGAGATGCCATCTAAGGGCCATGCATCTAGACATATGCGCCCAGGAAAAATTGTGAAGAGACAACAAAGGTTTGCTGTGTGATGTAAGAAACTAGATTCAGACTAGGCTGGGCAGGAATAATATTCTGCTGGTATGGGATGAGGACACGTCACATCCCTTGGCAAGGCACAATGCAGTCACACACCTGGCAATCTTTCCTCAGGGGGGAAAGAGGAAAAAGGCTTGCAGACCTCAACTGGTGGCCAAAAGCTAGTCCACATAAAGAAAAAGCAGGACAGAAGCTGCTGGACATTTAGCTCTGGGCAAGGATTAGAGACCTTCAAATCAACTGGACACAAACAGGCCTCCCAACTCCTGGCTCACTGTAGTCCCTACACAGGCAGAATTTCTGCTATCCCAAATGTAGACCATGGGGTAAGTCCTGTGTCCGTGCACTGGCCACAGCTTTTGCTTCCTAAAATATATAATGGCTTCAAGCTGAAAGAGCGTAGATTTAGATTAGGTATCAGGACGAAATTTTTCACTGTGAGGGTGGTGAGACACTGGCCCAGGTTGCCCAGAGAAGCTGTGGCTGCCCCATCCCTGGAGGGGTTCAAGGCCAGGCTGGATGGGGCTTGGAGCAGCCTGGGCTGGTGGGAGGTGCCCCTGCCCAGGGCAGGGGGGTGGAATTAGTGATCTTTAAGGTCTCTTCCAACCCGAACCATTCTATGATTCTGTAATTATTAGAAGAGGCAGTCCATCTTTTAATCTCAAGCATCAAGCCTCTGTGACATCCTTTGCTTGAATATCTGATTCATGGAATTACAAAAACCAGAAATCATTAAGTGAACTGCAAAGACAGGTAGAAAACTAGATTTGCAGATTGTAAGCACACCAGTAAGCATTTGGCTCTGAATTCAAGGAAAACTGAAGCATGTAAGCTACATTTACACTCAAAATCACTCTATGTGAAACTGGGTTTTGCTGTTTTCAAGATAGATTATTATTCAGTATTTTCTTAGGTTTAAGGGGACAAGAAGAAAAACTAAGGTACAGAGGAAACTTCAAAAGAAACATTAGTTCTTACATCTTCAAAATCGATTATCTACAAACTTTTTAAAGCAGCCAGAGCAGCAAAATTATCTAGTAAAACTACTACTTAACACAATGGGTGCTTACAAACTCACTTTGTTAGCAATAATGAGCAGTAATAAACAGGAATGTAAAGAATGTAACCAAAAAAAATATTCTGAACAAGAACTTTACAACAAAGACAGACAAGATACCTAATTCAATTCTTCAACAATGACAATCTCCAAATTGGGCATTACCAACAGGTTAACAGTATACAGAGAGACTTAAGCATCTTAAACAACTTTGGTTACGAGAGTCTAATACGATCAAGGGAGCTGAATATGATCTAACTGCAGCTGCAAGCCAGATCACTCCTCCTGCCTACCACCACATACTCCCAGGCCCCATCTCGTGCCAATTCCAACACTTGTTAAAACCTCCAGCTATCCCACAGTCAGCAGAAAACAAACCCGACAAAAATACATCATTTTTGGATGAGTTTTCTGGCTAAATTGTTTTAACAAAGGGCCTGACGTACTAAAGTCTAAGGCATGGAGCAAAAATGTACAGCTGGGCTGGAGGAACAGCAGGAGCCAGCACAAGGATCAGCTTAAGCTGCCTGTGCTGCAGTCTGAAAGCACGCTCTGGAAGAGGAATGAAAAGAAAGTCATGGCTGTCACAGATTTGCTTTATGACTGGGCTGTTTTCAAGTTAATCACACACAACCACAAGTACAGTTTACACGGGGCAGGGGGGAACCCAGATAAGAACAGTAGAAAACAGTATGCCAGAATAAGTAGGTATCAAAACCAAGATATCTTGTTCAATATTTAACTTCCAAGAAATAGCCATTAAAGTATGTCTCAGAGAACAGCTGGGTAAAAAAAAAACCCAGAACCTACTGACCCACTGCCAGTCAAAAGTCACATTCCTTCTTATTCCCTGCTTCCTCAATGCACTCTCATTGCTCCCATTGCAGCAGGGTTCTGGCGTACATCTGACCCCTTAGTGAGCTGGTTATACTCACTAATTTGGCAAAAAGCTAACTTGACAAATCAGCAAATAGTTCTCCACTTGCTAAGCCAGCAGGAGCACATCAGGCCAGTTCAAGGGGAGAGAAGCCACAGGACTTTCTCATTAACCAGTAGAGACCATTACACCATTACACAGGCTCAGGTATCCTGGGTAACCAGTCTCACCGGCTGGGCTGTGAGCTCCTTGTAGCACCCCTTTCTTGGCTGCTTCTGCATCATCAACAAGCAAAGGACTGAGGACAGGTAAATGGCACAAGGACAGGAGCACCCATTTCAGGCCCTAACATGCTGAGGTTTTCACTCTTTTCTTTTGTTCCACTCTTTTCCCTAACAGTTTTCACTCTTTTCTTTTGTTCCACTGTATGATTATGCCCCATTATTTCTTGTATTCGAAATGTAAATTACTTGGGGGTCTTTTTTTTCAGACACCACTCACAACTATGGGATCTTGGTCTACACAGGTCAGTTTATTAAACTCCACAGCAACTTGGAATCATCAAAAATAGTTAAGCAACACCCAAGCAAACTGTATTTATGTTCTAACGTAACACTGAACCAAATACACATCAGGTTTAAGGCTAGCAGTTGAAATACTTCCAAACTGAAACAGCAGTTGCAAAAAAAATGCAAACCTTCAACCCACATACCTTCATTTTTGTCACCCTGGCTAAATTCGGCATGAGGAAACACTTTGTGTAAAACCTCAAGAAGTTTAGTGAAGGTACGTTCCAACAGTGGTCTGATCACAGGAGATAATGCATGTCCTGAAGATGTCACGGCACGTTGGGAAGCAGGCACAATATTCTGCATTGCATGGTAAAAATCCTGTGCACTGAGAACTACCGAAGAAACATCAAGCTGTAGTTTCTGACTGCTCATATAAATCTGGGGATAGCGTCGTCTCAGGGCAATCAAGGCAGCCTCAGTGCAAAGTGCTTTTATGTCAGCTCCACAGTACCCTAGTGCACACAAAAACAAAAATATCTTCCATGAAATAGCATTGCTGTGCTACATGTATTTCAAACATGCCTAAACCGATTAGTAATATTTAATTGTCAAGTCCAGAAAGAATCTACCAAAAGGTGTCAGGTCATAATCCAGTGACAACGTTGTGTACCGAGAAATTATGTACAAGTATATCGACATATAGTAGGAAATGAATTCCACATTGAGGTTGAAATGACCCAAATTTTCACTATATAGTGTGATATACAGTGTATTTTCAGCCTTAATATTTTTCATTATTATTGTCTGAAGCATGTGCGCAATTCTAACAGGATAGCCCCCCTCCTCCTTCTTTACTTTAATATCTCTATGCAAATGTATTTTTTAATATCAAAGTGATTTGTTATACTGGATGAACATCAATGACTTTAAACTTTTACAGACTGAGAAAATGAGCAGTATAAATAAAAATGCCTCATGAGTAGAATACGGAAAAGATTATCTCTCTTGTTAAAAAAGCATACTGTGGACTCTTGGAAAAACATGAACTTTTACTATCAAGAAAAATGTTGCATACTTTTTAGAGTTTCATAGTTTTACTAATATAATTGAAAGAGTAGAACAACTATTAAAAAGCATTAGAATTTTAATTCAGCCCAGCTTTTAAATATCTACAGCTGGCAACCTATAACTGCTTAATCATCATTACTGAAAAATACAGGTCTGATAATTATGAAATACTGAGAGACTTAATACCTCTGTGTCTTTTGCAGTACTTCGGGGTTTGGGGTTTTTCCCCAGAGCTGGAAATTAGATTTCCAATTTTTTCATATCTCTTAGCAAAAGACATTAATATGCCACTGTATTTTGCAGCACCATAGCTCCATCTTTCAAAAAACGTAAAATATTATTCCAGTTGGAAAACTCTTTTAGAGAATTACAGTCACTACAGGAAAACGTATTGCACTGAGGTATCGCCACATAAAAGTTCATGGTCTTGCAACAAAGTGTTTATAAAAGCTAATTAATCAATTCTTTAGTTAAATTATTCTCAATCTTTTTTTTTTTTTTTTAACTAGACTTCCTCCTCCCCACCACATCTTACACCTTTTACACTTTTTCTGCACTATTTTAGTATTGGTCTTTTGGCAGCACCAAGTCCCAAAACTGAAGCCTGCCTTGTTCCTCTCTCTATCCTCTGATGTTCTTTCATTGCTCCTGCCACACTTATTTTCACAAGATCCATACAGGAACAAGGAACAAAGCTGATTCCAGAAACAGTGTTGAAAAATAAAAAAAGGAAACAATTAATACAGAAGATTTCATTTCCATCCCCATCTTTCAGATACATAAATTTGGTGGATAATAATAAGAGATACAAACTTTTCAGCTATAAAGTCAACTTAAATTGACTGAGACTTCAAATTCCACCAAAGTTTCTCCTATCTACTTGAAAATAATTTTTAAAAAGCAAAACAAAACCCAGATGGAAGATCACCATAAACATCAGACTCCTCCTGCAACTTTTAAACTGAGCTTTCCATTTTTATAAAAAGGTTAGTACAATAATGGTGTAAACTTGACAAGCACACACTGTGACTGTTATCTAAAAAGTATGTACCAATTCACTTTCACAAGTTACGTTGAAATAAATACATGGGACATTTGAAATATGTTCAAATACGTCCACTATATTAGTCAGTAGGCAACTAAGCATTTTCAGCACTAGGGTTATTTTTTTTTTTTTTAACTAACCCCCCTCATGAAATCAAAACCATGCAGGCACACTCCATCACCCATGTAAACCCAATTAGAGAGTAGATACAGGTGCATCAGAAAAATCAAAACCAAAGTTTTTCCTCTAAATTCTGCTTTGTTCTTTCAATGTAAGGTACCATGTTCCCACTTAAACTGGTCCAACTCTGTCATCTAACAAACATACCGGATTAAACAAAAAATTTGAGGGTCATTAAATGAAGCTTCAATCAAAGATGTGCTAGAGATATATAGCACCCTGAATGCCTGCCACCTTAAAAGTAGTTTAGCGTCTTCGTGACAAAAGATTCAGTAGCTCAGGAGCTATATCCTTTACAATTTTTCTATTAATAAGTGCTGTAATATCACTTTCTAACAGTCATTTTAATCACCGCTTGTACATCTCTAAAGAATTGCAAAATTAGGAAATAATAGCCTGTAGCCTATTTTTAAAATTACATTCTCAGGTGATCAGATACACAATTAGTCTCCATTTCTATTTTTCATTTCTCAGGAGCAATTACATTTGAAGAGTAATAATTGGTGTCTCTTTTTGAGGGACTCTCCTGTGCATACTGTACATCCATTTCAGTGACAGGAGAACTGCAAAAATCCTGTATCTTCTGGAACATTAAAGAGCTTTTTATTTCCAAGAAGTAAATGCACACTGATTAAGGGGAACAAAACCAAGAGTAAAGTATTGTCAAAGCAAAATAAAACATATCATACCAACAGTAAATAACCTGAATTTATTTTTGCCCAAATTGACACTGTAACATAGAACCAAGGTTCAGTGCACTTGCTTCCATTTCTGAAGCTTCTCACAAAGGATGTTCAACTTGGCAGGCAAATGTGCTGGAACACCTTAACTTAGCACAAAACAAGTATTCTTGACAAGTAGCCCATTTTGTTGTACCCACCACCACTGCACTCTGCTAAACATTTGTGAAGTGCAACTTTTAAAGAGCAGGACAGCAAACAAGCAGATTCCCATGTAGGTTTTTGAAGAACGCATTTTGAACACTGAAATGTTAAAGTCATACTCTTCCACTTCTACTGTGCAGAAATAAATTCTCTCTAAAATTTCTTTCTTCTGCATCATATTCCCCAAAAATCTACAACAAACACCTACTGAGCTAGGTCAAACATTCGAGTGAACAATTTCGACCTCTTCTTAAAATTTACATCACATCACTCCTGACAATTCCTAAAATGGACTGCAGGGAAAGCAAGTTAGCAAACAACTCAGCATGATGACAGAAGTGAAAAATAAGTATTATGGTTGGGGTTTTTTTAAATTTTGACAGATACAAACACTAACGTCAAAACTTCCCCCTCCATCATTACATTATGATGTGAGAAAAAAAAAATCTAACAAGATATCATTTTGTCACAAAATGCTCCTGCAACAGTAAGCACAGAATATTTTTAACAAATGTCTTGAGAATGATGGTTTGCTTCTCTTATGATTCTATTTAAGAGTACTTAAATAACCCTTACTACATTGTAAAAAGAGTCAACTGCAAGATGACAGATGGAGGAATTCACACTTTTTCGGTTGCTAATATGTTTTGTTTCCTACAAGACTTTGAGTTAAAAGGCAACAGTCTCTACCGACAGAAAGGTATCATTCAGAGCAATGAAGTAAGCCCAAGAGGTAAGAAAAGACGTATAAAATTCAGGATAGCTGGGGCCCATCTCCAGTACACACTTCTATGGAGGAAAAAACATAATAATTACTTGAGTTTATTGAAGGTACTAATAAGACACCAGTGTGTGGTCTTCTGAGCAGTTCCATGCTCTCCCAAAGCTGCTTCCCTTTGTCTCACACACATTGCAGTTGTGCGGCCACATTCTGTGAAGTCGGTTCTTTAATTCTCACATACATAGAAATCTCCTAAAAGGTATGTAAATCCCTAACACCTGGGACAAAAACCAACCCTCAGGAAATAACCTATTTTTTGCAAGTCCTGGGGCTCTTTCCTTCTAATTTCTTTATAATGACACCCCTGGATCTTAAAAAAAAAATAATAATTCTGAGTTGCACATACACCTGCTTCCCCAAAGTCATTTACTTTGGGAGTATTTCAGCAGTTTTCTTCATTAGGATCCATGCGCTTGTAGTTAAGTGTTGCCAAGTTTGCTGAACTGGAGAGAGGTATAAACCATGCTGTGCAAAAAGCCTGCTGAGTCCAGGCAGTTTTACTTGGGGAACAGAGGCTGTTGCTTTTTCGGGGGGTTTGTTTGTTGTTAAAGAAACAAGAGGAAATAGCAGAGCAGTATATACTGTATCGGTGTGACAAGTGCACCAATGAGTCAGATTTGCAATGGTCCCAAAGAATCTGGAAAGGCTGTTTGAATAATTAGTTGCCACAGATTTCACTTAGAGAAATGATGAGGCAATCTCAAGACGAAGAATATAAACATGTCTTACTTCAGCTGTTTTTAAAAGTCCTTGTAATACAAAAGTGTTTTAATCTTGGATGAATGGAAACATTTAAATTCCAAGATACAGAATGGAGACAATCAAGTGCAGTAGTTGGACAGTAGGAAAGCCACAGAAAACAGAAAAAGGTGTTTCTCTCTGTTAGCTGACTTTTCCACAGAACTGACAGACTTTACTGAGCACAAAGAACATCTTCCAATCAAACCTACAAATGGCTTTCCCTGTGGCTCTGAAATTTTAAAAAACATAATTGTGTCTCAACACAAAAACATGGTGAATTTTCAAACAACTGGGGTTTATCCCATCTATTCCCCTCTCTCCCACTAAGCAGCACCAACGTTTTTGCACAACTCAAGCAGAATTTACATGAAATGGGTTTGGCACATGCTGTCTTATACCCGGCAAAGCTTAAACTGGAGTTTGCTGGATAGTTATGTTTTCTCCTCACCAGAAGATGCTGAGGTCTTTGTGCATCAAAAGCGGAGGGATGCTGCTTCGATGATAGATGTCCCTGTGGATGAAGAGGATAATTCGGATGTACTGTAGCTGACTGAATGGACTGATGTTCAATTTAAAGTTCTCATTTCTCTGATGATGGATTCCAATGCACAGATATTTGAGACTGTCCTTTTTCTGAGAACTTCAGTGCTTGTCCAAGCAGATGACTGACAGAGGACGCATCTTTGCATGACAAATTGTTGAGAAGAGATTGTGATGTGTGGTTTAGGGTCATTTCCTCTGTTAAATTCACTATAAAATATTTATTTCTGATTAGCTTTTAAGCAGCAGGTTTATCTTGAACAACCATCCTCCATTCAGTACAGCAGGTCTTTGGGTGCTCCAAAGGTATATTTAATGTACTCATGGTGTGGTGCTTTTTTTTGTCCCCTGCCTATATCTACACTTTGGGGTTGCACTGTGCTGACAATCTTGAAAAAAAATCATCTTTAGAAAGGCTGGTTAGTTTGTTGGGAGTTCTGCCAGAGGAGGGCATGCCAGTCAGTAAAAATGGAGAAGGGGGTGGGGAAAAACCCCAAACCCCCAAAAAACACCCGAAACCAAGTACTGATCTTTTTTTCCCTCCAGAAGTAGACAGAGAAAAACCCCAAGTCTTCCTATCTCTTCTGTAATATACTCATTTAATGCGAAGTCTAACTAAAGATTCCAATTCCCACTTCATTTCGCTTCTCTTTGAGGGTACGCATCCTATATAAGGGCAGCGATGTTACAGAAAAGAAACATTATTGTATTTTGAAACAACTACTAGCTACTCGTTTCATGTATCAGTAAGACAGAAGCATATTTTGTTATTACAAAAGAAGAATTTTGTTGAAAGTACAGAAGTTTAGAGAGGTAAAAATAATAAAATCTCCTGATACATTTAACATACTTTCAGAGTTTTACACAGAAGAGAAAGCATCTATAGTGAAATACTAACATCTTAACACTCACCAACGCATTTTTCAGCTAGTTCTCCTAAGAAAGGATCTGACAATTTGGGGTTCCAATCCCTGGTATGAATTTGTAAAATGTGCTTTCGTGCCTGATTTAAAAGAAGAAAAAAAAAAAGATCAAAATTAGCAAGACACAGCCAAGTTATTCTACCTGGTTTTGACATGTCAATGAGACGCATTAAAGGAGAAAAGTCTCTCAAGAACAAAGATTTTCTATTCTTTTTTAATTTCCTATATAAGCAGTAATTTTTTCAGTATACCAGTTACACATTTTAATTGCTGTTTAATCAACAACTTTATTATACATGAACTGATCAAAACTAATTTTCTAGTAGGAATTATCATAATTTTATAATTTAATTTTTAATTGCTGCACCTATGATTAACAGCTTCTACTGCCAAACGCCTCACCAAACACTTTATTGCTGAGTAGCATAGTATATACACATGAAGCTGCCCAGGGAGGTGGTGGAGTCTCCGTCTCTGGAGACATTCAAAACCCGCCTGGACGCGTTCCTGTGCAACCTGCTCTAAGGTGGCCCTGCTCTGGCAGGGGGGTTGGACTAGATGATCTACTAAGGTCCCTTCCAACCCTATGATTCTATGATTCTATGAATTCCAAACCCACTTTATTTTAAAATTCCATAGAATCCAAATAAATCTATAAATATGCAAAGTAAATTTAAGTACAAATTCATGAAATATAATGGTTGAGTTTAGAGAAGTCTAGAACAAGGAACTGAAACGTTCCTGTTGCCATTGTAATAACGTCTGGCTTTGCACGTACAATTTTTAGCAGTCTGCATGATAATAAAGCAGTTTTCTCTATCACAACTTCCAAAACCCAAATAGTTCTGACTCATTGTACAGATCTATACAAAACCAGAGTTTTGCAATTCAGTTTAATGCTAACAATCTACTTCTCTGTTTATATTCTGAAGATTTGAAGTTCAATACAACTTTAGGCATACTATTGATTTGTTTTTACTAAAAATGTCTTCCTAAAATTAAAACATTCTTACAAGTAAGAATGCATGGTGTTGTTTCATAAGCTTGATTGTCAGGCATTCAAATGTTTAATATACTAGAAACCTTTATTAATAAATTCTCCTCTGTAAGTTTTACCTTTTGATCAGGCAAGTTGAAAAGAAATTCCCTGTCAAAGCGACCAGGTCTCCTGAGTGCAGGATCTATAGAATCCAGTCTGTTTGTAGCACCAATTACAACTATTTCTCCTCTATTATCCAGTCCATCCATGAGGGCAAGAAGAGTAGACACTATAGAGCTAAAAGAGAGTTTTCAAAAAAGGAATGTATAGAGAGCAAGAATTTTTACTTTTGCAACGGCAACATTCACAATTTCAAAGAACAAAGCTAAGTTAAAAAAACCCATGGCACAACTGTTTCAAATCTCAAAGCAAAAAGGACCCTTTTGATATAATCTGTATTATGCTTAATATTATGACTTCAGTAAGGATTACATCAAATTCAGACTTCCTCTCTTAAGAGTTTTGGAGAATATGAGCTCAGGAAGCCATTTATTGCATTTCTGAAGAGGTCTCTTCCATTACCAGTGTGTGCATCATCCTGTTTAGAGCAACTGTAGCACCAGGCAGAAGGTGCATCAAGACAAAGCCACACGTTCCCATAACCTCCTAGTCTGCCGGCCATAAAATTTCCCTCCTGCCCCCCCCAAGTTGAGTGGAGGGAGAGAGATAGACAAATGCCATCAAATATTAAACAGAAGTGCATTGCCACAACAAGTGCAGCAAAACTGAGATTAAAGGCAGCCAGGAAAAATTTCAGCCAGCACTAAACTCTTGTAAAAACGTGTTTTAAAAAAATGATACAGCAGCAACTCAGAAAAGTTTGCACATTGCTCCATCCAGAATTAAAAGGATAGAGGTGTCCAGTTCATTCACATAACATTACAATTCATCATTTTAGAATAATTTTTTTTCGAACTTATTCCATTGGGCTGGTATCAGACCTTCTCTTTACAGTACAAAACCAGCAACCAAAAGAAAGGCTGTGGAAATCCTGAAGTTAATAACGGGGCTGAAGGGTGATCTCCACTACAATTTGATTCCCAGCAAATTGCAGTCTGTCTGAAGAACTGAGAAGATGACTTTCGACACCAAAAAACCTCAACAATCTGTCCTTTCTAGTGTAAGTGGGCTTAAAGCAAAAGTAAAAACCTTTCTTGGGAACTGACTAAAATTACACCTAAGAGTTTACCAAGATAATGGTAGCATATGAGAAACATTACCTGTGAATCTGATCTTGCCTACTTGAACGAACCGGAGCCAAGCCGTCTATTTCATCAAAAAAGATTATAGAGGGTCTCATCAAGTATGCCTGGTATGCAAAACAAAAAATGGAATTCACTGTTAATTCACAATTTATCTGTCAACACTGAAAACAGTTGGTTTTTATTACAAAGCATGAACATGCAAATCTAGCACATATACTGAGACACCTTAACAAAGTGCGCAGTCTGAAAACAAAACTGCATTTCCAACTACAGTGCTGTTTCAGATAAAGCAAAAAGACTGCAGTCTCCTTTGAATAAGCAAGATGGCACCAGCGTATCACTTTTACCGTGTGTTGGAGAGATTAAAAACAAACCGAGACACTTTATACTCAGTTACAGAAAACAGTATCTTATCTGCTGATAACTTGTTTGTTTAGACACGTGTCTGAAAACAGCTTTTGTTTGAGTAACTGCATTTCACTGCTTTATGTGACTCTCTCTCCTGTCCATCATCTCCCAAGCCAAATAAGGACACTAAAATATACAGACAGCTGATGCAATCCTGCATCCTCCTCTACAAAGCATTTATCTTGTCAAACTCAGAGCCACTGATTTATATTTTTTTTCAATTTTTATCCAAACTACTTTGCTTCATTAAGACAAGTCAAGTGACTTCTTCCACTGTTTTAAAAGCAAGAAAAACTGTTGACAGCATTACTCTTTTATTTAAATACATAATTTTAACAAATCCTGCCCAATTGATGAAAATTTAATTTTTTAGTTTCAATTGCAAATAATGTTGACTGCTTAAAACACAAAAAACAACAGACAGATAAAGTATAAGAAAAACATATATATTCTAACCTGATCAAAAAGGAGTCGAAGCTGACGTTCAGATTCACCAACCCACTTACTGAGACAGTCTGCTCCTTTCCTCATAAAGAAAGCCACCTTTTTGTCTCCTTGACTGCATTCATTAGCTAGAGCTCTAGCTACCAAGGTTTTACCTGTTCCAGGAGGACCATAGAATAAACAGCCCCTGAAGATAAATGGATCAACACAGTCACAAACTTATTTTATGTCTCCTGAAAAACTCCAAGTCAAATTTTATAATGAAGACAGGGAGCCTGGAGAAGAAAGACTTAAGTTCTAGTATTATTATTTAGTGTATTCAACATGACTTCATAAAATCTAAGTTTGGTTTATGCTTTCAAATCAGTAAATCTTTGCTTTGTAGAGAACATTAATCAAAGGCATATTAAGATTCTAAAGGATTGTTTTACACTAGTTAAATACCCCTTCAAATAATAAATCTTAGGTAAAACTTGAATCAGTGTTTGCTACTTCTTTGAAGAGATGTACTTCCTTTAAATGACAAAATATCCCCCAATTTTCAATTTATTTGGATTATATGTACCCATGCAGATCACACATCAAAATGCCTGATTAATAAATTTTAAAACCATAATATAAGACTAGCGAGACACACTATAACTTCTATAAAAGAAGCATCAGCATTTACCTTGATTTACTAAAATACTTGATAACCTAATGGGAAAAAAGGCAAGGTACTACTAAATAGAACACTTGATAATTCTTTCTTTGACCAAACTTTTTACTTTCCTACCACAAGAAAAATAAAGTGGATTTTTGTAACTCTTCATCCCACTTACTACATTCTAATAGACAAGTGGGGTAGCTAACATGTAAGTCTACTTGAACTGTAAACACTTCAGGGAAAGAATGAATCCCCAGTGTGTTTCCAAGTGAAGCATTCTTCAGAGCTTAATAAAATAAAATACAACAACAAGAGTAAATACACCTACCTTGGTGGCTGAATTTTGAATTTTTCAAATATTTCTGGATAGAGAAGAGGAAACACTACCATCTCCTTAAGCGCAAGGATATGATGGCTCAGTCCCCCTATACTATCAAAACGCACCTTAGAAAAAAACAACAAAGCATATATTGTAACAGCTTTCCACAAAAGTACCTTTGCTTATTTTACAACATCTTTGAAAATAAATTACAAACAACATTGCATTTATCAACAGGAGTTTCCTGAATTTTGAAAGTGTAAACAAAGTTGAGAAAGTCAACTCTTGGTTGCCCACATGAGGTTTATCTGATTCACAAGTTAACTCTGACAGGGATACCTGGACATCTACAGAGATCCAGCCTAAGTCTGAGAGCATTTTTAAGCTCACATACAGCATAAACATGAATATAGTCACCATATTTTTAGACAATGGTTCAGCTCTAATAATAATTCAGCAGCTTCCACACAACTCACAACCGTAAGCTACTGTGCATCATCATTTCTGAATAAGCACATGGCTTGCACTGACCAACCCAGGTGGTCAGTACTTCTGCTACCACAAGTAATCACCAACTGACTGTGAACAAAGAAATATAGTTGAGCAACTGATATTTTGGTCTATTTACGATCCGTATGCAGCCTCCTGATTACCTACAGGTTAAAAGTGCTTTGTAGCCCAAAGGAATAAACACACAACAGCTTTGGAAAAAAAAATCAAAAAAGATCAGTGAGTTTATTATGAATTTACTTTAACTCTAAAGAGATGCTGTGGTGAATTCTGGTTATGCAAAATTGGAGGAAGGAGAATAAAACGTTTTAACAAAACCTACCGATTTATCAACAATCATAGGGTCAACATCAGCTAAACTTGCCCCAACTTTCACACGTTCTCGCAGGATTCCACTAGCTAAGTCTTCTGCTCTGAAGTTTAAAGGCAGGCACCTGTTCAACAACAGAAAAAAACCCCACTAAATAAATATTGTTCTGTTTTGATCATTCTGATGGAATGTGAAGAATCAAGAGATTAAAAGTCTCCTACTATCTAAAGAGACAATCTTCCTGGATTGATATGGTAATCAAAACAAACCTTTTTATTGTGGGAACTATTCTTGTATATCTGGAAGTTCCTTAAATGTAAAGATAATTTTGTGCTTCCATATGGATATTCCAGTGCGGAGAACTAGGCTGGACTGACTATCTTGATTAAACACAGAAGAAACAATGTTGACCAAAAGAAAAGGACGCTTTCCACTGGCAGTGATAAACTGCATCAATTCAGTACGGTAAGAAAAGGATTAACAGTACAGGAAAATATTTTTTTGAAAAATAGCTCATTAGGTACAAAGAAAGGAAATAAAAATATTTCTTGCAGATCAGCCATAATCACATCCACTTGTTCCAGCTTCTTAGTGCATACAAAGAAGCTTTAAGCCCCTAGACAGATATTAAATCAGGTCAAACACACAGTTAAAAGCAGGAAGAAAGGTACCAGTAAAATACAGGTTACACTGGGATCTACACTTTTGGTAGTTGTAAAACTTTGGAATTCCTCAGGTTGGAAAAAGGAACGGTGTGGCAGAGAGGACGAGACGGAAGAAGAAAGAGGAGGAAACACTTTTTCTTCTCTTCAGTTTTCCAAATAATGTTTCTGTGGCAGCAAGTAAATTTACTGATACACTTTCTAGATCTTCCACTTTCAGGTCACTGGTGAATAAATGTTAAGGTCAAAAAAGCATGTGCTGGGTGTGTAGAATGCACATATTATTGCACACCAGGAAGAGAAAAGGCTAAGAGCTAGTACTGGGAATGCAACTGAACTAACTGGGACCAAGTAACATCAAGAATAAAAATCCATTTTAACTGACAGAAGTTGTTTGTCTTATAACCTAACCGAATCAGATATTCTTATCTTTCCATCCTTTTACCACTATTGTTAATTATCTACTCATAAGACTTCAAAATCTATGTTAATATATAACCAGCAATCTTCTTACACTGTGTCTGCAGGCAGTCACAGGTGGAATCAAAAAGGTAGGCAGAACTGATAGGACATTATAAAATAGTTCTGCTGAATAATAAAATCAAACCCTCCTAAAGACTGAGGACGTTTTGATACCTGTTTCTTGCTCTAGCCATGCTTTTAGATTTTCTTCTCTCAAAACGTTCTTCATCTGAAGAGGTTGTATCACTGCTATGAATGGCATGCTTCTTTCTCCTATTGAAGTGGAAAAATAAACATAAAACTTAGTCCTTTCTGCAATAGTACAGCATGTTTCGATTCTTCTATAAAAACAAAACTGAAACAAGCAAATACAGTGCTGTTCAGGTTTAAGACACATGCAAATTTTAGTTTTATTAAGTATCAAAATAATCTGTGAGGGGAACATCGTCTTTTACTGTCACAGGGATATCTGATTTCAACATGAACATCAGTAGGCAGTAGATGCCCATAAGACATGTGGTCCTATCCACATTACCTCAGCAAGTATGACAGCAGTCAATCAATAAGCTGCTGAAGTTCATCAGACGGCTTAGGAAAGCTTTCAGCCACCTCCAACACAACAGAATAATCAAGATCTCCTTACTCAAATTCATGCTTCCCTTTAAACATTCTTTGAAAAAATTCCGTACTTCCTAAAGCATATGGTCTCTTTTTATGAGGACATTAATTCTGAACAGCAAAACAGTTTCACAAAATATCTGTACAGTGTACTTCTGATCTGAATCTAAGTACTACTCAGTCTCATGCCTTAGCATGACTTATTTTAGCATGACAGTATTTCAGAAAACTGAATATTTAAGAAATATTAGATAAAGTACATCACATCTTCTGTAAAAAAAGGTGATTAGTTTGAGATCAGTTTAAAAAAAGTCAGCCCTTTCTTGCATGAAAAAGTTGGCTTCTAGTAAAAATTCATGTATTTTTAGTGAATATAGTGAGCTGCATCATTTGTATGAACATGATAATCCACTGACTGGCTGTTTTTTGCCAAAGGATAACAGAGTCAATCAGTTTTACTGTTTGACGACCAAAAATTAGATACAGTTAAAAACATATCAAAGAGAATATCACGCAATTAGGAAAAATTTTTATTACATTGTTCTGTCAAGAAAGGAAAAAACAAGAGTGGAGCAGTGAGAATGCTAAAACTGAAGGGATGCTTTCACGCTCTTTATATCTTACTAGCAAGTACAAGTCCTGAGAATACCCAACAAAACGTCATATGCACTTTTAAGACCAAAAAACAGCTCTCCAAAATTAAATGGTTTTATTTATGTTACAAAGAAACTTGTAGAATTGTGAGACCCTGCTATTATTTTATTGACATTTCGTATTTTCCTTACGCCATTAAATAGAGCAATAAGACAAGAGTTTCAGCTAAGACTAGCATTCATTTACTTGGATTCTGT
Organism: Rhinoptilus africanus; assembly: GCA_013400135.1. Lineage (NCBI taxonomy): Eukaryota > Metazoa > Chordata > Aves > Charadriiformes > Glareolidae > Rhinoptilus > Rhinoptilus africanus. The sequence goes on along the minus strand of VXBO01014032.1, from coordinate 308,329 downwards.
TCATGGACAGATTTATCTTTTTGAAGTTTTGAGTAAGTTTATTTTTTCAAAAAGGTATTAAGCTCTGATTTTTTGTTAAATAAAGCCTATCGACAGTTTCCAAGACTACTTGGTGCAGACTTAGTAGTGCCCAGTGACAGGACAAGAGGGAATGGGCACAAACTTGAGCACAGGAAGTTCCACCTAAACATGAGGAGGAACTTCTTTACCTTGAGGGTAGCAGAGCCCTGGCACAGGCTGCCCAGGGAGGTGGTGGAGTCTCCGTCTCCGGAGACATTCAAAACCCGCCTGGACGCGTTCCTGTGTAACCTGCTCTAAGGTGGCCCTGCTCGGTCAGGGGGGGTGGACTAGATGATCTACTAAGGTCCCTTCCAACCCTATGATTCTGTGATTCTGTGACTTCTTTGACACAAAAGGTAAGAGTCAAAAATGATGCTTGGCGAATATTTTATTAAATTGTTAACATTACTTGATACGATTTGAACTGGAAGAAAACAAAAAACATCCTGATGTGTTTATTTTTGTATAATAGAAAGGGGATATTTGTTGAACTGCTGCTTCGGATTTAAGCACTAAATATACGCCCTTACAGAAAAAGCTATTGTCTGCGATGCACAACTCTTTCCAGTACTGGCAGCACACCTGTTTCCAGTCTGTTTATCACAAAGCTTCTACTGGTATTATGAAGAGCTATGAAATTCATCTTTCTATGCTGATCAGGATCTGAACTTAGGATACAATTCCAGACCCACACATACACATGAATGAACTGTACAACTCACTAAAAAATGTTTTGCAAATTAAAAGCTAACAGAAATGTACTGAGGGAAAGCAAACAACTGCGTACCAAAAGACTGACATTTACCTGATATGGCTTCTTCTTGCAGGAGATCTGTGAATATCAAACAGTGTATTTTCCCTCTTTTTTTGATGAGCTGGCACTGAGTAAGAGAAGGTACAGGTTTGTAACATCAATTACAAAAGAATAATAAACTAATTTAAATGCAGTACAAAGGTGCTAGATTATTGTCTTACCAATAATGTTATCACTGGTTTCTCTGAAAGCTCAAATTAAGGAAAGAACTGGGAGGGTGGAGTAAAGTCAAACCTTTTATGCTTTATTTCACTATCACCATACTTGACTTGATACAGTCATGGGAATTTACAATTCCATCCTCAGCATCCTCAAATGATCACAGCTATGGCTATCGTGGCACAGAATGTAATTCATCCAGGGCACTAACATTTTTAGTTTATTTGCAGGACATGAAACTCCCTACAGAAACCTATCCACACCTGCTAACATGGGATGTCTTGAAATTTCTCTTACAAATAAACCACAGCATTCCTCTCTCACAGCCTTAATTTCCAAGCTGCCTTAAAATACAGCACACTGCGTACACCGCTATAATCTAAACCAAATATGCACAGAATACATTACTTTAAACAGAAGTATTAAAAGGTTCAAAATTAAGAGACACTACGCTGAATCCTGTACGGATCCCTGACAGTACGCCCTGTGAGGAGCAGCTGAGGACTCCGGGTTTGTCTAGTTTGGAGCAAAGGAGGCAGAGGGGTGACCTCAGGGCTCTCTCCAGCTTCCTGAGGAGAGGATGAGGAGCAGAAGGTGCTGAGCTCTTCTCTCTGGGATCCAGTGACAGGACATGTGGGAATGGTTCAAAGCTGCATCAGGGGAGGTTCAGACTAGACATCAGGAAGCATTTCTTTACCAAGAGGGTGATCAAACACTGGAACAGGCTTCCGGGAGAGGTGGTGGATGCCCCAAGCCTGTCAGTGGTTAAGAGGTATTTGGGCAACACCCTTAACAACATGCTTTAACTTTTGGACAGCCCTGAGATGGCCAGGCAGTTCGGTGAGATGATCACTGTAGGTCCCTTCCAACCGAAGGATTCCATTCTAAATTTCTCATCTAGGCAAAATGTGGTAACAGCTGCTATGCAATTTATGAATTACAGTCATGAATTAGGCTTACCACTCAAGAAGAGAAGCAAGCATAACAGTAACTATTTTTTATATGGAACTACCTAATTTATTAGACTGCTTTCTGAATTCAACTTCTGTTAACTATTTCTTGACCTAAAGCCCATCCACCCCCAACCCTGAGCCCACCACTCTGCAGTACCTGCAAAGATCAATGAGGCAGCACGCACTAGCAACGCCACCACCATTGACACAATTGATAGATTGTGTCTCAACAGCCCTGTTCACGTGGTGAACAGAAACAGAGGCAAGATGGAAGTCAGTGGTGCTGCTTGGTATCTCTATCAGGGATGCGAAGTAGTCAATCAACTTTTCCCTTCCCACCCCCATGGTATTCTTGGAGGTCAGTAGAGCAGAACTGCATGGGCACTGTTTAATTCCTCACCTATTGGAGGGGCCTGGTATCTTTCAACAGTTTTTCTCTGTCTGAGATTATACGGCCGATCATTTTCTTCTCCCTCGGCTTCTTCTACTTCTATATCTCCATCTTCTTCCTGAGACTCTGTCAGGGGAGAAAAAATATTTTCAGAACACTTACACTTGATGCCAGAGCTATCTTCATCCTAAAAATTAACATTTTAATGGACACTGAGAATTACTCCCTTCTTATTAATTTACACTAATTGGCACATCACTAGAAATTTGAAGACCAAGATAAATCTACAGCACATTGCTGAACTTCTTTCCAGTTTCCCATAGCTGCTTCTGGAAAAGCAACAGATAGAAAAATAGATGTAGTCAAATTAGTTTTAGTTGTAAAGTATTTCAAATATCACTTCTAAAGTGTCTTCTTCCTTCAGTAATTATCCTTCAAATTAAAAATAATGCCTTTCTTCTCTTTTCCCATAGCAGCCTCAGAAAAATTAGGTTTTTGACAACATATGAAAATAAGCACAACTTTACGACTTACAATATAATTTTTGCACAAAGCAAATGAACACAATGTATAAAGGTACCACCTGGATCCATCTATTAAGAGAATCAGAATTTCCATTCATGGATCGCAGAATTAAGCCTCCATTCTTATTAATTGGGACAGACCATACCTCTTACAGCAGTTTCAGTTCAAAATCAAGGCACGCTACACTGAACCCTGGATGGATCCCAGAAGTTTGAGTCTGATTCCTCAAGGAAGCCAAGCATGCTGTCAATCATGCCATCAAAGTTAGCCATAATCCCTTCTTTCTCAATACTTTTTGAACCCACTGGCCAGTTTCATTCATATTTTGAAAAGAAGGTAGAATTTCACATACATATTATACGCCTTCTAAAATTCAGTGGATGGATAGGAAACAGAGACTTTAATTAGTACCTTCCCCAGAGGAAGGATGCAGAACTGACTATTACGCAATTCCTTCTGGTAACTGCCACCTGGCATATGAGAAATAGGGAGTCAGTTACAACATGCATAGTTGTAGCCTAACATGCATCACATCCTGGCTTCCACCAGAGGATTGTTACAGGGAATATAAGGAAAGCTCCAATTACTTAGAGTTACAGAAAACAGGAGTACGGGAACATAATGTACAAACATTCAGAAACCAGGCTTTGGTCTGCTACTTTCTGATAAACTTTCTTGCATTTAAAGAAAACTATGTACAGATCCCTAAAACTTCTCCTCCTTCTGAAGAGGAGAAGTCCCGCAGTATGTACTTATTTGCAATAGTCTTGTTAATTGGCCTATTTAGTAACTCGAAATCCAAAACCTAACTACTTTCTGTAGTGCAATACAGTGCTGTCTTAACGTTGACAAGAGCTTTGTTTTGTAAGTATTTCGGGCAAACCCTTACAATTCTGTACAACCCATACCTTCTTCTTCCCCTTCTGTGGACACTTCATGGTGGTTTTGAATCCCATAGCTATTTCTCCTCAGTGATTTCCTTCTTCTTTTCACTCGAGAATACATATCCATGTTTTCCTGGAATAAAATTCACATAGACTCACATCAGTACTGTCATCCCCTGTCACTCACAGTGTTAGCTCACAGTTCAGTAAGTAATACTCCACTCTAGCGCCCAAGTCTTTTTCCAACAGGCAGACTACAAGTCTTCCAACAAATCTTTTTCCCTCTACAGGTAGACTACAAAGGCAATCTCATTTAACATGTGGTAAAATAAGTCTCTGATAGTACCTACTCCATCTAATACATAGTTAACATCAGTATCAAGCTATTTTAGGGAACAAAGCAGGTAACAGTCCTGGTCCTGTTTTCAGACTACCAGAGTGTGCTTCAAACCAAAGGAGAACCACCACAGTATATCATGAGAGTATAGCAGTCAATTCATCCATAAAGAAAACATGATTTAGTCTAAATCCATGAATTTTGTTCTGAATTTGAGTTTATCAGGTTTTTTTAATGTTACACACNAACCAAAGGAGAACCACCACAGTACATCATGAGAGTATGGCAGTCAATTCATCCACAAAGAAAACATGATCAGGGTTTTTAATGTTACACAATGAACAAGATCTGAAGCCTTTTGACAGCTACAGATAAATGTATGGAGATTGCAAAAACAAACACTTTTCCCCTTGATATTACTTTTATCCAAGACCTGAGGCACTCTGCACTTACAAATTCTGTATCTGTCCACATCCGTAGCCGTTCTACTTCCCCAGACCGCCTATTTCTCCTGATGTTAATATTATCCATTTCCTGTAGGACAGCTTCAGCAGTGCTAAAATATATGCAACATTTACCACAAAAAAAATTCAGTATTAAAACAGTAGACATGCAGAACTTTTTACATATCATCGAACAACTTAGCATATCTAATTCTATGGACTGTTACGGCTATTCCAGAGCCTACAAGTCAACTGAATTATACAAATTAATTAAAATCTGAACATTTTAGGATAGCTACTTGAATCTATCAATTAACTACAGAACCAACCACAGTAAAGAAAACTGAAAGGTGAACCTACAGAATATAAACTAAGGAGCATGCAAAAGAAGAAATGCTGATGCTATTGAAATTTGGGGTTCAAATTAGGCTGAAACATTTCAAAAAAACATGTTAAAAACCCTTTTTTGCTCAGTGTAAATTGTAGTATTTAAATCTGTAATTGCTGAGATGTTACATTAGGTGTCAGGTAAGACAGAATAAGAAAGCAAAGCTTTTTACCTACGTCACTGTAATATTGGGAAAGCAATTAATGCCTCTACCCCATAAGCTTCTGACCCTGGCCTCAGAAAGACAGTAATACACAAAGGATTTTTTTTTTTTTTTCAAATTTTAAATCTGTAACACCTACAATTTCATCATCCGTTATTTGACCTCACTACTCTACCACTTCTCATCTACTATTTAATTAGTCTACATTTTCATTATCTAAAGTATTTGTAAACAGCTGTCAATACAATGGTGGTGTATAAATAATAACCTTGGCCAAGATGCTTCATTGCTAAGGAAGAAAACAACATAGTATTAGCCAGGCCAAGTCAATTATTTGGCCACCTGTCCAGAACACCAAGTTACTGCTCTCCATAGCATTATGGTAGATTCCAACCGGAATTCTACTATAATTGTAGAATAATTGTAAGAAGACAAACTTTCACTTTCTTTCTGTCAAGCTGTTTAAAAGTAAATCTAAAGGGTGAAATCCTGCCTGGAAAGAAGTCAATGACAGTTCTGGTGACAGAAGTCAGTAAAGTCAAGATTTCGTTATAAGCACCCCTCTCAATTTTAAACCATTTTTATAAAATATCTGTGATGTGTGATATAACCACTTCAAGTAAAATCATGTTATAGTTTACTATCAAAGAAAATAGGGTTGGAGGGGACCAGGAAAAATCTATCTGCTCTGCCAGGCAAGAACAATAACCTAAATCATTCCTGACAGACATTTGTCTAACCTGCTCTTAAAAACCTTCCAGTGATTACGGGACACACTGTTATAAGTTCATATATAGACTTCAGTACCATGATCTTATCAAATTACAATCTTCATGGTAGACTTTTTCCTATTGTTGATGAAGAGAGGGAGATGCAACTGCAACTAGAAAAATAAATGTAACTCAATATAAATTTGTAAAGTGATACCAAGTAGTTACCGAGTAAATTGAAAAAGAAAAATAAATTTAAAAAAGATTCAATAGAATACATTTAACAATAAATATCATACTTGGCAATTAAATGCTTATGTTTACATAATTTTCCAAGCACTAGAGCAAGCAGTCTCTCACAGATGTAACTATTAAAACCCATTTACAGGTGGGAAAAGTGAGGCATATTAAGTGACCTGCCCAGGGCCACACAGAAATAATATTTCAAGAAAAGCATTTCTGGCTCCCATTCCTGTGCTCAGACCAGACCACGCTTCCCTCTCTGACCTACTTTGTCTGCACAGTAAATGCAAAAAAAGTGACACCCACCCTATGTGAATTACTAACAAATGGTTAAAAAACAAAAAACAAAAGAAAAGCAAGCTACAAATTTTTGATATTTTATGATCAAAGTCATACAAGCAAAATCTAGAAAGCTTCCAAGTCACTAATCAATTTACAACACATTTAGGGTATCACTACATAAACAGGTTACTAAGAAACAAACTAGAGTGTGGATTTACAGCATCTCAGCCGTTCTGCAATAACTGCCAACATACACAGGTTTATCCAGGTGTAAACACAGAGTAGCTTACTCCACGGTGGAAGTCTGGTGGGTTGCTTTGCACTTACAGCATGGATAACGCAGGCAGTTACAGCACAGGACCCAGCCTGTAACTCAAACCACAGTCTCGCTTGCTTCAACACCAGTACACTCCCACAGCAAAACACACAGATGGCATTGGAAGACAGGGTTTTCTAACTTTTTTTAAAAATCATTAAGATGCTTTGTGAATACAACTGAAGTATCCCCACATACCTGTTTACTAGCTGATCAAACAATAAACTCTGATTCAAAGTTTCAAATCTGTTTTTCCTGGACCGACAACTTTTTCTGACTTCTATATCTCCGTTTATGCAAGCATGGTCCCCATCTCCCTTTTTTTCCCCTCGAAGGGGATGGCTTTTGAGAGCTAAGAGAAATTTGTATTACTACTTCAAAATGCAGGAAACAACATTTTCACAAAGAAGAATTAATAACAGAATACTTAGCAAGGACAATAAACCAAAAGTTACGGAGCAGAGGATGAACACCCTGATATTCACTAATGAAATATATTTTTTAGATTCCTATCAAAGTTGTTTTACAAGCTATTTCTTCAGACTTGAGCTTGTTTTGTTATACAATCTTATATTATGATGAAAATTTGGCATTCAAATATCCAGTATTTTTACGTTAACATGAATACTAAAGTGCACACTTGTCCCAGTTTCAATTCTTAAGTCTTTCAAATACAGTATCGAAAGGTCAGATGTAACATACTGATTTTACAAGCAAATCTATATCAGCTACTCTGTACAGTACCAAACAAAAAGAGATTCCCGCTGCTGATTGTTCCTTAGGCACCACAATAAATAATAAAAACACCAAATATGCTTAATGGTTAACACTTACATAGAGTCAACAGAACGAAATGAGACAGAACTGATGGAAAAGGGATACAGAAGACAAAGTGGGTTTAGCTGAGATATGCAATGAGATGGCAAGTTTGTAAGGTACAAGCATATTGGAAAATTGTTCAAAGTGGCAGGAGCTGCAGACAAGGCAGGTCTTTCTAAAGCAATAGTAGAGTTAAGTCATGTTACGAACCGTAGATGGACAAATTTTAAATGAGCAAAGAGAGTAAGTAAATTAAAGAGACTAGCTGGGAGAGGAAGGTCAAAATTAGTTCGTAACAGTAAAACTAAGAATTAAGGAAAACATCCAGATCATGTCCAAGAGGTCTGAATTGAGAAGAGAAATGGACTTTCATCAAAGAATGTTCCCCATGTCAACAGAGAGCATCCAAGATGACGACAGAAGAAAACTGAGCCAAAACAGTAACTTTTCTGTTCAAAATGGTTAATCAGTAAAATCATTAAAAATATATGCAACTGAAAATCACTGACATAAAATTGTTAAATGTAAAAGTAGATACAAAAGGTCCACTGTAATACACTTACATAAGCTACGTCCATTTGGTAGTGTAGCACCAGGCTGAGAAGTTAACCTAGGAAACAATTATATTAGACACACGAATAATCTTAACGCTCCTTATCTAAGCAAAAGTTACACAGTGAAAATAGAACATTACTCTCAGTACACTCTGATTTCAAAACCTTTGCGACACATCACCTCTGAAGAGCCTGCTTCATGCCCAACATCAGAATGAGGACAAAACTCCCAAATACCAATTACAAGAATCCCCCCAATTATCTAAACACCTCTTATTAATCCCTCCAACGTTCCCTCATACCATCTCCTGCCAGTAACTCTCCCCTTAAGTTTCAGAACAGGATCTTAATACAGCTCTTCAAAGGCAATTATCATTCAAACACTTTGGATAAACAAGTAGAAGGATAAAAAGCTGTTTCGTACTCACAGGAAAAGTATAAATTTAACAAAATTTCCAACTCCAGTGAATGGGATTAATTCATGCTGGGTGTACTTAACATCAGCAAAAAATATTTTCATTTTCTCTATCAAGACGATACTTTTAATTTCTTTCTAGATTAACTTTGAAGAAAATTAACTCCTACTACTTCATAGTCTAAGACAAAAACATTCCAGTTTTCTGCAGTTTTATTGTGTAAGCAATTGTTCCTTAATATCTTTAAGAAACTGAAAATATTCTTATTTATTAAACATAATTTTACTAAAGGATAATTCAGAGTAGAGTACAAATGAACAAAAACTCTACAACCACTGGCAGACTGTTAGAAGTAATTTGTTAACACTGCTATGCAAAAAAGTGAAATAAATCAGGCAAAAGGAAAAAAAAATAGTTTTTTAATCTCTCTTCCACTCTCAGAAACACCTAGTACTTTACAGACAAGTGAAGTATATATTCTGCACACTAGTACTGGATAGGGAGGAAACTCCTTGTTCTCAAACTAGATAACTAAAATGCATTTGATGTTAAAGAGAAAAAGGAGGGGAAATCTTAATAATACCAAATGCAATCCGAGCTTGAACGTGGCCAAAAATTCAACAAACTACAAAGAGTTCAGTTCAGAGGCACAGAAGATGTGGGTTTTACTTTTATTTTCCCAACAAGTGTATAAGAAATCCTTACAAAACAAAGATAACTGAAAGATTTTTGCGAGGACTGGAAAGCAACACAGAAAACCACATTTACAAAAATCATGTCCACATCCAACTTTTCAATAACATTTTTCTGGTTAGATATTCTAAGTATTTTAGAAACCACAACTGAAGAAGTGAAATTTGATTATTATAATGGTTAAGCAAGAAAACTTTGGGGAAAAGTCTTAGCAACTCAAGATCACTATTAGGCCCAGTAATGTGGATTTTGGCAGAAAACGGACAAAAAAACCTCAAGATGCAGAGACATGTTGCAGTGGGTTCTACATGAGTAACAACATGAGTTTCAGCATCCTGGCCAAATTTCATTTGACACAGTGATCTAAATTCTACCAGCCACATTAAGTATCTTTTTTATCTCCTAGCATTTCTAACAGGTACAGCACAAGGCTACACTTGTAAACAAAAGAAATAGAAGGTGCGTGAGTTTCAATAGATTCCCAGATGACCATGGCACATAATATGCTATATTTTATTTGTTCTGTTTTAAAAGGGAAAACCAAACAAGAGAGAGATCTATTTGAAGATTTACATACTTTTTAAAAATACTTCATCCTAGCAGATGACAGTCCAGTAGTGAATTACAGTCATTCTTACATACAAAGCATTGCAAGAATGATTTTGATATGTACATGAGTATGAAATAAGTATCTACAGAAGAATTAGTATTAACTGAAAGTTCATGTCCCTGGAACATACTGTCTACACTGTCTCATAATTACTTGTAACCGTGTGAAGAACCTTTTGAACACAAGACCACTGTGCAAAATATTATTAATCAGAGTTATAAAGCAAAACAAATTAATTCTCTTTCGAGTTATAAAAATGTGTTAGGATTGAGGCTATATAAAAGACAGTCATTGACTTGAGTCCTTGTAACCAGTCAGGGAAGAGAGGCTGAAAACAACAATGGGAAGAAACTCGACCGTTATCCATTCCCTAAAGATGATAATACTGATTTCCTAATTAAAATATCATGTCTCCTTATAGCTTGAGTACCTAAAAATACCAACTAACTCACTAAATTTGGATGTATCAAGAATCTAGAATTCAGATTGCATCTCGAATAAAATTGCTTTCCAGTTTTGCACTAATTTGCATAGCAAGGAAACACAGAGATGAGAGGACTGATGTAACCCACATTCCTGGAGTCTTAAACTAAAAGAAATTTGTATGAAAATAACACACTTCAAAAAAACACTCTTAAACACGAGCTGCAGCTCACTGCAGAAGTACTGTAAGCAAGTTAACAATACAGGAAAAATTGGTAAGACTTGATTTTTCTCTTGGTACCAAGTTACCTGGACTGTCCAGCTGAGATGCTCCATTCCTCTCGCTGCCCAGTACTGCGTGATTTCGATTTGTCTTTGCACACAGGATCAGCATGTTTTGAGGTACGTTTGGCGGGAGGAGATATGTGGCTATCACTCAAACTAGCATCACTACCTTCATCTTTCTGAAAAGAAAAAAAGCATGGGACCATACTTAATCGGCTCATCTGTACATATCCTCACTGAAAAAGAGGAAACTTAGCAAAACTTACCAAACACATTCTAAAAGGCTTGTATGAAATATTAGTAATGATTGTTCTGAAAACATTACTGGAAACTATGAAAATATGTAATTTTAAATATTAAATTTTGTATAATATTTCACGTTTATTTCTGAACAAGCATTCTAGCTCTCTAACCCACTCTATTTTGTATATCACACGTGACACTGCTACTCTTACCTACCTGCAAAAGAACTAATGGTGCAAATAAAGAGAGAAAAAAGGACCAAGGAAAACAAAGATGCTTGGAAACACAGCATAAATTCATTCTACTGACTTTATCTTTGTCTTTAAAATGTTTAAACAGTCATGGTATGCTCTTCCCTCTTGTAAGAGTTTTGCAATACCTTGTTCTCTTCTTTAGATTGACAAATGCACAGTTAGGAGTAAATGACTTCATACTTTTACAGCACTTTTTGTCTAATGTGTTCATTAACAGCATTACACACACCAACAACATTAATCTTAACACCTTTACAAAGCACCTAAATGCTACCAGAGAGAGTTTTTCTGTTGCACTTATCAGAGGTAACGTAGATAGAAACTCAAATACAGCAGCAAGGGATTATTTCAGAGCTGTACTATGAAGTGGACAGACAGCAAACTTTGGAGGATCTGCTTCTGCTAAGATGAACTACAAAAACAATCTAAAAAAAAAATCAAGATTCTAGAAACCACACATTTTAGGTCATGGCAACAGTCTTGATTATAAATACCCTCTCTTGCAACAACAGAGTAATCAATTTTGAAATACTAAGGTCCAGGAATTGTCAGTAAGAACTTAGGCTAAGAACAAAAGATGATTTTACTTATATGCAAGATGATGATCACAGAAGCCCCGTTTGTTCATCAAACTTATTAACAACAACAATCTGATTTGTAGTCCAAATAATTCAACATCATGATGTCTCATGTACTCAAGAAAATTAAAAAAAAAAAAAAAGTCTTTTTCTTAAGAGAGACAGACTATCATAGGACAATGTTTAGAAAGCAGCAAAGCCTAAAGAAATCCAAATATACGGGTGCAGTTCGACAGGACAGCCCAGCACCACTGAACTGGGGACTGGTCCACGCACTCCCTTCCCTGGCCACACAGACCACTCCAACCTCCTCTGATCTTCTTCTGATGTTTCTCTGACCCACTCGTAAACCAGATCAGCTCACTAAAGCTTCAAAAGTTCACTCTGCCTCTGTTAGATGAGGTTCCTACCTGGTTTGTGAGCTGAATCATTTCACTGAGGGATCAGATGAGTACAAAAGATAATGCAAGAAAAAAACACGAGGTGAGGATGAAATCTGCAGGAAAAGAAAGCTGCAAGTGAAATAGGCTGTCCCTCGATATATATTTTTAACAAATATTAACTAATATTAAATACTTATACTACTACAAATACATTAATACACGTCCAACCATAAACCAAACACTGCCAAGTCCACCACTAAACCATGTCCCTCAGCGCTATGTCTGCCCGTCTTTTAAATACCTCCAGGGGTGGTGACTCAACCACTTCCCTGGGTCAGCATACAGCACATTGCAGGTAAAGACAAGAATCTCACAAAAACATCTCCCTGCTCCATGAAATGAGTGTGTCACTAGAAGTAAGAAGAATGAGAAAAGGGGGGAAAAAACCCCAATCATGTAGAAGTATGTGGGAACTCTCAAATCCCACAGCTACTTCAGGCGTGATTCTCTAAGACGCCAAGTACTTGGCAAAGACATGATTTTTATTTATACTATAAACGCTTGCAAATACTTTTGATAATACTAAAAAACACGAAATACTAAAAACTAGTATTAAATGTTAACCAGCCATGTTCACATCTCAATTTTAGCCTGTCACAGTCAGTCGAGGGAAAGAAGTTGGTCTATGTTAAGATTCAATCTTAGGACATATTTAACTCCAGTAAAAAAAGAAAACCCACACTTTTTTCTTCCTCGTTATTTCCCTTTTTCAGGAAGTACATCGACGTAACTCAAAACAATATCTATACTAGAAGATCATAATTAAAACTTTAAATCAGATGAAGCAGAATTTAGGACCTAAAATTAAGACTTAGTCAAAGTGCTAGCAGAGGTAACTGCCACCATTCCTAATTACAAACCACCTGCTCCTTACATTGCACTGTGAAATACACGTGCAGCCACCCAGCTGTTTTCCCTAACGCTCAGCAACTACAAAATACCAACTTTTCCCTAAATTTTTACAGTGTACATATTCACTTCTGAATACTGTAAGCATTTGTGTATGTACTTTTTGCTTTAATAAGCCACAAGTTTATTTGTGGACTTGGAGAAAGACATCATTGCAAAGTCAATTTTAGGAACTACTTTCTGAAACTACAAGAGCTGCCCTGTGCAGGATAGAAGCAGAGTTTCAAGGTAAGCCACAGAACCAGTTTTAAACCGGCTAGGCAAGACAGAGAAAATGAGGCTAAAAAGAGGAACAAGCATGTAACCAAGCTTTCTAAGGGCTAACATTAAAGCTGGTTTTTGAGCAGTGAAATTAGTAATGCACAGGTTCCCATATCCCATCTCTTCCCCTTCTCATGTAAAAATCATAACTCTTCCCATGTCATATATATAGCCGCTTTTTCTCTGCATTTCCTCCAGTTCCCTGCTTCTGGTCCCAAGTCTCAAAATTAGCTAGTATTCCTCATTTATCCTGTCTGTTTATTGGTAAAAAGCAATACAGGGGCATAGTTACTTCTGAGCTATGTGCAGGCCAAGTGGTCAGCTGGCAGGTAAAACGAAACACTAGTGATTAACCTGGAGGCAAAATCTGCTACTTCAAATGTTCCTCTGCTACTGAGTTACCAATATTCACAAATCTATAAAAGCTGAGTACCTTTGAGGTCTCTAATACTGTCAAATGAAAGGAGACTGGCCAATAGCTCCAAAAATTGGAAGGGCAGGCGAACCATCAGTGTGGTCACATCGGTGCAGTTGCCTAAGGAACTGGTCTAGCAATGAAAGGGTTTACTTCACAGAGTCAGTAATTGCTGGTTATTCTTTGTTTAGGAAATTTTTTTCAGTTGAGCCTCGTTTGTCTGCATATTAACTCTACACATTAACTTCGCAAGTACAAAGCAAGTCTAAATATTAGGATAGTCAAGCCTTAATACAAACTTGAGCTAGGACACCTGCTATAGAAGATGCACTAACATGCAAAATGTTTTACCATGAAATAGTGGCAAAGCTACTACAATGAGAAATCATTGACATTTTAAATACGCTAATAAGAATCCAAGCTCCATTTTCCAGTTAACAGACAATCTTAAAAATTCAAGCTCTAGGGAATCCAGTCACAGCTAGACTGCCATCCAGAACTTTCACCTCCCTACAGTGAAATATGGAGATGGAGCTTTCATTACACTCAAGAGATTAGCCAAACTGGGATATGCTAGAACAAGAAAAGAAATTAATTTGAATTTGAGAAGCCTTTACAGAGAGCAGTCTATCCACCACTTCCTCCCATTTACAGCAAAAGAGGTCTAACGATTCCACTGCACTCAACTCCCTCCCTCAAGTAACTGGGTCTCAAAGCATTTATACCTTTAATGATTAAAAATAGTACTTCAGTTTCGACCCAGAAACTTATTACTTAACAGTACGGATAATGAAAATGTTCTGGGACTAGAAAGAGAAATGTATGATGCAAGTATTAAACTTAAAAATTAAGAAATTAATAATGCAATTGCAGACATCGGAACCAACCCACTGAACTCAAAGCTTCTAATGGAACATTGGCACTCAAGCAAACACACTCACATGCTGAGAGAAGGCAGTGAATACGAATTAATAAAATCTGAATCATGTCAGAAGCTGCCTGAAAGCATACCAAAGCCACAAAGAAAAAGCAAGCACAGAAGAATCAAAATACGAGTTTACCTACTGTCAGGAAGTACAAAGTAAACAAAATTTAGCACAATTGCTTTGATCTAACAGAAACGAGGGACCCACCAAGGTCCAGCTGTGATCCATTACAACCAGCACCCAGCATAGCTTCTCATGGAAAGCACTCTCACGGATAACGAGTAAGGAAATAACTGGAGTTAAAAGGATACCATCCATGGCCTAGACCGGCAAAACACTGTCTTCATTATCTTTGAATTCACGAGTAAAATGGAATGTGACAGCTGAATGAATACTGCAAATTAGCTGGGGAGCTAAGAGTCAACAGCGAGTCTTGCAGAGGTAGCGAGGCAAACTGATAACACACCTTCACTGACAGCAGTTGAATGACAGTGCCAATAAATTTAAAAACAAAATCTAAAATTAATAAGTAAATAAAGGAATAAAACAAATATAGCTGCATAATTGTCTCTGTTTTCTCTGCTTTGTATGAAAAGGAGAAGGATGGAGGAAACATTTATTATAATACATACATTCATGAAAAAGCTACAAGAACACTAACATACAGTATTACCTGTAGTCTCTTCCATATCCATCCCTAAATTCCAAAATAGTAATTTGATACTAAAAGAGCTTTATTTATAACGTTTAGAGCCAAGTCCTTGAGTTTTGAAAGAATGTAAACTAGAAGAAATCAATGAATAAAACTGACTTTCTTCTTCTCGATCGCCCCTCTTTGGAAAAAAAATGACTACACCAATACAGTCCTTCAGCATGACTGAAGGACACAAGCACCAAGGGAGTCCTCACCAGCAAGGGCTTGCCTTCATGTGTATCACAGCGACCAGCTAGCTAAGGCATGAGAGCTGATTCATTTTCAAGTTGAAATACGAGGAGTACTTCTAGCACACTGAAGGGGAGAGGTAGGGGGTTGGTTTTTCTGGTTTGTAAGTTGAATCTCCTGAACAAGAAAATATCCAAAGAACTCCTCACTACACTTCTGGTCTGAACATCCCAAGATAACCATAATCCATCAAGTCTTGGTAATACAGGATGAGTGCAAACCATCTCTATCCCTGTCATCTCCAAGTACGTGAAGGTAAGTTCACTGAGTTTTTGAGTATGGGATGCAACAACACCCAAACCACAGAACCACACCTTGCAATTTCTGAAAAAAGATTCCATCTGGTTTGCCACAGGTTCAGCTGTATTAGAGCACAGGTATGCAGACGTGAACATCGGAGTTTTCCACCGCAGTCAAACTTGCTCTCCTGGCCATACATCTGTGGGTCACACCCTTCTCCTGAGTAACCCTCTGCCCCACCCAGAGCCGGCATTGCTCATACAGCTCCCCCAGTCAGGCAGGAGAGTTTTCAACCTGCTCTTTTCAACCCCTCGGCACCTACCTTTTCCTCTTTTCTGTGACCTCCTCCCATGACTAAGACACAACGACAATTCAACTGCTTGATCTTATTCCTCCACATTTTGTTAGAAGCACAAATTTTAAGCACTATTTTAATTAGTTTTTCTTTTTGCCCCACTAAACAAGCATGAAATGCCCTGGAATTTACTTTTGTCTTAATAATAATGAAATAAACATTTTACAGAAACCTGTTTCAGCTACAGGCTTTCAAAAACCTCTACTTCTAACTTTAGCTAATTGTAGCTAAGGGCTACCAAGATGATGAGGGGACTGGAACACCTCTCCTATGAAGAAAGGCTGAGGGAATTGGGTCTCTTTAGTCTGGAAAAAGAGATGGCTGAGGGGGGACCTTATCAATGCCTATAAATACTGACAGGGTGGGTGTCAGGAGGATGGGGCCAGGCTCTTTTCAGTGGTGCCCAGGGACAGGACAAGAGGTAACGGGCACAAACTTGAGCACAGGAAGTTCCACCTAAACATGAGGAGGAACTTCTTTCCCTTGAGGGTGGCAGAGCCCTGGCACAGGCTGCCCAGGGAGGGGGGGGAGTCTCCGTCTCTGGAGACATTCAAACCCGCCTGGACGCGTTCCTGTGCCCCCTGCTCTAAGGTGACCCTGCTCTGGCAGGGGGGGGGACGGGATGATCTCCAGAGGGCCCTTCCAACCCTGTGATTCTATGATTCTAATTCTTACCTTCTTATATTTAAAAGTAACTTTTTCTCTCCCTCTGACTCTCTGAAAAGACAACGACTTCAGACATCTCTTATTTTTACCAGCTTTGGAGGAACTAGATCCAGGTCCTCCAGTTATTTCTAACATAATTTAAAACGTATCTTGTTGTGTAACAACACATCTTCTCAGATGTCCCAGAATATTAATAATCTGGATTAATATTTTAAAAGTAGGTATGAAAAAAATCTGATCTACCTTTTCCCCTACCAGTTCATGAAAAATTCTTGCGGAAATGGGCTGGCCACTTAAAGGAATAAAATACATACTTGGAGGTACTTACTGCGTTTAATAAACATTTTTATCCCAATGGTATACAAAGAGAAAAGTTGCCTTTTCAAAATAAAACTTGTATCCATGAAAAAAATGTGATTGTGTCCCCAGTGTACTAATTACTCAAGCTGATCACTCATTTTTGCTCTCAGATTCAGTTAACAAATAACTTGCTTTTTCTGCATTTGAACTATAACGTCATTTCAAACATACCAATAAATTACACCAAAACCACTGTCTGTTCAGTGATTCTGGATAAGCCACTTGCTCCCCTGTGTATCAGTTTCTGCAAAAGTAAAAAATACGGATTAAAACATTAACTTCTACAAATTTATTGTGTTAAAGATCTACTTTAAGATCTACTGACGAAAGTCAGGCAAGAGCTACATATGCTTCCTAATGCATTTTTGAGCTAGACATACTAAGCAATTAAAAAAATCAAAATGCTTCACAATCTCTTTGAGATATTTTTAGTTTTGCTCTTATTTGGTTCCCAGTCTTAGTAACTAGATCAAATTTTCTACCATGACTGCAATAACATCATCTGACCAGAATCTAGTAAATCCCTTCAAATCCTATTTCAGTTTTTTTTTTTTTAGTTCACCACTCTGCTTTATAGCATCTTCACCAAAAAAAAAAAAAAAGGACTACAGCTGTCCCTATGCTCAGTACAAATTTTCAGTCGCTGCAACGCTCTCATCCGCGCGCTCACCACACCTTTCACACCTGCACTATGTCTTAATTTCAGGATGACACATTGCAGTACCCCACTCTCTCCCACACCAACACGTCCTCAAAAGCTCCTCTCTCCTCCCCACCCCAACCCACATTTTCCTGGCAAATGCCCTTAAGCCCCTGTTCTACGGGAGGGCTGACTACCTGCTTGGTGGGAAGAGGTAAGACCTGATCCACTCGTCTGAAGGAAGAAGGCAACATGACTCAACTCCAGGTCACAGCAGACTCTATTCATGTCGGTACACCACGTACTGCTGCATGCTAAATATCTACCTTTGTGTCCTAAAAATCCAGTGTAAGTATACTGCCTGTGCCTTCAAATGACAAAAAGCTGGGAAAAAATGTATGTGGATTAAAGCACATTATTACTAAGAACTTCCAGTTTCATCACAGACCTCGTGTTAACCTTACTGATGCCTTGAAAAGAGACAAAGTTGGCTTAGAACAGCCCATCTTCTGGCTGCAGTTCTCTAATTTCCACTTTTTTGCACATAGTCATTTATCAGACATTGGCTCTCCACGGGCGTTAAAGAAAAACAACAAGATTCATGCTTAAGTGCTTGATGATCTTAGAATAAACAACTATTAATGCCGTATTTCATTGGTGATAATGATAGTAAAGAATGCCTCAATTGCAGGATGATCTAAATTCTTTTACCATTCAGCTTCTGTATTTTTGTTTTCAGTAAACAATGCTTACGTCAATAATAGCTATTAAGAACACAAAGAATAACATCATTAGATTTTTTCAGAGAATAAATTCTTCCCAACTCATTCCTGTTAAAAAAACGTATTTTTTGCATGAGAAGATCTGCGTCATTTTTTCAATAGATTTCCATTTCATTTCCCAGAACTCTTCAATTCTAGAATTCAGGTTATTTAATAAATGTGAAAGCTTTTCAGAAAAGTTAAAAGTTTACAAGTTAAAAATAGAAACCGCTTCCTACAACACTGTTTATGGTGTGTTTTCACACTTCTAACCATTCCCCCATCTGTAAAGAAGACACCTGTTTGTATCCAGGTTGAGTGCCTTTCAATGGCTGTTGATCTGACCTCCAAAAAACCTCTTCCAATCTACGGGCTACTTGTAGGTTCATGGAAGAATGAGTGAGCGAGCTACAAAGCAGCCTCTGCCAAACCATGAGAGCGCCCAGAAATAGTGACCTGAGGTCTGTCCTCCACCCATCATCATTGCCCTGCTCCAAGCATTTCCACCATCAGGGTTCCTCTCCCCTCCTTTGTGCCTTCACTAAAATTAGGGTGACTTTGTGGATGTTCAGACGATAATCAAATCAGAGGGATGGAGGGAAGGGAAGGGGAAGCCGGAGGGTGTGGGGAGGGAGGTTAGTTTCAGCTGGACCAGTAACCTGATCCGGCTGATCAGATGGCTTAGCGAGCATGAATATTGGCAAGTCTATTCGTTTTCTCAACAGTAAACAGCTTACAGCACGTGTGAAACCACAAACCTTCAGAAGAGCCAGTCCACTGAGAGGAGTTCTCTTCCTGCTGTATGGGGTCCACACCTCACTCGGAAGATTTTCTAGAAGATCCACGTATCAGAAGTTTTTAAAACCACTGATCTTCCTAACTTAACACTGAAGGAATACTAAAGGCAAGACATTTTTAGTCAGAACCATATTAACCATTTCCATGAGTTTCTAGATCCTTTTAATGAAGACTTCTGAAGCAAAAATTGTATTTCTGTAAACATTCAAGAATGATTACAATTCAGAAGGGGAAAAACGAAAACATTCAAACAACTTTTTTCCTACCCTTAGTCTTCAAAAATCCATCTTGTTTCTGATGAACAACCCCATCCCAAAGAAAGCCTGGAAGACACAGCCTCCCTTTTAGTACTACTATAAACCTGAATAAAGAAGCAGAACGATCTGAATGAGGATAACAAGTAGGAGAGCAGGGAGAACCCTTGGATCAGAGGGTTCCCCAAGGTTTAGACACAACCAGATACTTGACTGAGCAAACTAAGCAAGGACGTGCCTGTAGCAAGCAAATCTACAGGCAGGTGGCCTTCTGTGTGAAAAAAAACCTGGGATTAAAAATGCTCCTGTATCTCTAGCTACAATGCACGTGAAGACAGTATTTCAAAAGAAAAGACAAATAAAAACTATATAAAATTGTAATATGAAATCTTAAGATTAATGTATTGAAATTTAAATCATAATAAAACCAACATTCAAGGTCTGAAAGATAAATCAGAGAAATAATAGAAAGTAGTTATTAAGTATTTGGAATGAGGGATTGCTGAAGCATGGCAACAAATTTCAATGCAAGTAACTTCTTCCACGTGTACAGAAAAAACAGCTTCTTCATTTCAGGGTATTTAAATAACTCTGCTCAACTACTTATCCATTAAAAACAAAGCAACTGACTGGAAGAAAAGCAAAAAGGCCATTTCCCAAAACATCCAAACTGAACCATCTGCTCCGAGTGCAACTAGACACAAGCTTTCCACCAAAGCTTTACATCAGTTAGATTATCGACATGCACTACTAGAAGCATAAAGATAAAACCACAAAATTCAGAACAGGCTACAAAAACTGTAAAACCTGGACAAGCTCATAAATTCTCGAGTACTAAAGTTGCCTCCTTTATACCTAGTTCAACTGGAGTTGACGCCATTATAGCACACACATGCTCAGGAGTGCAAAATGAAAAAGCTTACAGAAGATAGCATATTAATCTTACAACCAGTTGAAAAGTGGCCTGTTTTAATAGCTACCAAGCACAAAGAAACTAAATTCATTCAGGAAAAGAGTCTAAGCAGGTATAAATGCAAAATAACATCTGAACAATTTAAAGCAAAATTAATGGTTAAAATAAACCATGGAAACCCCAGCAAAGGTAATAAAGACAGTATTTCAAGAGTAAACTCAGAGACGGAAAACCTGTTTAGAAAAAGCAGCAAAGCATGAAGAGTACAAAAAGAAAAAAAAACAAAACAAGAGGATGAAAAAGGCTGAAAAAATATTGTCAGCTCCCTTTGGAATAAGTGAGTCCATGAGTGATATTACCCCCCCCCAAAGTAAGACATTAGAGCCAAAACATCTATTAAATGATCAGCATCCTTCAAGATGGTCACAGCTACAAAATAATAGCAGTGAAAGCTTCAGGTCACTGATGCCTACTTGCTGGATGCTTTGGTTTGAGAAGGGTTTTATAAAGTTTTACGGAGAAATCGCTTAAAGCATCATTAGATTGGAACAAAAACTTTTCCACGGTACAGCAAATACTCGACAATTTAGGGCAGGATGAGCAAAACTACGCCACATCCAATTGCAACTGCAGGTGGATGGAGGTGATCAGAATGTAATTACCTGCGCTAATTATCTTGCATAACCCCAAGCTGTATGCCACTCTTGCAAAATCATCATGGGATCTCTCACGGCAATGGGTTAAGCCTTCTGCCTAAAGTTTTAACTGAGAGATGGTAGTTGGAGAAGCAGCTTTTATTAATATTACTTTGGGACAAGCCCAACATTCAGAGGAAGCAATGCAGCACACCTACCATCAACACCATTTCCTGAGTATTCTTTGGAGGTCTTATTCACTCACTGCATTAGTCCTTAAATTGCTTCCTTTCAAGGCCCTGTGACAGTGTGAGAGCAAAGACAGATAGCTGCCAACTAAACTGCCTCCCAAAAAAACGCATGTACGCTTCAGGGGTGTCCTGACTTCTGAGAGTGGCCCAGAGTGATTTGGACAAATATACAGAATTCAAACTCAGGACAACCCTTGGAAACATGGAAGGATTACAAATGCTGACTGTATGGTATTTTGACACAAACTTGGACTTAGACTGCGTCCAACAATTGCTCAATTTCCCACTGTTCACAGATGTATTAATACCACGCTACCAAGGAACAGACTGCTCGATTCGTTTTAGATCACCGATTTTCTCCTGCTAAGTCCCAAAAGAGCAGCAGACCACTAAACCAGAAAGAACTCGACATTTTATTACGCACTGAAAAGATGAGCTATCTTGGGAATCTTCCTTCAAATGAAATTGTTTGGAATAACTTCACATGGTTCTATATTTCAGGATGTATTTCAAAGAACCGTAAAAAGCGTCAGCCTCAGCACCTCTGTTGATGTTACTGTAAACTCAAACAGTAAGACAATGCAGTTCTTTAAAAACACAGATATTTGATGGCAGCTTTTTTCCCGCTGAGAGCTTTACATGCTGGGTGGCCAGTAAGTGTAATTTTTCCAGCACAAGGAGGAATTTCTAATTTTTTTCTATAGTTTTATTCCAAACCGCAGAGCATCCAGAACACTGTTAAGACGCTTTGCAAAGAAGACAAAGAAAATACGCCAACCTGAATCAGGCTCTTTCATAAAGGAAAATTTAATTTTTAGAAAGCTCTAAGTGGTATGTTTAAAGCTAGTGTTTTAAGAGAAACAATAATTTTTTTTTTAAAGTTCATTTTCTGTGTTTTCAGTAGATGACCGTTAAATAGTTTTTAAGGAGTAAGACACAGCAACGAGCTTATGCTACAAAAGCTGCATCATCACTCAGAAGTAAAAATATTTCTTGTTCCAGACTGAGAAATTACAACAAGAGACGCTGAAATGTATTGGTGTTACAGAGCACGAAAACGCTGCTCAGCTGTAAACACTACAGCAATTCTCGTCAACCCTCCGGCCCGCGTCCGCTCCCATTAGCAATGAAGTACAATGGAGAGCTCTGGGTTGCCACCGAGGCAGTCGAACAACGTTGGCAGCACTACTTTTAGCTGGGATGGCGCGTTACAATTATCGCAGTGCTCTCGAGTAGCTCTTAAGGCACTGCTAATGCTTTCTGGGCTAATTAAATTAAGCTAATCTTGTATACATTTCTAAAATGTCGAACTAATACGCCGACATGATTTAAGAGCGTTTATTTCACAATAAATTCATTGCTTTCCCTGATCAACATTTTTGTGTTTTCAGATGAGTGAGAAAAATCATTTAAATTGCCAAATAAGTGTTACCAACAATCCCAACTCAGTATCTGAAAACATCAGACATTAGCAAATCTAGAATACGAATTTAACCAGTTATGGTCACAGTATCCTCAATCTTTCCATAGTGTGAATGAAGTCCACTGGATTTATAAGCTTTGTGTTACAACTCTATGTGTCTGAAAACTTGGAAAATTTTTACTTTTCTTGTCAGAATGCTTTAATATAAAGCCACAGTACTTCCCAAGTTTTAAGAAAGAAAAAAATACATATAATTTATATGAAGATAGAATATAAATTTATGTAAGGGTAGCTTCAATTTCTATTAAATAGCGTGTAAATCTATCACATAGCCCAGTTTTCCTCTCCGTACCCTCTCTATGCACTCTGCTATGACATCATTTCAGAGAATAAACTTCTTGGCTCCCTGATCCATTTAGTGAGGGATTTTGTTCATTTTAATCTGGCTTCTGGTCAGTGGACACACATGTATTCATCTCAGTCGCTGCATGCGTGGTCGCCAGTCAATAATTCAAAACAGTTCACTTTTCAAAGACTGAGGTCATTGCTTTCTCTAAGATGAGCAAGTGCTACAGAGGGAATACACAAAATACGATAAAGACTATTATGGCCCATTTCCACAGAATGCATGTTGCTTCCATATTCAGATTAAACAGAAACGGACACTATTAATGCGTAACTCAACATAATATTGAACTGGAAGACTAGAAACTTAACCCAAGTTCTTGGAAGAGGAGGGATTCAAACCTATCCTTGTAAATGTATAAAAAAACAAAAAAAAACCATGAAAAACACCAACCTATATACACCAGAAAAAGCGAAGGGGGGAAAAAAGGAGGAGGAAAAAGGAAATAGATATAAAAGAGCTGGAAGGCAACTCCCAACCCCTCATCTAGTCTAATCAGCATCTTACAGGATGCCATTAGATTGCTAACTCAGTTTTTGTTGCTAATAAGGAACAAATAGATGATCTTTTAAAATACATTCTGAAAGGTAATTACAAGCATTGCCACTGAAAAGCATTTCTCTGGGACTCCAAGTCAGAACCTCCGTGGAAGAAAATGAAGTCCCACAGTGCAAATAAGAAGCGTACCATCTCCGCCAGAGCTCCAAACTCTAGCTGCCCATTAACCCTATTAACTGCTGGTAGCAAGGCCAGTTTCCTGACGTGACACACGGAAGATTTCAAAAGGACACACTGTTCCAGTCAACTTCGAAAAAAATACGTACAACTGCACGAAAATGATCCCGGTTCGCTTTCTGCACAAAACACAGCCTCACTATCTGTCTGCCGACAGACACTTCCAAAAGCAAAGGCTTTGTTTTCCAATGGTTACACTTATTCATGTTCTAATCACCGCAATCCGTCTCTGGCACTACTTCAAGAAGACTCAGGAGCTCAGAAAGACGCTGTATCACTGACAAATACTTACATCTGAAGAATAAAAACAGTTGTACAAAGACAACTTTAAAATGCGGTGGGATATCTATATATTACAATATTCACTAAGGAAGGAAAAATCCAAACCAACCTGGATAACTTCTGCTCATTCTTGGCAATCACATCTTAAAAAAAAAAAAAAAAAAAGACACCAAACAAAACAAAAAACCCACAAAAAAACCTATCACTAACACATGAGATTTGTTCTGAAGTGAAACAAGTCCATTCCTATACACCAAAAAAGACACTTAGCTTCAGAAGAAATGCTTTTTTAGAAGCATGAGCAATATCCTGGGATGTATATGCAGATTTTTATGACAATATTTTGCACAATCTTCTTTCCTTACACCATGACAATAACATAATTTAAGCATTTTAGTAATTTTTAATATAAAAATACTATTCATAGATGAAAAACATTTGGAAATACATATTTTTTTTTAGCAGCAGTACACTCCCTGCAAAGTAAGCCAGTAAGGGTTACACCAAACTTTGCCTCACAAACCACAAGACCCACGATATGAATAAACAGAAACTGCATACGAGAACAAGCAGAACGGCTTTTTACAGCTATGGTGCTGTGTTCCCATGAGTCTAATGAAATTAAACAAGGAAGAAATAGGGGGCAAGGAGGAAAAAGTAAGATGGGGGGAAGGGAAGAACAGTGAAGCATGACAGAACTGAAAGAGAAGCACAGAAGGTACAGAATATTTAGTCAGTGATTTATTTATTATTTTAAAATTAAAAGGATGGGGTAAAAGGTTTTCTGACAATTCCAGGTGTCATCCTTCTGACCCGCCTCTGGCTCCTATTGCTGGTTTTGTACTTGTCCGATGAACTTGCTCCTTAGCAGAGGCTGGGACATGGTCGGTGCGTGACTGTCAAACGCTCTGACCCTCAACTTCCACTTCCATATTTACGTTGCTTTTAAAATACATGAGGCAACTACAACCACTAGTTTAAATCCTCAAAGCAAGATGTGAAGTTTTATCAAGAAAAAAAAAAGCCCTGCCTATAATTAAAAAAAAAAAAATGTGGTTATTGTCAACAAATCTATTTAGAGACAACAAGGAAAAAAAGAGGCTCACAAATTCTTCCTTACAAGTAGAATTTACCAAACGTGAGTTTTCCAAATGGGGCTGCAGAATTCACTTGCCGTGAGACCGTAGGACCAAAGCTATTCTAATAAGTTACGCTGGGAAAACATTCAGCTAAAACCTGACGGCAAAATTACACCTTTCCCCGCTTGGGGAGGGGGGAAGGCGTCACAAAAACGGGGGATCTTCCCCAAACACCAGCCTCCTGCCGTCGGGGCCGCCGCCAAGGCCCGCTTGAGCCGAATTGAGGTCATTTAGGGAAAAGGGGAAG
>VXBO01014032.1:209683-274157 GCA_013400135.1 Rhinoptilus africanus | reverse complement strand
TGGGCGGGCAGGGCCCAGGCCGTGTCGGTGAGCGCGGGTCGGGCCGGGTGCTGCCGGCCCGGCAGCGGGGCTCGGGGTTCCGTCCCAACCGCTCAGCCCATGTGGGCAGGTGGAGAGGAACCGCCTGTGCTGGGGTCTTCCCCTGAGCACATCGGTGGCGTTGGGGCCCTTAGGTCTGGTGCTCGTCTTCTTTTTAATTAGCGCTCGCCGTTTCTGTGGAACAGCATCTGGCTTTGTCAGACGGGTACGGTGCAGTTTTCGGTTCTGGTTCCCGTGTGGCGTCGCGATAGACTGCGCTCTGCTGAAAGCCGTTTTCAACGGGAGAAGTTTACTCTCTGCCAAAGAAGTTCGCAAGGCGGGCTCTGGCGGGGGAGGGAGGGGGCTGCCTGCGCTTCCTGGGGTATTTCAAGGACGTGGTTTAGAAGGGGTTTTTGTCAGGGTAGGTTGATGGTTGGACTTGATGATCTTAAAGGTCCCTTCCAAC
Organism: Rhinoptilus africanus; assembly: GCA_013400135.1. NCBI lineage: Eukaryota > Metazoa > Chordata > Aves > Charadriiformes > Glareolidae > Rhinoptilus > Rhinoptilus africanus. Next base: position 273,673 of record VXBO01014032.1, on the reverse strand, counting down.
CTCAGTGATGCTATGATTCTGTGATTTCTGCCCGTCAGAGCCGGGAAAGCACCAAAAGGTACTTTCTGTTTTGTTTTTCTTGCGTTAAAATAGCTGGATGCGTGGGCTCAACAGCCTTGAGCGCGAATATATCTGGTGAAACTAATATGCCTGTAACTGTGCAGGTGCGAGCCTCTTGTTTTGAAGACGTGGGGGTGAAAGGCCGAGGCTGGGACAGCGGCCTGTCCCCTCGGGCAGCGGGGATGGAGAGAGGCAGAAGCTGCTCCCTGCCAGGGAAGAGCAGGGCTGTCCTGCCGCAGTTGCCTGATGCGGTTGTGGTGGGCCGCTGGCAGCCTCACCTTCTTTCTGTGTTTTACATTTAACTTCCGGAGGTGGAAGTTCGGTTCTGTGATACTTTTTATCACGGACGCAAAAAAAAAAAAAAGGTACTGACAGTCTTAAAAACTTAAGTTTTTAAAGTGATGTCTAGGGATGTGTGAGAGAAGTTGGCGGGAGAGGCTGTTGGGGCTAGTTGGGTTGGCTTCCTGAGCTAAAGTGCTTGCAGTGCAGTCTGGTAGCTATCCCCTAATGGCTTTTTGGTCAAAATAAACACCAATATGATGCATAAGCAGATTTCTTTACCTTGATACATCAACACAAACATTTTTTCTAAGTGTAATTGCTGTTGTTTAAAAGGAACAACGACGTTCACAGCTGACCAGTTTTGAATGCCATTCATGCACATTTGAGGCCAGCCTAATGTAGCAAAAGAATTAATTTGAAGAGCTGCTTCATTGTGTCTGTCTCTTTTTAACAGCTCTGATGACAAGTCACAGAGAATCAACAAAAGCAGATGGCTGGAGGTGGCTTTTGTTGCTTTGGGAGTAGTCTATTGAATAGTGAGAGATTAGAAGATAAGCACATTAACGCAAGCACAAAAAATTACTTTGTGCTGAAGTGTGTTAAAACTTTATTTGGGAAAGCTTGAAAAATTGTATTTTTTTAAGCACTCTTAACTTCACTATACTTACTCGATACTGAAAGTTCGTTTTTTCCAAGTGCAGGTACAAAGTTCCACGTACAGCAATCAGATGCGCTCATAAGCTCATACTGTACCGGCACAGGCTTGCCTGATATGTGTAATGCTCTGGCAGAACATTTGTGGGGAAAAAAGACTATACCGCATCTGGTGTGGCATGTCAAAGGTATGCTAAGTATACTGTTTTGACCTAATGTGTAACAGCATTGGTTAGATTGAAGGCTGCCTAAACTTTAAAATCTGTTACAGACGTATTCAGTGAATCTTCTTGGTTGTTTTCTGAAGGCTTATGTACAGGGCAGGTTTAGATTGGATATCAGGAAACACTTTTTCACTGAAAGGGTTATTAAACATTGGAACAGGCTGCCCAGGGAGGTGGTGGATTCCCCATCCCTGGAGGTGTTTCAGAAAAGGGTAGATGTGGTACTGAGGGACATGGTTTAGAAGAGGTTTTTGTCAGGGTAGGTTAATGGTTGGACTTGATGATCTCAAAGGTCCCTTCCAACCTTACCAATTCTATGATTTCTACAGAACACATCTCACAAGGATTTAACTTTCAGGATGGAAGAATACCAGTATTAGGCTCCTGAGGAACATGAGTTAATACAAAATAACTGAATGAGGGGGTTTTGTTAGTCTGCAGAGAATGCTGTTTCCCCCTGTCCTCTCCGTCTTGTTAAGTTGGATGTCAAAACCACTTAAAATTTATTTTAGCCTTGCGGTGCATGCTACTTACAGACTACTAGGAGTATGATGGCTGTCACTGCTTGAATTGATGTTATCTAAAAGCCATGCGCACTATCATGACTTAGTCCCAAACCTGGCTGGAGCAGAACATCATCTGTGTAACCTGTACCCAGCAGTCTTCAGGAATCACTCTTTAAACACAGTTGCAACTTAAAATTTCTGTTCTCTGGACACTTGTCCAATTTTAGAATGATTTTATATTTTTAAGGGTGTTTTTGTGAGTCTCTGGGTGTTTGTGACTTTCTGTAACTTTTTCCAGAGACCTCAGAAGTGAGTGAAATGAGATCAGTATGGCATTCCTCATTTCTCTTGACTCGGCAGACTAATCCTGTAGTATATTTAGTACTTGCAAATGCAGGATTTTCTTTCCAGCTAAATGGTAGACCAGAAATGAACATTCAGAGTTTCTGGGATGCTGCACCAATATGTTGCAGTATGGTAGGAAGAGGAACCTGACACATCTTGCACCTTTCAGTAATGCAGACTGTTAAGGTGAAGGTCGTTAGAATGCCTGCAGCGCCAGCGCAGTTTTTCTGCAACTGTCTAATAGTGTTGTGGAAAATCGGGGGAGTTTAAACCATGCTGCTCAGAAAAGGAATGTGATTTTTTTTCCCTGCTTACTGTAGGTATGAACATGTATTTTCAATTCAGAGGATTACTGTGGAATTTATTTTGTACAGTTTTGAAAAAGCAATCTTCCTTTTGAACGTCTGAAACCGATGCACGGTTCGTGTGTCATTAAATTAGAAACTGCAGGAAAACAAAGAACCATCTGGAGACTTGGTGGGGGGGAGGTTGATGTTTCTGGTTAAATGTACTATCAACACAGGAAAAACTATAAAGAGTGTTTCAGACACAAAAGGAGGCAAAGTGTGCTGGGTGTTTTGTCTGATGGAGTTTTTTGGGGGTTTTATTTGTGTTGTGTGGTTTTTTTAACCATCATCTTTTCATAATTAGGTGAAACACCGGAATGAAAGACATGGACAATATCAAAACTGTAAAGAAAGAATGGTAGGTGCCAGTTCCCCCCTCCCCCTTTTTTCTCTTCCTTTCCTATTGCTGTTTGTGTATTGTCATGACTTTTCAAACTTTATGTTAAATTTTAAAATTTTAAACTTTTTTCTATATCCAGCTGTTCCACATGTACTGAAGTTTAAAAAAAGATATGTATAGTTTTGCAAAAAGATTTTTCACATACATGGAATGTTTCCTAGGTGCAAGAAGCTGCATAAATATTTTTATTTAAAATAGAAAGGCACCCTTGCAAATTGCTAATTCACTGTTCACCGCTACATTTGATATGGAGGTGTTTGGTTTTCTGGTTATATTTCAGAGGTAAAGTGTAGTGAATATCTAAATTAACGCTTCAAGTTTCTTTTGTTCCATTACAGAACTAAAATGGGGACAGCACACTTTTGAAATTTCTTCTTTAATGTTGAGTTTTTCTTTTGTTTAAAGATGTTCATCTGTAGGGGTTCCTAGTGTTGCATAAATGCACTGCAAACAATTCCTTTTTATGCAAATGTATCTAATTACCATTCAAGTAAGCGGTGCTGCTCTTGAATTCAACGCAGAGTTTTATGTAAAACTGAATATTTTTCAAGAGCTGGGATTTTTTTTTTTTCTGAATTGCTTAAAATAGACTTTTCTGAATCTCCGATAGGAATAACTCCTGCAGTGTTTACCAAAAGCTGCATAATCCTCTTACTGTGCAAAGAACCTAAACTGAAAGATAATAATTCATTCAAGTTGCATATTTCTGCATTTTGATTGATGAAAATCTAACAGAAACAGCTGTCACATATACGGTGTTCTATAAAAAGATGTGGTTGATGCATCTTTTTTTATACTCTGGCAGTCTCCACAGTACTGAAGTCTTCTGTTGAGTTTCTTCAGTGTGCTCAAGTGGCGTTGGGTGACTTGTTCTTGTGTTTCTCTAATGGACTTTCAAAGACCGTATGGTGGTGCTGGGAATGGGGAAGTTCAGGTCAGGGTGAGGGAGTAATTCCTAGGGCAATTTTCTTGTATGTGGTTTTTAAAACTTATGGCAAAGTCAGTCACCAAGCCTGCATCATGGAAAGGCTTTAAGGAAAGCCTTTCCTTGGTGTGCAGTTAAACGTTTGATGGTCTGAATTAGAAGTACGAATCATCTACCTTGCATTCCTTGCTCTGATACCAAGTTTAGAAGCTTCTGTATAGATTAATTCACCTTTTCTGTTGTCATTCTTTAACTTGTGCTTCTGAATAGGAGCAGTTAGAGATTCATAAGAAGTTTCTAGAAAAGTCACAATGCAAAGTTGACCTGATGTTTTGTAACATCCAAGTAAGCTTGGGGCAGGGAATCTTTTCCACCTCCAGCCTAGCCAACAGNCGTGTCTTTTATGCTTCTTGGTACTGAACTTCCAGGGTAAGTGCTTGCCTTCTAAGGTGTTCTCTGAGGCATCATTTTTACTTATGTCTTTGTTCCGCAGGATGTGTAAATCAGGAACCAGCGATCGCATTTTGAATGGTACGGAACAAAACTGTGACTACTTGGTAGATAACCTTTTTGAAGAAGCACAGAAGGTTGGTGCTATATGTATGCCCCCAACTACGGTCAAGAATCAGGTAAGCAGTGAAGAAAAAATACTCATGTTTAACATAATAGCACTCCTATTATTTAACATAGTCGTGCTACTCTGGAAAACAAATGTGAGAAGTCCAGCAGTTTTATCCAATACGCCTGTAAATAAATGCACACAGAATTCAGACAGTAGTAGGAACAGTTTCCCTCCTCTTAATCAACCAGGCCTATGTTTCTGTTTCTTTCTATTTTATAGTGGGTTTAATGTTGTTCTAGGACTTAAGCTGGCATTGGCTCATGCACTTCTGCTTTATTTGCAAGGAGAGTGAGCTGGTCATGAGGTGCAAGGAATGACAACTACTATCGCAAAAGAAGTTTAAAGAATTGTGGCCTTTTTATGCAGAGGCACAGCCCAAAACTTTTTTGTTTGCTCTCATTTGTGTAGTTGTGGTATGTTTAGTATGGGTTTGTATCTCAACGATTCTGTCCTTTCCGTATTTTTCTGTTTCTCCCCAAAGACTGGTAAGGGGCTGGAGGAAAGGCCATGTAGAACAAAGATGTCGAGGAGAAATTTGGAGTGGGCGTTGCTGGAAATTACATACATGGATTCCTGACTGAGCCTGGGAGGAAAGGAGCGTCAGGAGCAATAACTTAAATTGCAGTTCTGAAATACTGTTCCATGGAAGTACTTGTGTCAATGTTGAAATGGGACGTTGGTGTGGAATAGTGTTAAACTTGCATACTGGTTCACTGTAGAGCCACCTTCCCATGCTGAGAACTCCTTCCATATGCATTGGTGCCATGAGACACAAGGCTTCTTAAAGGAATCTAATCTTTGAGTGCTATATACCTTTTTGACAGATTACCCAACCAAAAGAGAAGGAATTTTATTCAGCAGTTTTCATGTGCTTTGTGTTTACGTAGCAATCTTCAGCATCTAACAAGTTGAACTGTGCAAAAAAAAAAAAAAAAAAAAAAGAGAAAATTGTCAAGTACTGTCAAGCGTAGTTCAAACTAATTTCTAGCTGAGATGAATTCTGCACTCTGAGCTTCGTATACCTCACACATGGTCAGGTATCTCTCAAGACAGCATTATTTCAGGGATCAGACCTGGATGGCCAAATGCTTGCTTAAATGGCATGATGCATAAATATGAAAACGCAATCCCAAACATACCTATGTTAAAGCTGAAGAGATTTCAGTGAGCAATGTGAAGGCTACAAGCTGAAGTAGTAGATGTTCTCTGTCAAAGTTAATGAATTACTGAGAAATTATTTTTTCACTCCCATAAGGACAAGCTTTTGAATATACCCAGGAATTCCAGGGTAACAAATGTATGACTGTCTGAAAGTAAATTTTCTGATACTTGCTGCATTTCCTGAGTGAGAGGCTTCTGCATGCATTGTCTCAACGCCTTCCTTTCAGAAAATCCTCCAGAATGATCAGAACAAGGCTTTACCCTAATAAATTCCCAGCTGGACTCTTCTGGTAGCTGGTGTTCCAACACCAGGCATGTGTGCTCTCAAATTAGCTCTTGAAGAGTTGCAGCTGGCTGGGATCTTCTAGCTCTTGTGGGTTTTTTTTTCCTCCTGCTGACATGAAGGAGTGTTCTTGATCTAGGAAAGCAAAATGATTGGGCAAAGGTTTATTTCTAACCCTGATTGACACAAGATCCTTGAAAATGTCAGTTACCCCTTGCAGTTGCTCTGCCTGTTGGCACAGGGCCAAAACAGATTATAGTGAGCCTTCTCCCAGTATTTTTAGTCCTTACAGTGAATGATTTATAGTCATAGCATACTGTGGGTATACCAAGATGCTTTTACGTCAGTGTTACAATGAGAATTGTTCTTACTTTATAGGTTGATGTAATCATTAAACTTTGGAAAAACGGGTTTACAGTAAATGACGGTGAGCTTAGGAGCTACACTGATGTTGCGAACCAGCAGTTCTTGGACTCCATTAAAAAAGGGTGAGTCTTGTGTTCTTAATCAGCCTGAGTTAACATGCTCTGGATAGTGCTTAGTTTATGCTCTACATTTTTTACGTAGCTGCTTGGCTTTGCTGCACTGCAGTGTCCCTGTAGGAGCGTAGGCCACTGCCTGCCTCAGTTCCTGCAGTGCTAATGGCTGTAGCTTTCAATTGCAGTCGTCATACAGTCACTGATGAAACAGATAAAAGCAGGTGTTGGTAGGGGGCACAGCAGGTGCAGAATGAAATAAAGTATAAATCGGAGTGCCCGGTAAGAGCTACTGATAAATGGTGCTTTGACTAACGAACTCAATGCGTAAGTGGTTGAGAATTTCTGGTTTTAGGGTCTTTGTTTTCTTTTTATTGATGAAAAGCCTTACGTGGGCACAGTTGCTCTATTTAACATCAAGAAACTTTGATCAGTCTTAAATTTCAGACATTTTTCCTAGTACAAACTTGCTATTTCAGTCATTTGTATGTGTATAGCAATCTTACTTTTATCCTTCTGTTAAAAATTAGCATGCTATCTTGATTTCTGCTAGTGTTTGCAGCATTGTTTTAAAAAAGCAGTTAACCGTACAAAACAATGTATTTTTTAGCCTTTAATTTGCAGACTGTTTCCTCCCCCTGTACAAATGGAGAGGAGAATATAATTTAAAAATTAACTCCTTTTCAAGTATGTGAAATTACTAAACCGTTGTATATTTTGTTTTTTCTATACTTCGCTAGCCCATCAAAAATAATGAATTTTACACTATATTTCTCCTTTATGGCTGTCACCCGTGTTAGTCGTAATAAGAATTAACTGCACTGTTTAAAGCCCTTTGCATGCTTTGTGTGCATACATCAAAAGTTTGCTGCCTTTCTTCCACCGTTTGCTTGTGAAGATGCTAATTACAAGATGGTTCCTGCATAATCATTGATGGTGCAGAAGCACTTAGTACAGCCCCTGTGCCAGCTGAGCCCACCACCCGAAAATGTAGTATCTGCATCAGGGCTCATAGACAAAGGCATTGTTGTGTTCTGCTTAATGCAAGTAAAGCATTACCCAGGTGATGTTACTGCACTGAGGAGTGTAGCTGTTACTCATGACCTAATTTTTAACAGCTAAGATTGGTGTTTATTTGTAATTAAACACATTGTGTCTAAACTCAGTTCTTTCTCTTTAAAAGGCCTTTTTTTTCTTCTTGTTTTACTACGGGGATAAAGTAATTGAACCTTTTGCAGCAATCTGTGTCAATACTGAACTTCCTACACGTCCTGTGCTTTGGAGTGGTAACTGCTGAGTAAATCTGAACATCATTCAACAACTTGCATAATGATATCTCTTGGGTTTTTTATTGTTCACTTTCTAGTTAATTGGCAATTCAGGAACTTGAAGTTTTTTGTATGCCATGCACTTGACATGACCCTTAGTAAATACTTGTGAAGTTGTTATTTTTAAAAGCCTCATCCTTAAAAGGCTAAACATAGAACAGGTACTAATCTATTTAGTATACTGAAAACAGTATAGTAGTTCTTTTTCTGACATGTATTTTTTTCTTAAGGGAACTGCCTTTTGAGCTACGCAAAGTTTTTGATAAGGAGGAGGTTGATGTGAAAGTGGAAGATAAAAAAGATAAGGTGTATTTGACATCGAAAAAGCCAATGTTTCATCCCTTTTCTGGACATGGTTACAGATTAGGAAGGTGAGTAATCTGACGTGATCTGTAACTGAGTAGCTGAAGGGAACTATACCTATGGTAAAGGATCTTGTAGTGCAGGTTGGAAGTGACCTCTGGAGTTCTCTAATCCAAGCTCCAGCTCAAAGCAGGGTCAGCTGTGGGGACAGTTGAGGTTGCTCGGGCTTCTATCCAGTTGGGTCTTGAAATCCTGCAGGAGTGGAAGCTGTGCAGCCCACTTTGGTCTGGACTGTCCTCATGGGAAATACATTTTTCCTTATATCCAGTCTGTTATGTTTTGTCCCCCATGAAGAGCCTGGCTCCTTCCTCCTGATGACCTCTTATAGACCCTGTGTTGCGCATGAAATTATTTGACACGGTTATGATTTAGCAACTATTCAAAATTTAATGATGTAAAGTAGATTGAGAGGTTGAATTTTANCCTGGGCACACTGCTGGCTCATATCCAGCCGGCTGCCACCAACACCCGCAGGTCCCTTTCTGCCGGGCAGCTTTCCAGCCACTCCGCCCCGAGCCTGTAGCGCTGTATGGGGTTATTGTGACCCAAGTGCAGCACCCAGCACTTGGCCTTGTTGAAACTCAATTAACCAGTTTAGGGGTTTTCAAAGGGAGTAAACAAAATAATTGAACAGCAATGTAGTTACAGATTTGAATATTCACACTAACTTCCTAGAAGGTATCCCAGATCGATATATATACATATGAGTAAAGGTACAAGTCACAGATTAATACATATATGTATATATATCTAAGCAAAGCATATAAGTGCACACACACATATACAGGTCTCTGATCAGGAGTTTCTTAGTAGTGGGCAATGCTAGTGAGCCAAAAGGTGCTGCTTTTAGGTCCTGCTCCTGCACAGATGGACAGAAGAGCATCCATGTCCATAAATCTAACGTGTATCTCGCAACATATAGGTGGGGAGATGGATGAAAGAAAGAGACTAGCCTATAGCTAAAATTTCCCTTCCTCACATTTAGGGTTAATACTCGCGATGCATTGGCATTCCTCAGTGGGAGGTAGTTGAGGCTTGAGAAGGGTCTTCTCCTACCCTGGCCTTGAGGTGTCAACCTGAGAGGTATCTCAGCTCAGGGGAGCTACTGGCCACAGCCTGCTGTGTTCCAGAAGAGCTCAAAAGGTCTTTATTAGAACAGCTACTTATAGGATCCGAGACAATTGACTGTTGTCAGGTACTTTTCCCCTCCGGCTTGACTTGCATGATGGTTACACAGCCCCGGAGCGTGTTAGATCTTGGGGTCCTGGTATTCCCCTGCTGTGGCTACGATCTATATGGTGTCAGGAGCAATCGATTATAGTTATTACCTTCAAATGGTAGGAGCCGTAGGGACCAGGCGCACTATTGTGGTGTTGGTCTGTTGCTCTCTACCTTTCTTCCATGATAGACCATTATGTTACGTTCTGTGGCCCAGGCTGGGAGGGAGATCTCGCCAAGTTCCAAGTGACCTGAAGCAGGAGTGGGGGAGTTGCACCACCAACCCCTGGCAGGCTGCTGTTATGTGTGTCCCCCCTCAACACCATCTCTTCCACAGGCTGAACAAACCCCTCCAGCCTCTCCACAGAGGGCGAGTGCTCCAGCTTGTGGCCTTCTTGGTGGCCCTCTGTGGAACTTGCTCCAGTTTGTCAACATCTTTCTTTTATTTTGGGTGCCAAATCTGAATGCAGTATTTAGGTGTGTCTAATGGGTGCTATCTAGGGGATAATCGTCTCCCACAATCTCCTGGCTGTGTTGCTGTTAGTACAGCCAGGATACTGTTGGCTTTCTTTGTTCAAGGTCTCAATATTAGCAGAACTGTTCCCAGCTGGAAGGCTGTCACTCTTTTATTCTGTGATTTAAGAGAAAAGAATTTCTTTTAAAGCTGTATGTGCAATACTTTGTGTAAGAAGATGGGAGTATGAGAATCCCATAAAGGGAACTGAAGAAGTAAGAGGTTATTTTGCATTCTCTTCAAATTCTTCAATATTGAACTGTATATTTATTGCAGTAAGACATTTATTGCGTTACAGTGATCCTTTTTCCTTTACTCCATGACCCTCTTGTGGTTGGGGAGGGTCAGCCACAAATGCCAATGTTAAAACTGGATTTATAACTGAACAGTGTGGTATTTTGGAAGGCTGTTGCTAGAGGGGCAGTCCAGGAATTCACATATTTGCTCCCTGTGAATTTTGCTTACTCCAGCCCAATTATCTGCTTCACATACCCCTGTTGTTTAAGAGCAGACTTCAGCCTGGGGAACAAAACGTATTCAGTGACCAGGAGCCCACAGGAAGCCACCACAGGTGGGGCTGCTTAATGACCTGCAGACTGGGGATAGTACACTGTGGTGAAACTGTAGGTGAACAGCTTGTTTCGATTAAGTGGAAAGGGCTTGCTGCTAAGGCCCAGTGCTTGTGCTGAGGGAAAGCGTGACCTGGGTAGGAACAGATGAGGCAGGGGAAGAAGATAATGTGCAGAGTAAGAGACTGGTAATTGTAAAGGATGAGCGGTTCCAGGCTGCCTCAGAGAAGCAAGTGTCTGTTTTATCAGTTTCATCTGTTTCTGTAGCACAGTCTGTTCAGTTGCTTCATGCTTGAGTAGATACAGTCAATAGGGAAAAAATTCCCTTGAGAGATAGATGGGGTGCTACAAGACTTGCTTCTGGTGGCACTGAAATCCTGAGCAAACAAGGGTCAAGAATGTAACCTTATTTTATCTAGAAGTAGATCTGTATATAGCAAAAGCAAAAAGATCTCTAGTGTGGTGGGTTTCTGCCGCTAACCAGTGTTAAATGGTGGGTTGTTCAGTTGCTTGGTGTGTTCTCTCATGCCTACAGCAAGTAATGATCTTGCTTCCCCAATAGGAGAGTTAGGTTCTGGAAACTTACTGTTCTGTGAATTTTGGTTGACTGATGCTGGTGTTGTACACTGACAGTCCTACAACTTGCTCAGCTTTTTTTTTTCTTTATAGACTGGAGAAAATGCCTTTTTTTTTTTTTTTTACTCTTGCTAGTGCTGTGCTATCAGAGCTGTTTCTTTAAAGACGAGTAAATATTTTTGTTGATGTTGGACATGTGAGCCCTAAGTGCTCTTCCTCCACAAACTAGTGCTCGCTTCCTGGCGTTAGGAAGTGTGCATTGCGTGCTTGTGCTACTCTTTCATCAGAAAAGCTTTGTGGGGAAATAGTAGCGCTGAGACCTTTCTGTTTTAAACTATAGAACTCCCTTTCCACCGTTGCATTTGTGTGCTTAATCAGAAATGAGGCAAATGACTGAACAGTTTACTTCAGCTTATGACCTAGCTAAACTTCTGCTTATCAAATAAACATTTTTTTAATAGTCCATAGTTTTCTGTCAGTGTTCCCAGATGTATGGACTCTGTGGTGGATGAACCATTATGAATTGTTCTGTTGACTGTCTCATCAAAACTTCTGTTGGAGGAAAAATGGAGGAACTAGAAATTACATGTTTGTTGCTATAACTCAGATGAGCTTGATCCTCTCCTTTTTGTTGTGCAGGAGAAACAAATGAGGCTTATCAGACTTCCAATATACCTTATGAACCTATGTAACTAATGGGTATTTTCTGTTTTATCTACCACCGTTCAGCTGCATTTAATAGTTTGGGACTGTAACAAGATTTGCAACTGCACTTTTCTATTAAGCTTATCAATCCATTTTAAAGACTGCCTCGGAAGCATGTTAATTAAACTATTGACTGAAATCCCTTGTAGCAAAGTGGGCTTGCTCTATAACCTCATTAGGGTAAAACATGATGTGTCAAGCTTCTTAACCATTAGTCAGAGTAAGGCATGATTCATAACTCTTGGGCTTTTTGTTTTCAGAAAATTGACAGGAGGCTCTTAGGTCTCTTCAATCTTTAGTTTACATCTTCTTTTGATAATCTTATAAAAGGAGTAAGCCTTTAAAAGGGGTGATAATGCTTTGATCTCAGGCTAAGAGACTTAGATTCCTGGTTTGTGGCTTTAGTCAAAGCTCCCACCACTAGGTGGCTTTATCTGTCAGTTCTGCAAGAGCAAAGTTATTAAGTATAGAAATGCTTTAAACCTTGGTCAATGTAAATCTTCTAACTTTCTCTTGCAGCTTAGCTTACCACGTTGGCTTCAGTTTCACGCATACTTGGTATTGAAAGAATCAGCTGCAGTGGCTACCAGAAGTTCTGAGATGTGACCGTGAGGGAAGTTGGTTTGAGAACACCAAAATCTGTATCCATTTGAGACAGTTGTCTGAATTACAACTGTGACTGATGGGCTCAAAGGTAGTTCATCCCAGGCTAAACCTGGCACCTGCACGGTTGACTGCCTCTCCGGCCTCCACTGCACTGGAGACAGCTGGCTCACACATGAGTGCTTGTAACTTCAGTGTCTGATCCTGGAACTGAACGGCACTGATCAAGTAGACAGTGAAAGCTGATCATTGCTGGACTGAAGTATGACTTGAACTTTTTTTTTTAGCTCTGCTTCCGAGACTGTTTCTGGTGCTTAAGCATTTTTTCCAGATGTAGGGGGCAATTAAGGTTTATTTTGTATTGAGATCAAGCATGAACAGAAGCTGGGTGTTAGAAGTAAATCAGTAGAGGCAGGTGGGTGACAGTAAGTCACCTGTATGTGGAGTACCAGAGTATTTTACACATGTGCCTCTTGGAATCTGTTGGTGCCAAGTTCTTGTGCCCAAACTGATTTCTGTGTAACCCAATTCTGTGCCTCTCATCTGCCTCCAGCTGCAGTGAACATCTCTTATCACTCACTTGGGAATGAGATCCCTTGATTCTCATTCTTCTTGCAGAGTGTCAATGGAAGAAATAAAGTGGCTGATAACTGGCTCTACTGGATGATAACATAGAAGTTAGGGCACTTAACTAGGCAGTGGGTGATAAGAGCTTTTGAAATACCTCAGCCTGAGAAGGACTTGAGCCCAAGACTCTAACTTTATTAGCCTGAATATATTAAGTCATAAGCCATCTTTGTTTTGATACTGAATTGGCTGTGACTTCTGCTTCACTGTTAAACTAAGACAGGTACAAGAACGTAAGGGTGCAAGGATGGGATTTGCCCGCGAAGCAGATGTAGTATTGTTAAGACTGTTATTCTATGGCCATTGGTTACCGACTTCTCTCTCAAGAAACAGTAACGCATCAGTTTTCTGTGCAAAGAGAAAGCTTTTCCGCAGATCACTGTGAACTGTTCATGTAGTCAGTGGCCACAGCTGAGCTCAGAGAAGAGATGGTGACTCCTTAAATCACTGGTATGGTTTTGCAAGCAAGCATCTGGTTATACTCGCATGAGCTGAGGGCGTGCCCATTGGATCAGGCCTCATGATGACTTAAACAGTACATGCTGAACAAGCTTAGCCCTGAAAGAAGCACTAAGCTTTAGATGTTTCTTCAGAATAAAATTTTTTGCCCGTAATTATTATTTTTTAAGACCACGCACTTGAACTGAGGTCCCTGTATTCTGTCAAGTCGTTTTATGGATCTTTGCCCTTATGGTAGGGTCAGCTGTCAAAAGTGCCATAGAAAAAAGAACAACCCAAAATCCAAGTGCTGTATGCATCAGCCTGGATTTTCACATTAAGTCAATTTCTCTGATAGATGAGTAATGCTTCTGAGCTGAAATAGATGGCACTGGGGTCTAAATCAAGGCTAACAACATTCAGTTAAATTGAATTACTGTAATCACATTATGGTGTAAATTAACATTGAGTATGCAAATTCAATACTCAAACCCCTTAAAGTTTCACCTGTGTGATTAGAACAAAAAAATGCACAAAGAATCTTGAGACTGTTTCATCGCTTGTGTATTCATATTTAACACTTTGATATTAAGTTCCCTTCCATCTTGTAAAAATGTTTAACATGAGTAAACTGAAATTCTTGAGCATGTTGAAGTCTTCGAGAGAAAGTATTGGCAGACAGTTAAAAAAAAAAAAAAAAGCTGATGGTTATGTCAGTGTTCCTGTATTTGTTGATAAAAGAAGTCGTCATTGTACCTTGGTACAGGGCAGAGAGCTCCAGAAGCAGAGGTCTGGTGGGGGAGGTTCAAGCTTACATCTGTACACAGAAGGCGTAACCTCGTATGGCTTCTCTTTCCAGTGCTACTCCGAGGATAATTTCTAAAGTAAGAGATGACCATCAAAGACCCGACACCAAGAGACACCTGCCTTTAGTACCCTTAAATGAGTTGGAGCCTATCACTAACGTCCAGATCTGGTTAGCTGATGGGGAAAGGATAATTCAGAAATTCAACGTTTCTCACAGGTAAGATTTATTTTAGCACTGTCATATGTATTTGCATCTGAACTATTTGTATGATGCCTTGTAGGCATGATAAGTCTCTTAATTTCTGTGTATAATCTACCCCCTCAGTTAACTTACATTGGCTGTTAGTCTCTGAAAAACCTCCTTTCAAATTGTGAGAGATGTTGTAGCTTACAAGAGAGGAATGTAAGAGGAATGTGAACTGATGTTAATAGCACATAACTGAGCATAAATGGAAATCCGAGGAAACTAGGAGTTCTTCATAGGTTAGTGGAAGTTAAGGTGTATGTATTGCTCATTACTAGAGGACACAGCTTTTAAGATGACAGATCTCACACAAAATCACTGCATCTTGAGACAGTTGCATAGTAAAAAGCCTGCTATTTGTTGGGCATAGACAGCACCACAGCTGGGAGCTGGAGGACGTGACAGAGTTACGCCAGAAAAACCTCTAAGGAGGGCCAGAGTCAACGCACCAGGCAGGGGAGGCTCATCACCCGCATGTCCAGAGGGACAGAATAGAATGCATCCAATGTCTTTAATTCTTAATTAGTAACATTTCTGGTACTCAAAGAGGCTTAGAAATGGAGATAACGTCAGAAGGTGTCAGCACAACATACGTATGCAGGAGCTTTGAGAAAGTAGGATTAACTATTTAACATTAAATTGAAGAACTTCTGGCTTTCGAGGCCTTTCTCAAATTTATAATTTGAGAAATTACTCCAGTACTATACAGTCACATCATATGGAAAGGAGTATGTTGCCTGTGCTTCTCTGAAGCAACTTGAAGTGATCATAGATTTAATGCAACCCAGGCTGCCGTCAAAATAAACTGTGTATGGTTTTGTGGCTGGTCAGAAGAAAAGCTCAGCAGTTGAAGGTTAATGACTGTAACTTTTTCTTTAATTTGTTCTAATTTATTACTGTTAGTGGCTGAAACACTGTTGTGAAGTCCTGCTGAAGGGTCAATTGCTATTTTAATTATAAATACTTAATTGGAGGGCTTAATATCTTAATTATTCCAGGTTTCACACATTTAAGTATATTTAGAAGCTTTTTGTCTTCATGGTGAATAGCAGTTTGAACAGCTGCTAAGTGCTTTTGGAGGGAAGAAAAAGTGAGATAAGTGGAACAGCAGCATTACTGATGTGATGCTCTTTTTGAAGTAGTTTGCAACAAATATTGCATCATAACATATCCTCTTGCCACAAGACCAGCATGTTTGTGCTGTATGTATTTGTGTATGACCTAATAAGAAATGGGGGGAAATCCTTTTAGCATACATATCCTTAAGCATTATGATTGCATGTATAGCACTCCTTTCAGTGGAGAAGCAGAAAACAGTCAGGTATTTGTTAATTAAACTATAGGTAAATAACCTGTAGCATATATATTGCAGTGACGGGGTAAATTGATTACCTTTTGCAGACAGAATGTGTATGTGCCACAGTAACCACTGCTTTAGATATGACTTGATTACCGATGAAAGATTGAATTTACAGCACTGGAGCAGAAGTGGAGGCAACATTGTAGTACTGCAGTGTGAGGAATGGAGGAGATGTGAGTGAAGGAACTAGGAGAGCAGCGCTGTAGGAATAGCACCACAGCTATGCCTTGAATTGAGTTGTGTCCCTTCTTGAGCAGTTGCTAAGTTTGTGTGATCTTGGAGCATCAGGTATGGAGCCTGGAAAGGGACTTGCTACATAGTAAAGCAGATAGCTGGTGGCTAATTGCCCGAGTTGCTCTTGGAACCCAGTGAACTTTGATAAGAGTGCATGTAGACACCTCTAAATGTCCAACCAAAAATTTATTCCTGCTTAAGGTTTTTCAGGCTTTATGCTTGTAAGACCAAGCACTTTCTCTTAATTGAGGCCTGCATGCACAGGAATTAGAGGCTGGCTATATCTGTCCTAATAAGTATGGCCAAGGCATGAAAACTTGGTCATCTGTGCTGCTAAACTGTTTGGGTGGCTTTCCCCCAAGCCAGCCAGCACTTTCTCAAACAATGTCTCAGCTCGGTTCAGATGTTAGCTCAGGTCAGGGACCATTCCCAGGAGACAGTAAACCCCATGGGCGATCCTGTGCACGGGCGAGAGGAAGGATGAGTTTAATAATTTGCCAGTAGCCAGACTCTACCAGTTGGCCTCAGCATCAGAGAATGGGCATTGTCTCTGTTTATTTTACTGGTATAGACGTATCCTGTCATCTTCATTTTATAATTAAATTGGTCAATCCATGTTCTTCCACAGCAAAACCTCTGTCTTGCTCACTTGTTGCAAGGTTCTTCACACCTTAACAGGCAGCTTGAATCTGTAATTAATGCACTGCTGCACCTGCTTTGGCAGAAGGAGACTATATTTAGGCCTAGTTAACTCATAAGCTATCCAGACAACTTCTGCAAACCCTTTTTCTTTACTGTTAAAATGGTTCTGCTACCTGTACCACGCACTGGAGGCATCTTTATACTAGCTCTTGGCTACAGAAACCGCAGGTAAGAGCTCCACCAGCTGGTTAAGAAATGGTGTGCTTGTGTAACTGCCATCTGGGCCGCAGCAAAAGCGGTTGAGTGCTCAGAGTAAGATACTCATAGTTTTTTCCATTGGGACTGCTCTCAGAGCATGCAAACCTTGGTCCTTGCCTCCCCGCTGGATCAGGCACTTCAGGATACCACCCCATCTTTCTCCATTTCTATGCTGTCAGCTATTACATGAACTGAGTGTCTCATTCTCTTCTTGTGGTGGCTGTGGGTGCTGTGCATATCATCTCTGTTGGGATTGGAGTGCTCTAATGCCAAGTTTTCTTTTTTCTTCTCAGAATAAGCCACGTCAGAGATTTCATAACAAAATACCAAGGATCAGAGGGAAGTGTTCCCTTCACGTTGACTACTTCGCTGCCATTTCGAGAGCTGCGAGACGAGACACTCACGCTAGAGGAAGCCAAGTTGCAAAATGCTGTTGTTGTTCAAAGGCTTCGGAAAACAACTGAACCTTTCAGGCTCTTAGTGATAAAAGCACCCGAGAGTGACTATAAAACTGCTACTACACCTAATGGACAGTTCAAGAACGAGCAAAAAAACGCTATCAAAAGTACAAGATCAAATTAACTTTTAACTGGCCAAAACCTACAGACAGGTGGAACTAGACAAAACCAAAAATGTAACCAGCGATATCTGGATGCACTCTCATCCTCACGTACTGTGCTCTCAGAGAGTAAAATGTGTGCTGTGCTGTCATCTGCTATAATAGAAGTATTTTCCACTAAATTTGGTGGTCAGAGCCTGGTATACCACATAGCAGAGGTAACTGTACTACAGGTCATCCTTAGAATTTCCTTAGGTAGAAAGCTTCTTACTTCTTTAATGAGTGTGTTCAGGCAGAACAGTTCTCTGAGACTTAATTACTACTGATAGCACCTTTTAAGGAAAAACAGTATTTATTTTTGCACTTTGGACTAAAGTGGAACTGGACTGGTTGGTTTCACTTACATTTTGGTGTAAGCTGCTGCAGTTTGCATTCTTCTCACAGTAACTTCTAGGCAACGGGTGCTGCAGGGAAGTTCACATTTGAACTCTTAACTAACTTGAAAATCTTCAGTACCAGTATCTTCAGGATTTAACTTTTATCATAAGATCTGCAGTGTAATGTTCTATCAAGTGTTCACATGGTGGTAGGTGCATGTGTGAGAAGACAGAAATGAGGTAGTCTGGTGCGTACTGCATATGAAGTGCCTCAAAATAAGCTCTGAAGGAATTGTTATTAGCAATGGTTGAAGTGTTTTCTGCCTCTCTTGTGCTGCTACGGGTGTCTTGCGGATAGGGTGATGTTAAACTACCTAGCTCGTTAGGATAGAAATCCACTTTTAGCCTTGTCACACAAAAACTTCAGCTTTTCTGGAGATTACCATACAGGAATAGTGGCTTAGAGGGACACAGTTGTTTTTGTACTATGTATCTGCCTCTGTCCTGAACTGCCCAGCTGATTGAGACACTAATTGCATGCGGCCAAGTTTCAAAGATGCTGAAAATCCTTATTTGAAAACCGAGGTTTCTTCCTTCTCTGTGCCTCATTTCCATCTGAATCTTTTATTTTACTGTTCATGTACTTGACACCTAAAATCTGTAGCCAACTATTTAATGTTTTGCTAAATGAGAAATCAACATAAAGAGTAAATATTTTGTACTGTGTTTGCTGAGTAGCATGTGGGTTTGTGAACAGAGCTCGAGTCTCTAGATAAGACTTATCCTGCAGCCTCCAGTGAGTGCTGACTAATTTGTGCTGCTTACACAAATGGAGGATTTTACGGGTTGTACTTCGTTTGTGTGGATAAATGAAAGATGGGTTTGGGATTTCCTGGTTTTGCTCTGAATAGAAAATGACATAATTAGAGTGACTTGAATTCTATCTAAAAGTTGTGTTACTTCAAACTAGAGATGCGCTTACTTCATTCCCAGGGATGTAAAACGCTTGCTTCAGCATCTCTCTTCATATGTTTGAGGGCGGTGAAATGAAAGTCAACTGCACAAAGATCTATTCGGTGCATTCAGAAAGCAGATCTCTGAAAACTATGCAGTTAACTGTTTTCAGTCCTATAAACTTGATGTGCTACTGTGTCATTCAGGTTTATGT
The DNA here is from genome assembly GCA_013400135.1 of Rhinoptilus africanus. Lineage (NCBI taxonomy): Eukaryota > Metazoa > Chordata > Aves > Charadriiformes > Glareolidae > Rhinoptilus > Rhinoptilus africanus. The sequence continues at coordinate 254,798 of VXBO01014032.1, read as the reverse complement.
TGCAAATAATGCAATTAAATTTTCTTTGCTCTTGCACTGACTCCTGTACTATATGAAAAGCCTACCAGATCTCTAGTAGTAGGAAATGTGCAGACAAATCCATTAGTAAAATTGAAGAGACAAGTCACCTACAGACACAGATCAAGCCTCAGTTTGCAGAGCTTCCTGATCAGTGAATTTTATTAATCAGTGCTTTTGAATTTGTCTTAATGTAAAACTAAACATTAGAAAACCACACGTACTTGATTGTAAGCTCTTAATTTTTCTTATCTAAAAGGTGCATGAAATGTCAAAATACTGGCCTGCATTTGCAACATTGAAACTCAAATAAATGATTAGTGTAAGATTGAAATTGAAGGGCTGGGGGATTATCAAATTTTAAGGTAAGTAAATCCCTTTTTGCTTGTTACCAAAATATGCTTTTTGGAAAGGAATAGTAAGTATTTAGTGTTTCAACATTGATTCACGTCTGCTGTCAGTATTTTAAGACACTGGATAGCTTGATTCTGTCTGGCTATAGAAATCAGCTGGTTGCAGCTGTGGTGTGCGAGAGTGTATTTGCAGTTTGGAAGTGTTATGATCTTCACTACAAAATGAGAGCAAATCTTTAAAAAGTCGAGAGTGATGCTGACTACACTCATCCCATGTTAGACTAGAAGGTGCCTTTAAAAAAAGGCAACAAACTGTGATGAAATAACTTATTTCCTGATTTGGAGAACATCTTTAGAATGAATACAGGGCTCTTCTAAATCTAATTGGTTTCGGGGTCAATTTGTAATGACTGATTAGCTACCCCTAGTGTCTGGACAGCCTAATCTCTTCCTCAGCGCTGTAGACAGCTATTGGGCATTGGTCAAACAACAGTAAAACTTGCTTGATCAATGCCTGAGTTTGTGAAACACAAATACTATCAGTTATTCAGTGTTTCCTCACAAGCCTTCACTGTTTTTAGTAAAGCCTGGGCATTAACATAATTTACAGCCAAATTGAAATAGCCTAAAGAACAAAGAAAGGAAATAGTTTTTTTTTTTTCCTCTTCATGAAGAAACATGCAAATGTAGGTAACAAAAATTTAACTTGTTGAGGGTGTTGTGTGAAGAGAAAATGAAGAACCTAAATCATGAATTGAGGTGTTACATGCCTACCTTGCATTTAGCTTGGTATTTTAGAACAAATTACATATTGGGGCTAAGGGACTACCCCTCTTTTGAAGCCAGTCTGGCCTCAGCCTTTAAAGGGGACCCCTTGGAGCCTAAATCTTCAGACAGTTTTCAACAAGGCCTATTAAGGACACGATTTCAGTTTGGTGTTGAAGGTCTGTTTTTAAGAAAAAAATTTAATGCCTTGTTCTTTCAGGATTTTGCAAATTTGCTGTAATTATTCTTGTCAGATGAGGTTGTGATGGATTTGGGTATCGGTACTTGATGGTGTAGTTTGCACTGGCTGTCCATTACCCGCCAAGTCACCGTCAATAGCCGAGCTCTTCTAATCAGTCGATTCCAACTGATCATTTGAATTGTGTGTATAGACTAGTCATCATCTTCCCAAGATGAGCACATCACCACCACGTCCCGCTGTGCTTATTGGTTTGTTTAAACCCTCTGCTCTCAGCCCTTCTCACTATTGAAAGAATTCATACTTCAAAATTTAATTTTTTTTTTCCCTCTGGTGCGGAGCACGTTTGCAAGACCACTTTCCTGGGGGGCAGAGTGGTGGTGGTGAACTTGTGTTGCCCAGATAATGGTGTTGGCTCCAGGGCCTGTGAGGGTGGCAGCAGCTCTTTCCACAGCGTGTCTGCTGGGTCAGGCGTGGGGTTTGTGTCATCTCATGTCCGGGTGACTGGCGTGGTTATAAATTCATATAAACAATGCGGACAACAGTGCATCTCTTCAAAAGGATGGAGCTGGTATTTTTGGACATGGGGTGAAAACTGCCCCAGAAACCTTCACCTCATGGAGCACTTCACTGCGGGGTGAGGTGGGGACGGGCAGGGCGGGCGCTATGGCGGCCGTTCCCTGGGCTCTCAGGCTGGATATTAGCAGGCTTCCAGAGCAGTAAAGCCGGGATTTTACCTCACGGACGGCTCCCGCGGCAGCCCTCACAGGAAAGAGCGCGGTCGCGGCTGTCGCCACCGGGAGCTGCCCCGTTCCTCTCCACACTGGAAGCGGCACGGAGGGCCGGAGGGTGAGGGGGTGTTCCGGACCCGGCTCCCCGGGGCGGGGAGAGGGCTCCTCTGCCGGGGAATACCCTCTCCCGAGCCCGGAGGGCAGCGATAGCGCCTCTGCCCCTGCAGGGCGGTGGTGTCGGGGAGGAGGTGGCCGCCCGCTCGCCCTCCCTCCGCCGGCCCGCCCCGGGCGCGCAGGTGCCGGCCGGGGCTGGGCTGCCCGCTCTGCCATGGCGGGGGCCGCCAAGGGCACCCCGCCGCGCCCGGAGGAGGAGGTAAGGGGCTGGGGAGGGGGAAAGGCGGCTTGAGGAGCCCCCTCGGCCGCAGTCCCGGGCCGAGAGCGGGGCTGGGTTTTTTCTTTTTTCATTTCCATTGCCGGTAGGTTCCGGGGAAGGGGGGTGAGCACTCTCGCGGGGTCGGGGCAGCCTGAACTTGCTGCTGCCGTGTCTTCTGTGGTGCCTCTTGCAGGGCCAGGTACCTGAAACAGCTCTTAAATCCTTACCGCCACCCCCCTTCTCTCCCACCAAGAGGCTCCGTGTAACTCTGCTACTGACCCTCGAGTGCACTATNGGGGTCACTCTCCTCAGGAAGCCTCCTGGACTCCTCACTGCCAGAGGGAGTTGAGTGGGAGAGTATCTAAAATGCCTCCTCTATAGACGCGGCGCTTGCCGAGATAGGAGTGGAGAGGCAGGTCAGAGGTGAGTGAGGACCCCCCTCGCCTCCTTTTGAGGGGGCATCTGGTAAACTCCCCCTCTTGAGGGGACGTTGGTAAAACTGAGAAAAAACAGCTTCAAAACGGAGGGGCCGAGGTTGCCTTTCATGATGCGGTGGAGGGCGTTCAAGCCGGGGAGCTCATCCGACACTGTGGGCGCATTCTGTTCTGGCTTGAATTTTTGTGTTCAGAAAGCATCTGGGTGAATTCACCTGAGAAATCTGAAGATTTTAAACAGAGACACGCCATCTTTGTCTGACAGAGCCCCTTGGCTGTACGTTGCCAGCAGCTGGAAGAATATCCTGGGAAAGCACTGCTGTATCCTGCCTTGTTTGTGTGCCCTTTCTAGGTGTCTGCACCCAAGCCCTGCTCCTGTTATTTCTACCACGCAGGGGTGGGCTGATGTCGCTAAGAAAACTGAAAACAGTCCTCAACATACATGATATGAGGGACTTGGTATCCCACCTGTGACTGTCACACTCATGCTTTTAAGAGGCAGTTGTATGGTCACTCACAGAACAGAAACATTACCCCTATTAATTCTACATTGAGAGAAAAGCTGACTCAAAAGCTGCTCCTCGTTAGCGACATTTTCATTGTTTCTCAGATAAACCTAGACTAGCGTTTATCTTTGAGTCACAGGTTTTGCTCTCTCTTCTTACTGCTTTTAAATTACTCGTTGGTTCAGTTCTGTACCCGACTGATAAAGAATAGCTTAGGACAAAGTGCCTGAAGTGTTCATGCAGTATCTTCACACAGTTGCAAAGAGTTGTTTTCAATGTGCTTAAATACTTTCTTTAGAAATAAGATGATCTTTTATAAATACTGTAGTGAATTTCCTTTCCGTTGGGGAGTGGAAAACTTAGAAGCAATGAAAAGTATGGTTTCAACTTAAAAGAATTAAAAATAAAGGAACTATAGTGCATGAGATGCATTAATTTTCTGTAACAATGTTTAAACTTATTCTTCTATTTAAGGAGCAAAATCAAATTTCTCAGCTATTATGCTTTCTTAGTTTACCTTGAAACACAATTAACTTTGATATGACAGGGACATATATAAGTATGAAGTTGTCAATCTGCGAACAAAAAAAGATTATAACTTCATTTGACCTTCCTTTCTCTTACCTCCCACCCCATCCTCTCAGCTCTCTTCTAAAACTTGTACAACCAATTTTGATGTTGACATTCAACTACCCCACAGGGCTCTCTAAACAAAATTTTCATTGTAAATACTTTGTATTTTATTCAACGTTTAACCACTGCCTACACAGTCAGATCTCTAGTGACTTTTTGGAGTACTTCAAACTCACTGAAAAACGCACGCAGGTGAAAAAGCTTTCACTGGTTTTCACAGAAACGAAGCAATTTCTGTTGCTTGAGGAAGCAATGCAGTGGGGATGTTCAGCCTTAAGAGGAAAAGCTTGTTAGTTGCCCACAGCCAGTGCACTGGCGTTGGTCACGCTGCTCTGCACAAGCGCGGTGTTGTCCTTCTCAAGGCAGCTTCTGGTGTCATTTATTAGCAATATCATGTAAACTCAACCAAGGCTGAGGGACTTACTGCTCTAGATCCTTTATCAGACAGCTGCCACATCCATCTTTTCTACTCTTAAACATAAGCCCTGGAAGTTAGAAAGAAGATAATGTTTCAGCTTTACTGGTGCAGAGGCCTAACTTCGTTTTTACCACTGTCTTAGAGGATACTGAGGTAGAAAATGTAGGGATTAACATAAAACTTCAATATGGAGAGTCAAAATAGATTATGGGCTGCTTCTTTTGGAAAGAGACACTACAATGTATAGTCCGAATGATTCTTTCTCAGCAGATAGAAACTCAGGGGCACTCGGTGAAATTACCAGGCAGCAGATCTACAATTAACATAGTGACATTTCCTTTCAGTACATGTCATTCACATGTAGAGCTGCTGTGGCGTATTATGATTTAACGTATGAATGAATTACGAAAGCAAGTAAGCAAAATAAAAGGAAAACAGGTATTGAACAATAATGTCCATTTCGGGAAGTTTGTGAACTGCTGATTCCCTGCATTTCTGTGACTGACAGTACGGGACGCCTCTGTCTGTTATGTCTATCTGACAGCTTGTATTATTCTAAAAATAACACTCATAAACAAAATTTAGTGAAAACTTAACTACTGCTATGACCAAAATTAATTTTGCTTCAAGGTGGTCTAGGAGTGTGGTTCAGAAAACAGTTGAGCAGCATCCTGGGAGTGTGTGGAATCACAGTGAGACTTCAGAGAAAACACATACTAAGATTGTAAATTTGCAAACCATGAAACTGACATAAAGACAGGAGTACTGTCTGCAGCCTGTAAGTTTAGGTCTTGGTTGACTGTTTCCCATACCACAGCTTTAATTAGACTAATTATTAAGAACTTAACATCCTTTGTGTTATAAAAATATTTTGGAATAATGTATATTATATAGAGGCATTTACTTCTTTCTGTGTTATCATTAGCTATTGAAAGGACAAGGGGCAATGTTTTTAAACTGAAAGAAGGACATAAGGAAGAGATTTTTACGATGAGGGTGGTGAGACACTGGAACGGGTTGCCCAGCGACATTGTGGATGCCCCATCCCTGGAAGTGTTCAAGGCCAGGCTGGATGGAGCTTTGAGCAGCCTGGTCTAGTGGGAGGTGTCCCTGCCCAGGGCACGGGGTTGGAACTAGATGAGTGTTAAAGGTCCCTTCCAACCCAACCCATTCTGTGATTCTATGGCAGCTACTAGGGAAAATAAGCGGGAAAGCAGCCTTATGGATCTAAAAGGTTTTTCTCAGCTTGTTTTGGGGGTCGAATGGGATATGGGATTTACGTAGCAGTAGTTTATGTGTCTTGATTTCAGATGAAAGTCATCTTGCCAATGCTTGGAGATCAGAAGGGAAGTTACCATAGGAAAATAAACTTTTAAATTAATTCATTTTCTGGGAGGATGGAGGTGAGGCTAAGAGAAGGGACTGATTAAAAAATAAAACAGTTTGGTAAGGTTTAAAAGTACACAGCTCCTGCAGCAAAGCTCAAGAGGTCTGTGTTGTGAGTCAAGCAAACAAGATTCTATAGACCCCAAAAGTCTAGTAAAGCTCACATTTAATAGGACTTACGTATGAAAAACGGAGAGTTACGTTGTACAGCAGATATGTACATAGTCTGTTTGTTTTGTTTAAATCTGTTATCAAATTAAATAGTATATTGTCCTGATGAAATCTGTAATTTTATTTGCTGGAAAGAAGAAAATTGCCAGTGCGGAGTACAAGTGAGGCCTGCAGTGACAATACCATTCTGCAGCTCGTGCCCTGACACTCTGCGCTTTAGTTGGGTGCAGTAATGGGATGCCACCCTGGCTTTCTCTGGGAAAGCACAAAAAGGAGAGTCCCAGTACTCGTGCTTGCTTGTTCACACCCACTCAGATAAAACAGGTTAAAAGAAAATGATGAGATGTTGAAAGGCTCTGTCTAGAAGTCTAAAACTTACCGAAACTCTATTAGGGGGTAAAGAAGATGATTCTTAATAAATTTAAAAATATTCAGAAATTAGGTAGTGTATCAGAATATTATCATTGTGGTGGATCTCGTTACCATAGCCCTATTTTTATCCTGATCTAATGTAAGAATTAAGGGCTTGTGTAGTCATTTCAGAGAGAGGGCAGACCCAGGATTAATATTGTTGCTCCTCTTCATGTTTCCTGGTTCCTGCTGACAGCAATCTTTAAAGAGGGATTGAAAGCTTAAAAGTCTAAAGTTGGGTTGGATGTGTTGATCCTTGGAAAGAAATACAAGATTAATGAAGAGGCATTTTCTTCCTCTATTTTTAATTTCATGGCATGAAATTAAGTCTTGAGACTTTTTAAGGCTTTTTTAAAGTTCTTCATTAGAATTTCTATTAGACTCTGTACATTTTTTTGTCTTTTAATTACTGTTATGAAACCTTATTTTCAGCCTTTATCTTACTCTTATTTAGCAATTCTATTAGAGAATATTCTTGGATGCTTACTGTATTTTTCAAACATCAAAAGGCAAATGAGAGAACACAGTTTTGCAAAGTATTTTAAACATGCCTAGAGTGGCTTAAAAGTCCTTCCTAAAGAGGCCTCAGGCCCCAAAATCACTTTCCCTATTATACCAATTTTCACAAAAGATATACAGAAGTCAGGTCAAAAGGAAAATGTACAAAGTCCAGTGACTTTGCCAGGGTCACGCCAGTATTTTGTGACAAAGTAAGGAGGGAACAAATCACAAATATTTGGGACTCTGGAACTTTCCTTGTATGATTGTTGTCTAATTACTATGGTATGATAGTATATATCAATTATTATGGTCTGAAAGATTAATATAAGAAAATTTTTTTACAGTTAAATAGTTTTCAACATTAAAAAACCTCTGAGTTAAACGTTTATAGACAAAACTAAGCTCAGAAAACAGTGTAAAGATATTTGCACCTCTTTGCTGATTCTTGCTTGTTTGTAGACTTGTTCCTTTTAAATAGCCTCCGAGAAGCAAGTAGGTAAACCTAGATTACTCTGTAGGAACACTGTAATCTGGTTTTAGGGTCTGAATTTAGGAACTAACCCTTGAAAAACAAAGCAATGAGCATCCAAATGCCTGTTGATGATAGGGGATGAGGGCATATGGATTTATTCGTGGAATACCTGTGAAGCAAATGCCTGAATTTGGTTTTAACCTCAGACTTTAACCTTAAGAATTCTGTAGCTTTTAACTTGTGTATCTTGGTTTCTCTCATCATTTGTTCTGCTTCATCTTGAACAGGAATACAGGCTCTCGATTTGCGGCAAATTATGCTATGCAATAGGAGGTGCCCCAAATCAAGTGGCAGGAAGTGCTGCTGCTTTCTTCCTACAGATCTACCTGCTGGATATAGCCCATGTAAGTAGCACAAGAAACCTTTACAGATTGCAGTCTTACCTCAACTCTGATGTTGTCAACGATGTCCCTGGAATGATAAAAGGTGAATTAGCTAATAGTTTTTAAATTGTCTTGTTATCATTGCCTCTAGCTGTTCAGCATTCTGGAAACTGCATAAACTTGTTCAGAAATAGTTGGTGTTTTTTTCTTCTTTCACTAGTTTCCTTTCTGTCTTGAAGTGGCCATTGTTTGCTTTTAGTTTGCAATCATTAGAAGAGCTTTAGACACTGTAAAGCTCACACACTTGCAGACACAAGATAAAGGAGCATGAAGAGTCAGAGAGTGTAAGACAGGAGGCATCTGAAACATTAATAGCACCATGTTGAGGTTGTGAAGTTTTGTTCATTTGGTTTAGTTAAAAATCATCGCAGTTGCATCCAGTAGTCAACATAATTTCACAAAAATTTGATTTGGTTTGTCTAGGATAATTTTATTGCAAAGAAACCTGAATGATCCTTCATGAAGGTTCTTTGCTTCCAGACTGTGGCTTTCTGGTGCAGAAGCAGACCTGGTAAAACAAAGTGGTAAGAGTCATCCCATTCATCTGACTTTCAGCTGCTCCCGCTAGATTTCAGGACAAGCAGAGAAACAAAGAAAATCAATCCATAAGCATTTTTTACTGTTTTGGCTTGTCTTGTATGTCTGCATGGTAACTAGGTGTAGCAGATAAAGGATAGAGAAAAGGATTTTAGGGACTTGAGGCCAAATTGCATTGACTGTGAGAACAGCTGTAGCTGAAACTACGTGAGTGGCTTTCAGCACTGATGACTGCTTTTATTTTCTGTAAAGAACAGGAGGTTCTGGGTCAGATATCATTTTCTACTTGCTGTTTAAGATGTAGAAAGACAGAATATCATGACTTGCGGAGTGGAGGTATCCAAAAGATTGGGTTTATGATTTTCCTATAGAAGTCTGAAACCAGAAGCTGAGATGTGACTTACTTGATAAAACTGGCAACACAGTAAGACTGGCATGTAAAACTGAGGGTCTTGTTGAGATCAAAGTCACAAGATCTAGAAGAGGGGCCGGTTTTGAACAGCAGTGTCAAAGATGTCAAGCGATGGTGGGGAGTCTGAGGAGTTGGAGGTGGAACAGGTGGCTTGGAGATGCAGTGGGGAGGTGGATGCGGCCCTCACTACAGCTGTTCACACTTACATCAAGGATGGCAATACAAGCCATTGGAGATGATGAAGCATGAACTGAATGAGAAAGACATTAATACAATTTTCCCATAGTGCATATAAGTATGGCAGTTTTCCCACTCTGCTTATCATAGAATTTGAAAATTCTTGAAGCTAGGGATTGTTTATTCTTTATGCATTTGTGTCCAGAAAGCTGGGATACCATCCTTGCATCTTTGGGCACTACCTAAATAAATGACATAATAATTATTATTTTGTTACAAGCTCCTACTGAAACCCAGTAATTTTGCTAAATATTTGTAATGATACACTTAGTGCTTCATTAAGGGGCTTAATTTTTTGTTCCTTGATGGTTTAGTTTGTTCTCTGAAGTAATCCTGCAGGGACAGGACTTATTTCAAGGCCTGATAAACAGCTCTGAAATCCAGTGTTTTTTCCCACAATTTTCAAGGGAGAGCATGTAATTTTACAGTCACTAACTGGATTTAATTCTTGCCCAGTTAGAGGGCAGAACAGTTTTAGTTCTCTGAGAGATTGTGAAATTTGCTAGGTGTGATCTTTCATACATAATCCGGAGCTTTTCTAAGAAAATTACTTTTGTATTCACTTTCTGTAGCTTCCAGTTTTTCCATTTGAATTCCATGTTCCACCTAAATTTCCTGTATAAACTACAGACGTATAAATTAACTCCAAACCACACACGATCCTTCAGTGAAATTACTACAAAACTCAAAAACCTCTGATAATAGGATCCTGGTCTTTATTCCTTTTGAGATGGGTGATTTTAGCATATTTTATCTTGTGTTTTATTAACACTGAGAAGTTTCTGGCATTGGTGCTGACAGACACTGTCTAGATTTAGGTGGCTAAGGAAATGCAGCCAAGGGATGTATAAGCCTATACTAATAATGAAGACAGAGTGACTACGTAGACTCCGTTCCTAACATAAGAGAAGTTTAATTTTCCTCGAGGCTTTCTTCCACCTCTGTTTAGCTATTATCCACTTCCTTTCTGTCTATTCAAGTTATCTGAACAAAATACTAATGCGGAACCCACCTATTCTGAAGTTTTCTGTCCCTTTGTCCCTCATAACTGCAGTATTTCCACCCCTGTATCATTCTGACTGCTATTTTGTTCCTGTTTTGGCTGACTTGCCCCTTGAGAAGCAGTAGTGCCTTTTGAGCAGTTACAGTGCAGCCCCCACGGCAAGTCTGACTCAGGGTCGGTGGGCTTGGGCTCCTTGCCACCCTGGCTGTGGGAGGGCACAAGTCAGAAAAGGTGGATGAGGTGAACATCAGCAAATTGCGGTGGGACACAGCCCAGTGCTCATCTCAGCCTTGGCCGACAGTGCAGCGATGGGATGCTTGGAGAGCCACTGTCATTTCCTGCTGGAGACTGCCGTTCCAAATCCTTCCCTGTTCATAAGCTTTCTAGGGTGCAGTATGCATCTCGGAGCTGGTGGTGTCAGGAAGATTGGCTGCCCCGGCAATTTCACCTAATTTGGGCTAAAGTTTAATAACAGGTGTGATTACAAAAGTGCATAGCATCTGCCTTTTACAAAGGTCATCCAGGACATTCAGAGATTATTGCTTCCTTCTTTCACCTCTGAGGGCATACCTACCACACATTTTGCGGGCAGGGGACGTGCACCAGCTGAAAGCCAGGTGATGCTGCCTCCTAGGGCCATAAGCTCTGCTGAAAAGCAGGGAATACTAGCTCAAGCTTGGTGTTACATCATCTGCATTTGCCAGGCTGCTGGAGCACTGATAGCATGAAGAAGTATATAGATGAAGAAGTATATAGATGAAGGGGTTTTACCTGCTGTCGCTGTTTAAGCCACATAGGCTGTTTCAGCAGTCACAGTAACTGATTTGAGGAACATTCATGTTTATATAGATCTCAGTGATTTTTTTAGGCCTGTAGTTTCAGTGGCATGAACTGAGCACTTGGAAAAGAACCCACTTTTTTCAACCATTGTGTGATATGAATTCCCAAGCTCTCTACAGATATATGTGAAAAATAACTACATTGCCTGGGATAAACTGTTTTTCTGTGTCGGCACTTAAGTGCCTGGGTTAACTTCAATGGCTATTTCTACTTGGCCATTTTATTCTTACGTAATCTGTGAGCATTTTTTAAGTGAGATTTGTTGGACATGTGCTGGCAACTTTGATTTGAACAGATGTGCCTTATGCAGTTCACTTGTCACAGTTCAGTTTTGAGCAGCTAACATCTGCTGTGCTTACAACCTCTGCCACAGACACATGCCACCAGTTGGCAGCCTTGTTGGTAATCTCAGGAGATGAAAAAACATGATTGCATGTAAACAGCTCCCTCTACTTTTTCCTAGATCAGGTCAAGATAAAAATATAGGGAAATGGGCCTGTATAGGGAACAAAGTGAGAGAATAATTAAAGGGACTCCATCAGGTTTTATGACTAAACCACGGACTTTAGTCTACTATTTGACTATCGGAGTCCTGTTCCTAGTTCTGAACACATTCATAATCTCTCCTTCCTTGCACTTTTCTCCTCTAATCCCTTCTTGCATAGTGCCTATCCCAATGTCTCATTTATTTGCTACGGGTAACCAATAGTAATGTCTACGACAGCAGCAGACATGTTTTGTAAATGAACTATCATTATTCTTTAAAACACTGAGGGTTTTTTTCTGGAAAGTTGCTTTATGCTGTTTCATTGTAGTGTGAAACAATGGCTCTTGTTTACGGTATTCTGTCTGTACTTTCAGATTACTCCATTTCATGCCTCTTTGGTGCTGTTCATCGGCAAAGCCTCAGGTGCAGTTACTGATCCCGTTGCTGGCTTTTTTATTAGCAAAAGTAGATGGACAAAAATTGGGCGGCTCATGCCTTGGTAAGCATAGATGTGTACGTATATTTACAGAGATAGATATATATATGAATATTATGTGTATGTGTGTGTTATGATCATACTTCATTGAATTAGACTCGTTTTTCTTTGCCTGTTTCCCAGACAACAGTGATATTGTATTCATTCTGCATATATAAAATAAAAAAAGAAAAAAATGTCTGTCATCTATTTCCCTTTACATTGTTCACCCCTGAAAACATAGAAGAGATTTTCTGCCACTAGAGACACAAACAAATAAAACCAAGACACTGCGTCGTTAACAAAGCCAGAAGCTCCGATCTGAAACCTTCTTGAATCGGTGGCTGAATTTTCAACTTTGTCTAGATTCCTTTAGTTTGGCTTCTCTCCTCCACAAAGTTGGAAGTTGTTTCTACTTGTGTCCTAGTATGGCTTCACTTCTCACATCAGCCTTCCAGGAGCTCCGTCAATGTTAATTCTCTAGGCCTTTCAATTCAGTAGAGGATGTGTACGTAGATGTGGAACAGATGGGACACCATGGCATTGACAGGCTCAACAGCCAGCGCTGCCCTGACACTCTGTTACATTCTTCCTAACAGCAGTCATCGTGCTTCCATTGCATCCCTGTAATCAAAATACTTAATTACAAAATCACCATGACTTTTATAACAAATAAGATTACTGTAAGATTTTGATGGGCATTTTTAAAGGAACAGTGTGATGCCTGACTGAGCCATACTTATCCCTTGTATGCCCTCTAGCCAGTACACTCACACATGTGCGTTCCATGTGCTACAAGGAGAAGTTAGAAGAATTAACGCTACTTGTATAGGAAGGAGATTGACAGGTGCGAAGCAAGAAATTGAAAAGGATTGATCCGTATTAGAGCAACCCAAGCTTATCTATGCCATAGGGCATTTATTTTTTGGGGGTTTTATATTTTGGAAGTCAAGGGAAGACTGAGTAGTTTGTGCAACAGAGCAGTGATGAAAGTCTCCCTATCTCATGCATTATAAGGATGGATTGTAAACTATTTTGAATCAATTTTTAATCTTGAATTAACATAACCCCCAAACTTGATTCACAACAAAAATCTAAGAGTAACCGTGGTATCCTGAACAAAGAAGTTGAATTTTCATGGAAAATAAGACCAGTTTTTAGCTCTTGTTGCCATGTGGTTTTAGGGCTACAGAATCTTGTCTGTGGGCAGCTTACATCGAACAAAGAATAGAAGGCAAGTACATGTTGGAAGAAGGCTGAGATCAGCTGCTCTTGGCCCCAGGAAGAACAGGGCCTTTAGGTCAAAGTTAAGCTTTTTGTCAAGAGCCCTGTAAAAAGAGAGGAGCTGCTGCTGTTTCTCCTTCCAGGATTTGGGTTTTGGCCAGATAAATGGAGTGCTTTTTAATAGGCACTGAATTAACGGAGTGATGAAGTTATTAAAAAAAAACACACAACATTTTTATACAAATGCCATTAGATGTAGTCTGATGTCTTTTTTTTGTCAGTTCTCTGCAAATATATGTGGTTAGTGTTAAATCGATGTTAGAGTAATTCCCATCCTAGCACAAGCATGAACTTATCAACCCTTTGCACTGTAAACCAACTTCTGCGTTGCGCAAGTTGTTCAGGAAAAGTGCTTATCTAACCCAGCTTTTAATATGTGTTCATCAAACAGCTGCTTTCTTTCCAGAAGAATTTTGTCTGGGTTTTTTTTGTAATGGTAGTTTTTTTCAAGGGAGTTTTGTTCCTGCGCTTTGTAGGTCAGACTGTATTTACACAAAGCAAAACAAAAATCGGTCTTCCATTAGCTAAAAAATAAGTATTTTGATATTATGCTGACTTCTTAAGTATCTAGAGTGAAGCAATGGAATTGGCTCAGTCAGAAAAGCTTGCGAGCAAAGCAAGAGCATTAGTAAAGAAGGTGAATGTTTAACTATAGCTTAACACCGTACTCACTATAATAAGAAGTCACCGATCACTATTGTCTCTTCTACGCAATGTGTTTAAAAGGCATGAGCAGACACTGACTCGATGAAATACACAAACCTGGTCAAATATTCTGTCAAAGCACATAATAGTAGACAATAAGATACTCAGCAACTTCCGCAAGGCTCTGAAAACTCACTGACATTAATGAGGAAAGGAAAATACAGAAAGAAGATGAAAGGAAGGAAGAATTCTAAGAGGGTTATTGCTGAAAAGTTGCATGAAAAACTGACTATGAAAATATTTTACTGTGGTGACTCTGTCTGGATAGCAGGCTGGAAGAGCTCACTCTTTTGGAGAGGAAGGCAGATTCCCTGAGATGTGTCAGGATTTTGCCCTTATTTGTCTTTTCCATTGCTGACCAGCTGTGTATGAGCTGTGGCCTGGGGACTGGAGGGACAGAGAATACCAGAATCTGGCACTTTCCTTGTTAAATGCTCAGCTCCCAGTGATGCTGTCCATCCCAAAGAGCAGTGTGGGAAAGCCATTGTTTCACTAAACTATTTACCCACATTACTCTTTTGTATTCAAGGTTTTCAGTTCATGATTGCAAAATAATCAGCTGACCCCCAATGTCAGTAGTGCTGTTGTGAAGGGATTAATCTGTTTTCTGTTTTACATGTTTGGATATTTTTTGTTGGGTTCTTGGTCATCTAATTACATTGTTAATGTCCTATTTACAAGAATACGAGAGCGCCCTGATGGTGCTGCAGCTCAGACTTTTAGGAAATAATAGCATCTGACCACTTCTTCCATATCATGGATTTTGACAAATGTCGTTTGCCTGAAATAGTTGTTAGACTAATGTAATTAATTGCTGTGTAGTGGCAATGTCTGGAATTTAAGTTTCTGTGGTTCTTTTTTTCAAGCCACCTTCCTCACCACAAGGTGATCCTTTTGTGTTTGAAGTGATTAGGAGTTTTGCTGTTGAGTTAAATGAAGCAAATTACCATACACCAAAGTAGATACAGACTGTAGGAACTTTTGCAGTGGGCTGTCCATTAACTTTTATGCTGTTTTCAGCGTTTTAAAGTGTATCAACGTATTTGCACTTGCTTGAAGTAGCAATGAAGAGGCTAAGTTGAGAGGAAAACCAAAGGCATTCAAGTTGGAAGAGGGAATCCTTGGCAATAAGTAGGCTCATGTAAAAATTGCTGAAGTGTGTGAAGACATGTGGCAATAGAACTTAGTTTGCAGTGGTTCTTTCTAATAAGTGTGTAGTCTGAGACATGTACTAAGGAATGGCAGTATAGATGTGCTATTACAGTGCATGTGCAATGAAATTGTGTCTGTTATGAGTGGGATATTAACTTAAGTATAGCTCTTTTACTTCAGATTTGCTGGGCTTTTTCCATTTTATGGAAGTACTTGTATTTTTTTTTTATATTTATCTGGGTATTTAATGCATGCTAGTGTTTAACACTTAAGAACACGGCATTATTGTAGTTAGAAAAACTGCACATAAAATAAATCACATTATATTGATTATTAGCAGGAAAAATCAATGTGCTTTTTGTTGAGATTGTTGACATGTGTTAATCTTCTTTTCAGGATGCTGGCATGTACGCCCTTCACAGTAGTGTCCTATTTTTTTATGTGGTACCTGCCTCCTTTTGTATCAGGAAGGGTTGCGTGGTACCTGACTTTCTACTGCCTTTTCCAAGCACTGACCACAGTAAGTAGACTATAGTTTGTGATGTTCTCAGCAGTAACCTGCTTGTTTTCTGTCTAGGTTCATGCATTGAGATTTACCAAACTTTGCATTTGATTTCAACTTCTAGTGAGTCGAAGGGATAGGAAGATGTCCTTTTTATCAAACTCTCTGCTGGTTGATAGTTTCTGCCAATGCTTTCTCTGGCAAATAACCTGCCAATTAAGACATTACCTCCAGTCCCTTTCACTGTCAGTGCCCTAGATACTCAGCTCATTCTTGTAGAGATCCATCCAGATATTTAGATTCCTAATTCCAGTTAGACATCTAACTTCTCATAACTTCTATGTGCAGGAGCAGATTAGGAGACCAAGTACGTTTGTGGCTCTGGTTTTGGGTGTTTTGACTGAAGCTAGAAGGCAATGGAAAGTCAGGGTACCAGAGCTGAAATAGTGCTCACAGTAGTCATCATGATATTTATGGCTGATAGAAGAGTTTGAGCATGTGATTTTTTTAAATACAGCCCAGAACTTGCAGTGTTTATGCAGAAGCCATCATTTCAGTGGATCCCAAAGAACTTCTCTGACACATTCCATACTGTACATGTAGGGGTTGCATCACCCCATTTGCCTTGTAGCCAATATTGAGGTGAAATAAGGTATCTTTCCTTGCAAAGCAGTATCACGCAGCAGATGAGGACTGGAAGTGAGACAGCTGCATTGCAATTTGGCAGGGTGTATCCTGTCTGATTGAATATCACTGGATCATGTTTTGAAAAAGTGGCTCCCAGACATTTAAAATGTTTGTGTTTCTTGTTTGACTTTGGCTTTTCTCCTGTTTACATATCTGTTGAACCTGGGAATTCTATATTACAGTGTTAAGGTAGAATATTCTCCTAGGCCCTTGGTTTCCTCTGTAGAAAGATAGTCCAGGAGACATTCATAATGGCATAAAATAATTTTTTTGCCTTTCTCTTTTGAAGGAAAAACACAGGTTTTCCATGACAGAGCTCTGAAAATGTATGCACTTGCCATGTTTGCTGGAGGTGAAGAGAAATTCATTCTGCACAGAATAGGATGCAGATTGTGAGACTTAGTTTGCTTGGCTACAGATCTCTGGGGTGGTGGAAACACCACAGAGAGCTTGATTGTTCAAACAGGTTCATGTCCCACTTAAACTTCACAACAGTCTGAGAGTTTGGCCTTTATGTTGTTCCTAGATTTTAGAAGTTATTTTTATTTTAGTTCAACACTATGAGGACAGGGTCCCACTTACATCATGACCATCCAAAAGTTGAAGCCTTTAATGTTTAATAGTGTGTTTCAGTGAAGTACCACTGGAGATAAAACCTCTCCTGCTGTAAAAGTGGGGCCTATTTACCCAACGTTGCAATAGATATTACCAGTGCATTGTTTCCACCAAGATTTTACAGCAAGGTATCAATTACATGCTAGATACAGTGCTGTAAAAACAAACAAGCGACACTCCTAATCTACCTTTTTGTCAGTGCACGGGTATAGCAATTGGGTGTTTATTCTTAACTCAGATTAAGGAGTGTGTGGCAAGATGGTGCCGAAGACAAAGTAGTTTTCACAATTGCCTCCTGGAATTACATCGTGAGACAGATATTTGAACTACTTTAGGGGTTTATACAGTCTTCTGACTTGAATGAAGTGGAAAATTGCATTGTCTTCACTATGGCATTGCTTCCGGTTACTTAGCTCAAGCAAGGAACGTGATAGTCTCCTAGTGCAAAGAAAACTAGATGCTTTATAGCCTAGCTATGAAGGACATTTTCCCAAGGAAGCTGAAGGAGCACAGCATTAAGGTAAAGTCTCTTGGGTAATTCATTATTTATTATTTGTATTATGAAAGATACTTTTTCCCTTTTATGTGCTTTACAAATCTGAAAGAAAAGACAGGTCTACATGCTAAAAAATACAACGTGCTAAATAAGTGAATTCCAAGGTCACATTGAAACATTTTCTGGGATATCAGAAAAATACAGCATTTACACTGACATTTCCTAAGTGATGTTCTTTCTTTGCATAGTTATTCCAAGTACCATATTCTGCCCTCACCATGTTTCTCAGCACAGACCAGAAGGAGAGAGATTCTGCAACAGCATACCGTGAGTGTGATCTGGGCTTTCTCATGTGGATTAGGGCTGAGTTTTATTTAAAATCATTCTTTATCTATAGGAAGTTCCTAATGGTTTGTGTTCCTAGACTGGACTTTTATATGAGATTTTTAATATCTGATGAAAAATATTTTGGCTTGTAAATGCTTCAGTTTTTCTAGCTAAATAGGAGACATTAATGTTTTATTGTCTCATTAGCTCTAAACTGTTTTTGGTTTATTGCTAGCCAGACGAGACAATAAAAATCACTCTTAGCCAAGCCAGGGTAGGGAATAATGATTTCATTTAAAGGTGATTTGTAGGGGAAAAAACAAAGTCCTGACTTTCTTTAACGTTTAGTTAAAGAAATGTTTTTAACATGTTAAATGTCTTTAACATTTAATTAAAGAAATTCTGAAGTAATTTTGAGTATTTTCTTTCTTACTTTTGTTTTGTTTTGTTTTGTTTGTATTTACTTAGGTTTATATATTTCATGTAATAAATTCAAATCCCGAACTTGTTTTCTCTGAAAAAATTTCTAGAACTCATAGAACCAAGACAGTTAGCCTCACCAAATAAGGAGAGTAATTTTGCGTGCATGTTCCCACCAACTGAAATTATTTTTATTTCATCTGTGTTTATTTAATTCTAATACATACTAGGTAGTTTAAGACAGATCTTGCTTTAATATAACTATCACTCTGACTGTATTAGTTAAAAGAATGAGGGCTTCCAGACCATATCTCTGGCTCTTCAACAATCAAAACCTGGCAAAGTTTTTGCTTTGAAGCAAATTAATCAGACAAAAAAAGTGCAATCAAAATATTTTCAAGATTTCCTGTATAGATCATAAATGTAAGAACAGTTTCTTCCCTTCTCCTCCGTTCTCATGTCTTCTTTACTGTGTAACTGCTGTTGCTCCACCAGCATTAAGTAAGGTAAAGAGAAGAGAGTCAAATAGCACATGAAAGACTTTTCTATTGTCTTTCAGTGTTGCTTTAGAACAACTTGCAATTTTTTTGTTGCATCTGTTTTCTCTTCCTGGCAAGAGCCCTTTTCTCTTCCATTAGACCTTCTAACCCTCACCATACTTGCTTGAGTATGTTGAAAACTAGACCGTAGAGGCACAATGAATTGGCCAGAAATGCTAAAAAAAATAACATCAGAAATTCTAGATACAATATTCCCTGAGTGACCCAACCCCTTTCCAGCACATGGAACAGTTGTAATTTGCATTATCATCAATTATCTCAGGAGAAGGTCTGGACTAGCAGTCACAGGACAGGACTAAACAGCAGGAGATTCCAGTTGTGTTATATTCTTTGGCACTGACTGTGTTCTGAGTCATCTGGCATAAATTCTAACTAAATCCATGTACCTAGTGTTTTCTGTTGTCTGGTTTTATGTCTTCAGAGGCTATGATCCGAATACATGTGCTTTCCTATCTGCTAGTCCCATGCAAGGCTTCGTAGGCATGTGAAATTTATGCTCATAAAAGCTGTTGAACTCCATGGCTGAGAGGTGTTATACATTTATAGTGTCATTTTATTGTTCAGAAGGGGTTTAACTTTTGCGCGTACAGCTGTTCTCCTAAGCCAAGTTAGAGTGGTGGAATGAACCACAGTTTTACCTTTTCAGATTTTGATATTTTTGTATATTCTGAAATTATATTTGTTTGTAGCCAAGTTTTCTTGTAATGGTTATGATTATGTGAGAATTTTTTCTTTTTTTTTTCCCCTCTTTTTTTAAACAAGTGTTTTACTTAAACACTTTTGGTTTCGTAGAGAATTCTTGTTGATAGACTTTCTTGGATGCAGTCATTTATTCAGGCATTTCTTCAACTGTTTAAAGAAAAACATCTGTGTAGTACAAAGTGTGCTTGTTGGGATCAGAGGATCCATTACCCTCTACTGGAGACAAGCAGAACTACTTATTATAAATTTTGTCCTGCTCCTTATGAATGCAAGGTAGAAATACTGGATTCCAAAGTTACTTTAACATAAATCTTACTTACATTCTGGGCAAAATATAACTTAATTCAAGGTATGATCTGCTCTCTGAAAGATGAGCTGTCTTGCCTAAGGTGGAAAGTACTACATTGTAAATTCTGAGCACACAAGAACTTTGAAATATGCCTGTTGCTCAGCTCTTCCTTCTTCTTAGAAAGTTAGGGTTTATAATGGTTGTATTTCTGTTGCCTCTAATGATGCGTCTGAGTTTTATTCTACTCAAGTGCTTGGTAAAATGCAGATGTAGAGCTGTAAATAAAGGTTATAAATGTGTAGGTGGTGTTTTGAATGAAAGGTGTGACTCACATGCATTGCCTTTGCATTGAGTAGTCAGCAGTTTGGAAGCTTTGCAAGGCCCAGCTGAGACTAGTTTGTGTCCAACCTCTTCAGATCAGGTTGTGATTAGGATTTCCACCATCTGCCAGCATTTTTGTGTGTATACACTGAACTGTAACTTTGCTAGTAAGGCTGGATGCGAAGTTTGGAGAAGAAACTTTGTTCTTTTTTAACTTCCCATAAGTTTAAATTAATGTTGTGCAAAGACTGAAATTTTCCATTCAGCAGCAATGTCTGCTTGGGAGCATACAAGCAATCGTTTAAATGATCCAAGACTCCTAGGGAGCCTCTCTTTCCTTTTCCTTACTTGGTCTTCCATAGGTGCATACAGCCCTTGTTACTGCACTGTCTGAACACCTCACAGTCTGTGTGCATTGCCCTCCCATTAGGTGGAGAATAAAGGAGATATTCCTTTATACAGATACACACAAAAGCATGTGTCAAAGGTCACCTAGGAAGGCTGTTCTAGAGCAGGGAACTTGAATAAACCAGAACCTAGGAGCTTTTGAAATGGCTGTCACTTCCCAGGGAGAGCATGATAACCACCAGAACACAACACGCTTTGGAAGTGGCCCTTCAAAATCCCCCATGGTGCTTCTGAGAAAGGAACATGGGACCCCTGGAGCTACTGAGATAGAATAAGTAGAAAAAAGCCTGATGTTTAGGTCAATGAGAAGAGCATTTCCTCATCAACAGGGAGTCTTGGTCCCTGCTCCTAATCTGTTCATGCATTCAGTGCTATATATCTTTACACAAAATGCCTAAATAGTGTATGGAGCTAGGGCAGAGATTCAGTTTATCTCCCTGCCATGGGGATGCTGGGTATGGCCATACTGCACGAAAAAAGGAGTTGTAGGCTTGAAATCCCTCAGAGTGAGCAGGGTGTAGAACCGAGATCACTCACCACTCGCCTGCGATGGACTGTAACAACTACACGCCTTGTTGACTGATTTTGAGTATATGAAGCATGGGCCTGATACCCGTGGTTAGATCTTTGCTTTCCCAAATGGCGTCTTTAGTTGTTTTTTCAGGTGATCCCTTGTTCTGATGGTACTTGGAGTGTTAGTGATCTGAATCATTCTCTGAGGCTGAGGTAGCTAATTCTGCCAGACTGTGGCCTTAGGCAGTTAAGAACAGCTTCTGCTGTTTCCAAGAGCTTTGCAGCTGTATTATTTCCACCATAAGCCTGAGGTATCACTTTATTTTACAGTTGGAGAACCTAGAGGTCTGATCACATAAGTGGCTTGAAAAATGTTTCACAAGTTACTGTCAAGCTTGAGATGAAAAGTCTGATGTTATGCCTCCTAGTCCTGCTTTGGAAAAATGGCAGTCAAAATTTAAACTGTGTTTCTGCTCTGGTCCTCAAGGTGGTTACCCCCTTGTGGCTCTTAATCTCAGCAATATGCATCATGCAGCCTGTATAAAGGAGGCTCTTCCATGAAGGCTTCTAAAAGCTGATCAGAAAATAGATGACAAAACTCTCCTTGAAACTGTTCTGTTACTGACCTTCTAGTTCTGCTGTTCTTATTCCTTTTTCTTCTTGTTCCCTGTACTAGAAAATGGTTTGATGAGGTTTCTCGTCATTGAGACAAATGAGCAAGCTTGCGGGCAGTGGAGGAATTGAGTTCTCATCCTCAGCCCATGTTTGTGCTTTCTTCTTTAGGAATGACCATGGAAGTGCTTGGGACCTTGATTGGAGCTGCGCTTCAGGGCCAGATTGTGGCCAGTGCTCATGTCTCTCATCACTGCACTGTGACTCCCTCAGTAAACACAACCGACTCCTGGCATGACACTCCCAGCTTTCCAGACCCCTCAGATCCCCTGTCTCATCAGGTAAGCGTCTATGGGAACACACTAAAATATCTTAGGGAGAGGGGTGGGGCTGTTTCTATAATATCGTATCACATCATCCAGCCGGATGAGCAGGAACATGACTTCCTTGAAATCAGTCATGCCGGAGTTGAGACAACAACCTTGTTGCAAGCAAGGCTTCCTGTCTGTGTCTTTGCAACCACTTCTCAGCATGGCAGAAGAATCACACTGAGGAGTTTTGCTGAAGATGCCAAACTGTAAAATAGCTAGGAGGTGTATGGCCATCCTCTGTTCTCGCTAGGGGCCGATTTACAGTTTAAAATAGAAGCTTAGTAAGAAAAGCCTACTTTACACCACCAGGAATACTGTATCCTGTTCTGGGTTCCCCAGCACAAGAAAGACATAGACCTGTTAGGGTGGGTCCAGAAGAGAGCCACAAAAATGATCACACAGTTGGAACACCTCTCCTATGAAGAATGATGGAGAAAGTTAGATTTGTTCAGTCTGGAGAAGAAAAGGCTTTAGGGAGAATTTATTGCTGCCTTTCAATATATAAAAGGGGCTTATAGGAAAGGTGGAAGAATAATTTTTGTTTTTAAACTGAAAGACGGTAGATTTAGATTGGATATTAGGAAGAAATTTTTTACGATGAGGGTGGTGAGACACTGGAAGAGGTTCTCCAGAGATGTGGTAGATGCCCCATCCCTGGAGGTGTTCCAGGCGAGGTTGGATAGGGCTCTGAGCAACCTGGTCTAGGGAAGGATGTCCCTGCCCATGGCAGGGGATTGGAACTAGATGATCTTTAATGGTCCCTTCCAACCCAAACAATTCTATGATTCTATGAAAAATGGTGACTATAGCAGGATCTTTCAGTTCAGCAACACTGCTTTTCCAGTACTTATTACCTCATGTTTAGGTGGAACTTCCTGTACTCAAGTTTGTGCCCATTCCCTCTTGTCCTGTCCCTGGGCACCACTGAAAAGAGCCTGGCNGGATGGCGGCACAGCCTTCTGGGGTGTCAGCCACCCCTCCCAGCTTTGTGTCGTCAGCAAACTTGCTGAGGGTGCACTCTATCCCCTCATCCAGGTCATTGATGAATATATTGAATAGCACTGGGCCCAGTACTGACCCCTGGGGAACACCGCTCATCACTGACCTCCAGCTAGACTCCACGCCCCTAATCACAACCCTCTGAGCTCTGTCTTGCAACCTATCTTCTACCCACCTTACTGACCATTCATCTAACCCACTCTTCCTAAGCTTCCCTAGGAGGATGCTGTGGGAGACCGTGTCGAACGCCTTGCTGAAGTCAAGGTAGATCACATCTACCACTCACCCCTCGTCTGTCCCTCCAGTCGCGCCATTATAGAGGCGATCAGATTAGCCAGGCATGATTTCCCCCTGGTGAATCCATGTTGAGTACATGGATTCAGATCTGAAGAGTTGCAATGTGACTGGAGTTGCAGTTGGCCCTGCTCTGGCAGGGGGGTTGGACTAGATGATCTACTGAGGTCCCTTCCAACCCTATGATTCTATGATTCTATGACTGGAAACTTGTCTTCTTTTTTTTCAACTATATGGGTTGATTCAATTAGAGATGTTAGCTTCCTCATTTCACTTTCTTATTTACAAGCAGCCATGTGTTCATTTTTTTCTGAGGATTTCCTGTTTATTTGGTTTGGTCATTGGTTTTTTCCTTCTTCCACTGTTTTGTGTGTCACCTTCTCAGGTTTTGTAGATGAGTAGTATCGCATGGTTGATAACAGTCTGGATTATGGTGTCCAGATTTTTTCCCTGGGTAGGTTTCTGTTCTCTCCTTGTTCTTTCCTGCTCTTTTTTCCAAAGAGCCCTCAGGCCTGGGCAGAGGCCATAGTCTGAATGAACCGCCCTGGCAACCCACCTCACTCCCTGCTACCCTGTTTTGAGAGGACCCCATTTTTTTGCCATTCACAAAACCTGGCATCAGTTTGGTTGGATTATGGGAGCATGTATGGGCACCAAGCCACGTGGGGGAGCTGCTTGCATCGCATGACAGGGCACTTGCCGTGTGTTCACACCACGCACAACAGAATATGCAACTAACTGCACGATCAACAGGAGATGTTGGATCTTGGATTTTGGTTGTATGACTGATGGACATTGAGTTATGAGCTGAGGCAGAACTAAGGTCTATGAACCTGAAGTACCTCCATCAGTCTAAAAAAAATATTTAGAAGAGGCTGAATCTTGACTGTTTCTCTTAGTGCTGTTCAGGAGGGCCCGGACCCTTTTTGTCACGAGGACTAATTCTTGGCTGCTCAAGAGCATACCCATTTTAAAAGAAGACCTAGCGAATGACTGATACAATTTTGCTCATTATAAAAGAAATGAAGTGGAAAAAACAGGTTTTTCTAAGCTCTCCTGAAGTTGTTACCGTAAGCTTAGGAGTGGATCTTTCCTACTGGAAACCAACCACGGATATTGATATAGTTTGTAGATGGGTTAACAAGTTTTCTTTAGGGTCAGAGAATCTTATTTGGCCTTCCATGAATATCTTTGATAGTTAAAGCTTAAATTACACTTAACTATGACCTGTGAAGAAAAGCATTTAATTCAATTACTTCAAGCAAATTAACAAATAAATAGACACGAAATGTAACATTCATCATGGAGTCCTGTTACTGTCCTTTTTTTTTTTTTCAGCCCCTTCTATCCTGGCTAGGCTGCTTTTGAAGCTGAAATTACCTTGCTTAAGTGAATTCGAGTATCTTCAATACTGCAGTCTGCAAACCATAACCAATAGTATAAAAGTATTCTGTGACTTAATTTATAGCTCTGATGTAAAAAAACCCCAGACCTTTACCCCAAATAAAGCATAGTCCTGCATTCCTTTATTTCACCATGTCCCCTTCTGAAATGTAAATATCTTAAAAAAAGCTGTTGTCTTGAAGATTATCTATACTTACATGGTTCATCTGACTACCTCAGCATTTATCCTATGTGACTTTATATTTGGAAGTACATTCTTGTAATTGCATGCCTGTTTACCAACTGCTTCCTAGATTTATAATAATTCCATCTGCAGCATATTACTGATCATTTGGAATTCAATTTTCCTTTCAAATAATAATTGTGTCATAAAGCTCTATAACCAGCACTTATTTTATATTTGCTAACACAGTATAAAATAAATTATTACAGAATACTAAAGCAAAATAATTTTTTAAAGATTTATGTAAGAGTCAGTGTAATCAGAGTTAGGAATAATAAATGTAACCTAATGCGGGATACCCTTGGAGGCTTTTTTCCCCTGGCTAAAAAGAAGCAAAGATTTCTGAATTTGCTTGGGTATTTCACTAAGTAACTGTGAAAACAAGCATGAAAGCTGCCATCTTCTCAAAACATTGACATGAGGGTGTGATTTCTAAAGTTTATTAGAGCCTAAAGGAAGTTTTTATTATCGTTATGTATAAATGCAGTAACTGTAGTAATTATGTTTACGTCAGTACTGAGGCCTTTCCTACCCAGCATGAAGATACAGATTGCAGTCTGTGTTACTAGATCAACTGGATTTACTAAAAATCAGAATCCCTCTAGGGATGCTGCATGTTTTTGATAGATGACTGCATATGTCTATAGGTAGTCTCAACATAAGCAAATTTTTAAAACATTCGGGTTGCCTACACAGTAGCCCTTTTGTTAACGTCTCCTTTTTTTGTAAGAAACAGATACTTATGTGCCCTGGATTTATCCTGAAGTAGGTGTTGTTTATAAATGAACTGCAGGAGGGAACATTTTTCAGCGAGGTAAAAGACAGACAGTTGGCTGTATGTAGACGGGCATTTCTTCATTTGCAGATGACTCACCAGAAAGAGACTGAAATTTTCATAATGACTTGTCATTCTCCTGTCACAATTTCAAATATCTTTTTTCTTTCCAAAGGCAAAAGTTTATATGATTGCAGCAGGGGTCATAGGAGGTGTGTATCTTCTTGGAATTGTCATTCTTTTTCTTGGAGTAAAGGAAAAAGATGGTAAGATATATTTAAGTATGCCTAGATTTAATAATAATAATAATTTCACATTCATCTCTGAAAAAGATTGTTATTTTATGTATTCTGCTCCTCTTAGATCCGTATGCCTTAAATTCAGACAGAGCAATTCCTTTTTGTAAGGGGCTCGGACTCACCATGAAGCATGGTCCATATGTGAAACTTACAGCTTCATTTCTTCTCATCTCGACAGCAGTTCAGGTAACTTCAGACTCTCTAAGTCTGTCTGTTGGCCTCATTCCAGTCCCAGCATGGGAGAGTCTGTGGCAGCTAAAATGCAAATAACCTCTGGCTGGTGACTGGAGGTGGTGATCTAGGGGGTGGTGCCTTCCCCTGCAAATCAGTAGGGAACCAAAGCCCTTTTTTGGTGCCTGGGGTCTTGTGTGGCTGGAGACGGTTATTTCAAATGAGAAGCAAAACCAAAGTCATGACCATTTAAAGATGGCTTCTTTTTTTTCTGTCCTTTTTTTTTTTTTCATAAGAGGTGAGGAACTAGTCCTAGTGACCCAGATTAGGTCATTATATGTTATCCATCTACAGTCTTCTGTGGTTTCAGTTGCTTAGAGCGTGCTTTTTCTCTTCTCTCTGTTCTCTATAGTATGAGCCACTTCAAACCATTGACCCTTTCCTTTGCATAGGTGGCTATTCTCAGACAGTGGCTGAACTGGTTCTTATGGAGTCTTTTGTGATGGAAGGCATTAGGTCAGAGTAAGATGGTGTTCAGAGACAGGAGGTCTTACCTGTCTCAGAGCTAGATAGAGCTAATTTTCAAATGAGGACCTGCAGTTTAATGTGGCTCTTGCAAAAAGATGCAATGCATCCTCCCATGGAGAGGAGCTGTAGGAAAACCTAAAGCCACTCACTAGGAAACGCCTACTCCCCATAGTCCAGCAATCTTTTTCAAGTTTGATTTTTTTGAGCTACATTCAACTCAGTGAATATGATATTTTATTGTGAACCTGTACATATCAGTTGAAGTTGTCTATATTTTGAAAAGCAAGTAATAGTCACATTTTTGTCAACAGACTCTTAGTCACACGAGCCATTGATCAAGTGACTGTCAAGACAGAGGGCAAGAACAGGGCATGTAAGAGGGCAGAGCTGTGTTCACCAGCAGTCCTGGTGAATTAATAAGTTTCTTGGAAGGGCTACTTAAAAGCTTGTTTGCCAAAGAAGCACCGGAGTTTCCTGTTGGCCTGGATTTGGGCACAGTTAGTAGGCTGTCCTTTACAGCATCTGTCAGTCATTACTGGAAGGCCCAAGGGTAAGAAACAGTAGCAGAAGGATTTCTGCTTACATCTGAGAGCTGCAGGCACTGAGAGCAACAGCAAAGACAGGGAGAAGATGGAAGATGAAGGGTTCCTTATGGTCCAGATCCTTTCAGCATCCATTCAGTCAGTAAGGATACAGTGCACACCTGGTTGCTGGCAGCCAACTACTTGCTGGCAACACCTAGAGAGGCAAAAATCTTCTGTCAGTCCGTATCTCTTTATTTTTCTATTTGTACGGACTGAAGCGGAGGTGTGAGGGGAGGCAGAGCTGGAAGCTGTATTGCTTCAGTTTAGCCAGCTTGAGCAACCCTTGCTATTGTTACTCAAGGGAGGGACACTGGCTTTGTGGAATTTAGTGAGTGGATTGCTGATAAGCAAAGGAATAGGCAGGTAAAGATGCATTAGTCACAATCCCAGAGTGTGATATTCTACATCTAAAGTGAAGGCAGTGTAAACTGGGACAGAAGCTAGGGAAGGCTTTGGTGGCAATGGAGAAGGGATATAACTTTTATCCTCATTTGTGTACAGGTGATTGGCCACTTATCATCTACAAGTGCACAAAGGAGCATGAGTTATCATACTGCTATGGCATAAGTCTTAAATCCTCCTCTGTCATTCCACTTCTGCAGAATTGCTGGATCTGGGCCTGAACCCTGTTCTGGTGTTCAGAGCCCCCAAGTTTTGCAATAGCATGGTGGCAGTGCCTTCATCTGTCATTATAACACAGTGCAGCGAGATCACACTTACGGAGATACCTGACCTAAAGCTATGCTCCATAGCCAAGGCTGTAGACAAAACCAGCAGTTAGCTGCTTTACTACAGGAAGTTGCCACGAGTGTGATTCCAGCTGAAGAGTAACTTATTTTGGAGTCAGAGCTTCTGATGAAAGATTTATGGCATTGCTATGGAAAAGGAAGGGCAATTTCTTGCAGTAATCTGCATCTGCGGCTGTGACAATAGCACAAGGCAATTGCAACATACAGAATAAAGCTTTGAGACAGAATCCTCTTGTAAGGCACACTAAGTGCACTTGTACTGTGTGTACAGCACATTTTTTTGCTGTATTAGGTGCATGGTTTACGTCTTGCTTGCACGAATATTACTGACATAACAGTAGTGACAGCAGGAGAGTTATCTCTTCTTTGTTCATTCTGGAGAAAAGAAGGCTCCGAGGAGACCTTATTGTGGCCGACCAGTATCTTAAGGGGGCCTACAGGAAAGCTGGTGAAGGACTTTTTAGGATGTCGGGTAATGGTAGGACGAGGGGGAATGGATTAAAACTAGAGATGGGTCAATTCAGAATGGACGTTGGGAAGAAGTTCTTCACCACGAGGGTGGTGAGACACTGGAACAGGTTGCCCAGAGAGGTGGTGGAAGCCCCATCCCTGGAAGTTTTTAAGGCCAGGCTGGATGGGGCTCTGAGCAACCTGATCTAGTGGGAGGTGTCCCTGCCCAGGGCAGGGGGGTTGGAACTTGGTGATCTTTAAGGTCCCTTTCAACCCTGACAATGATATACTTCTGTGATTCTTTAAATTTTTGCAAATGAGGGAAGAATGAGACTCACAAATCCTACGCTTAACAAATCAGTCACCGACTATGTTTGACTAGTATGGAGTGTAACATCATTTTTGTCTTTTTAAATTTTCCTTTCTTTTTTTGTGGTCCCCAAATACCTTCAATTCAACAGCTGGAGCAGAGCAACTTTGTCCTATTCTGCACTCATGCTGCTGGTCTTCGCAATCACTTCCAGTATTTGGTGGTGACCATCTTGGTGAGTTGCACTTCTCTCCCATCCTTTTATTTAATAGCTAGTTCTCACTAGTTTTTGGCATAAAATAACAGAAGACAAGAACAGTTTTTTGTCTAGACAGAGCTGTTAGGAAGCTACACTTTCGTTTGCATTGTCTGTTTCAAATAAAGCTGGTGTTCCCTACTGTACTAAAAAATTAATGCTTTGGAGCTTTTAATTCATTCCTTGTTCCTTTACCTGTAAGTCACTTCCTGCTCCTGTAAAAGACAAAAGCTGCTGCCAGAAAGGAGGTCTGGAATTTTAGCTCCCTTTTCCATTTCCCCAGTCTAATATACTGAAAACTAAACAACTTTAATTTCGATATTCATACACACGAGCCTTCTGGGCTAGGCAGCTTGCAAGGATAAATATTTAAAATATCCAGAGATGTCAAGATTCCTCTGCAGAGCAATTGGCAGTGTGATAAAAAGATCCTTTTACAGAACCTTTTTTCTTGATGTGCAGAGGTAGAATTCTGCTTGCTTAGCTGAGACTTACAACAGGTTACACAATGTTCCTATATTGCATTATTTACTTTATGATTACAAGTAGTATTAGTTGAAAATTGCCATTTTCATCCCTCTCACCACAGTCCTTTAAATGCAAGTAGAACAATTAATGTTGCATAATTCCTGGGATGTGCATGTACTGTGCTTTTGAAATATTTTGTAGAGAGTTTGTCTACCGTATAGAATACTGCAGCAGTCATTTTCAGGGAAGCTGTTGCATGACTTCTGACCCATTTGACACAAAGAATCTGTGGAACCATCTTAGGGGAACTTCATCGGTTGCAGCCTCCCACCCTTTCTGCCCCTTTTTGATTCTTCCTTTCCCGCATTATAAGAAAGAGGTTTTCCAGTGATTAAAACCAAAATGTTGGAGAGCAAGGGATGACTGTTGAGTATCTTAAGGCTTTACAAGTAATGGACGCCAAGAAGAGGCACAAGAGATGGTAGAGTTAAAGTCAGTAAAGAGTGGAATATAACTGTAACAATGAGATTACAATTGAAATTAGGTCAATTGTAAGATTGTTGATCGTAGCAGTACTTCAGTGTATTGGTGCTATGTTGCCTGTGCTTATTGCTGCTACCAAGTGAGTTTACAGTATATGACATGGTAATGTTTACTGTAAGTGATTATTTCTCTTACAGGTTGTTCCTAAGAATAAACATGTAGTATGGGATATTTACTCTAAATATGTCTTAAGATAAGTATAGCTTGTGCTTCAGCTTTCCTCCTGTACAATGAAGAAGAGCTTAATTCACTTGTCATTTGCCAGGTTCGGATCATGAGGCAAAAGGCATTAGCACTATGACTATTTGCAATATGTTTGAACTTTAATGACCGTGTCACGTACAGCTTTAACTGCTGTGGCTTACATTAGGAAAAGGAAATGTTAAGATACTGTCTTCTGTGGAAAACCCTCTCATGGATAGCTTTTGTTTGTAATATATAATAGTGAATCGAAACCAAAAAAATCACTCAAAGGATGAGGAGAAACAGGAATCTGCAAGTTCATCTTCCTTTCAGACCTCAAT
Organism: Rhinoptilus africanus; assembly: GCA_013400135.1. NCBI lineage: Eukaryota > Metazoa > Chordata > Aves > Charadriiformes > Glareolidae > Rhinoptilus > Rhinoptilus africanus. The sequence continues at coordinate 224,452 of VXBO01014032.1, read as the reverse complement.
GCATTAGACGAAAAGATGTCTGTGAGCTTTACAGCTGCAGAAGACAGTGGCAGTAAACATGGTACAGATACGGTTTTTTGTCAATTTTAGGTATCAGCAGCTGTGAGCATTCCTTTCTGGCAGAAGTTTCTGCAGAGATTTGGCAAGAAGTGTGCAGCATGTGGGATTTCGGTAAGCAAATCCTTTGAGAAAAAAAACTACTTGTGCTCACTTCATTTGACAACTGGAGCAACTTCAGGAGCTCTTTCAAGTGCTTATAACCTCAGGCTACCTGAAACTTGCTCAGTTTCAGAGTTTGTTTTAAATCATTATACCAAAGTTCAGACAGATTCCAGGTTTCCAAGAGAAACTTTTGAGAAATGGATTGATGCTGAAAGGAGGTTCCAGCTTCTTTAAGAATCTACACAACATCTGCATTTCACTGGTCTCAGAAGTGAACCCCAATGAGGTTTTATAAATTCAGATTTGTGTTGCCTTGGGTTGACAATTACCTGTTGTACAACATTTGTTTTGTCTTTGTATATGGTGCTGTGTTGACCACATCAGTAATTCAGTCACAGAGGAGGAAACAGAAGTCTGTTACACATCTTTCTGTAGAAATGTAAGTAAGCAGGGGTGCCCACATCCCTCTGAACAGAAATGGACAGTTATTAGCAAAGTAAAGAAATATGTGACCTACCTGAGAAAAGAAGCCTAGTTTAACTTTGACACAGCTCTGCAAAGCCAGCTCATTGAGCCTGCCCTTGTCTCTGATGGATTATTTTAAGTCCTTCACTTAGTGCAGACCGCAGCAATTTTCTGTCATCATCCTCAGTGAGTCATTGTATAGGTCTGTTCCTCCCCATTTTTCCCCTGTTTACCTTCAATTACTTATGAAAGAGGAAAGAAAAATTGTCTGCCTTGTGCACAACAAAGCATGAGGACTTGGAAAATCCAGCCTGAAACTATATGGCAAAGTCTGAACAAAGCTGAAGTGTTCAGGTCTGTTCGCAATTGTTGAATATAATTAAACAATTATGATTTTTTGAATGAAAATCTCTGTTTTGGAATGACTTCCAAAGAATCAGAAGTAACTTTAAAACCCAAATTCCAAGTCTGCTGACTCGTTACCCGTTTTGAGATAGGCATCTGGAACCCAAGTGCTATCCTCATTTCTTTTTACCACTTGAGCAAAGAGAATTGCCAAAAGCAGTATTGGGCCATTGACTGGACCAGGGAATGCAGATTTCCTCCTTAGGAAATCTCCTTCTCTGTCTACTTGGCCTCGAAAAATGCTTTCTTCAACCAACTTGGCTCTATAAATTTAGTTTAACATGACTGGAAAGCCTGTCAGCACCTCTGTAAACATGGTTTAACTTAATTTTACAGTTGAGTTCCTTGACTGTATTATGGTCTAAGTGGGGGTCCGATTGAAAAAAAGCCACCTCTCTATTTCACCTTGTAGGCATTACTCAAGGGACTGTGTGTGCTCAGTGATGGATTTTGTCTGGCAACGCACCTCAGGGGCTTCCTATCCTACCACCTTGTGTGATCCGTACGACTAAACTGTTCTCTCTCGATGTGAAATACAATCACAACATTTAAGGCTCCTATGTTTGTCACTGGGGAATGTTCTTCTGGAAGGGAAGGAGACAGGAGTAGACAATTTTTTTTCTCCAAAACCTTACTCACCTTTCAGGATGAAGATGTAATTTCTAATTCAGTTTCCTGAAAAAAAAAAAATCCACACTGCTCCAGAATAATTTTTCCTGTTAAAGGGGTTCTATGTTGAAGAGACCTCTGGAAGAGTATATAAGACAGGGTAGGTAGATAAGCAACAAGAATCTTGACTTCCTTACACTAATATTGCTCCCTTTTTACTCATGCCTCCACAAGAGATGACCAGCAGTCTCAAGTACTGACTAAGTATCTAGACTTGCTGGAAGGTTAAAGCCTAGACTTTCTGGAAGTCACACCCAAGCAGGATCCTTGATAGCATTCTTCCCATGATCAGGTTGGTGCACAGGCTAGAAATTATTCTCTTCTGTTTATTTGCTTCTATGTGCTGCGTTCATTTAGATTGTCTGCTCCGCCCTCACAGGGCAAACGTTGAACTTGCACTCAGTAAGTCTCCCAGCTGGTGACTGGAGGTGAAGTTGCCAGGAGAAGTTTTAAGTGTGGCAGCTTGCTGGTTCGTGGTTTTGGCATGATGTCTAGAAGTGGAAGATCTCTCTCACACACAACTCTAGCTTCCATCCTAGCCAGTAATAGCTTTTGGCTCTTGGTTTTGGAGGATTTAGGATAAAAAAAAAACAAATCCAAAAATGCCCCCAATCTTTTCACTTTCCCACACGTATGCAATTGTTTTATTTGCCATCTATCAGCACTGTGCAGCATGGAGGCATGCCCTTGGATCAGTCTTGGCTGTGCAGGTCCTCTTCTACTCTCCCATCCCTATTCCCACTTGCATCCTAGCTGCGCCTTTTCCTGATTTGCCCTTCGTAATGTGCTGCTGCACAGGCCATTACCACCTTTAGCATCCTAGTAGGGTCACCTTCCATAGTTCTGTCAGGGAATGGATGGAAGACACGTGATAACTGTAGGATATCGTTTATTACTCGGAGCAGCCCTGTGACTGGGGAGCAGGGTGCAAATAATGGAGTCTTTGCTTTACAAGTAGGGAAGGAGATGCATTAGCTGTTTATTGCAGCAGGAACACTGCCCCCATGATTGCACTACCATCGCAGGAGTGAGACTTTAGGGCATTGTAGCTTCAGTCCTGCGGGCCGTGCTTCTCTTTCAGTAGAAAATTACAGTTACAATGATTATTATTATCGATCTAGATTTTTGTTTAAGTGCTTTGGTTTCTGAGTGGGTGCCCCATGTGGAGCATAAGGCAGTCATAAAATTGCTTATAGGCAACATAAAATCTTGTATTGCTGGAGTGCTCTCTTGTGGTGAAATAACGATTTTGCCACAACATTGGGCTAATGCAAGGATTATCTGTCTGTGCTGGGAACTTGCAGTCAGGCAAGGTTATTTTCTGCCTCCTTGGGTTAGGAGCAAATGCTTTAGATGGGAAATGCATTTAAAACGTAAACATAATGGATTAGACTCCAGGACTCCCAGAATCACTTATCATACAGAACTGTAAATAGCGGTGCTTAGGGGAATCACTCTCTGTGAAAGCTCTTCTCATACCCTCAGCTCCCAAGCTACAAGTATAGAGGATTGAAACACTTAATGTTAAACTAATCCCCCATCATTAAAAAGCCCTGTAGATAAGCCTCTGGTTCTGGATTCTGCATGTGCTGTGCCCATGGTTCATAGGCGTGGGAGGTGGAGCATGTGATGGGTATGGGGCAGCTCGGCTGTATGCATTCAATCAGCATTTAAAATACTGGATTTTCAATCCTGTAAGCCCATTGCCTTAAGTTGAAGTTGAGGAAATCTGGCAGTTTTAAGTACTGCCAGTACTTAAAATTTTGAGCATCCCAAATTAGTTTGGTTTTGAGGGTAGCCTTAGTGACTTGTGCAATGTCATGAGCTTATCTGTCTGTGTGGAGTGAGGGTAAACCACACTGCCTTCTTGGTTTTAGTTATTGCCAAGTACCTAGACTGCTTTAAAGTGGTCACTGGAAATGAAGGTGTAAGCAAACTCTTCTTCATTCAAGACTGAAGTTGATCTGTGAAATGGGATATTTACAGTTTTAAATGACCATTGAACCCCTACCCCTCCCTTTGAAATGCAGAGTGATGATGGCTTTATGTCTAATAGTAAATTAAATGGTTCCACTGGCATAGAATAGAAACTGGTCATCTCTATTACGAAATTGGCAGAAAAATCTTAGCACAAGATGATTAGCAATCTCCCAAGAAGTATCGGGGCACAGTTTTGGAACTAGCCCACTTAAGGGCTATTCATAAAAAGTATTTATATGGCCACACTTCTTTTGGGGACTGTGAATGTTCAGGAGCATGAATATGGCCAGGATGTGCCAGTTGGCCTCGTGACTGATATTTAGGCTCTTGGAACTGTTTAATTTGCTAGAGCAGTTACAGCCCTAATAATGGTAACAGAGAAGGGACTACTGTGGTTTGTCCTATTTTTCTCTGATTCTTCTAGACAGGTAAATACAGATTGCCTCAGGGCTCTTTGGAAGTGCCGTTTCACCAAAATAACGAGGCATTGCTGTGCGTGAACTGTTTCATAACATAATCTTACCTCTTGAAGGGAATGATCTATGTAACATTGAGCAGTGGATACTGTAAGTTAGATGTACTGTTTTTCTTCTTCCTCAGTGGATGATTCCTTTTGCAGTCATGCTGGTGACCATTCCAAACCTGATCCTGGCTTACTTCGTGGCCTTTGTCTCTGGTCTGAGCATTGCAGCATCTCTTCTGTTGCCGTGGTAGGAGAATTTTACGTTTGAGGTGGGGAAACAGGTGTATGTCTACATTACATGCAAGTACTATGGCGTGGAACTTGCCTCTGAAAGAGACAGAATTTGTCAAGAGTCACTTCTTCCAATAATCTTTGTCTGCTTTTAGAGTAAGAACTATTTGCAATGATGTGACTTTGTTTGCCCTGTTGTTAACATGTCTACTGTTGGTGTAGCTGTTCTTCGTATATAAGAGAATGTAGATGAATCAATAATCTAAGTAGCTATAGAACTTCTGATAACATTAAATCAATGGCTTAGGTTTGGTTTTGAACAGAACTACAGGAATGATGAAGTTAGATAAATCAATTAATGCTGAGCAATTAAGAACGCATCAGAGGAAACGTAAACCAAGCTATGTGTATCCCTGCTTGAGCAGTCCTCTCTTATATATCAAATAACACAAGGATATGATTAAAAGAAAAGAATTCAAGGTCCTTTGCTCTTGGGGACTGAAAATATGTGGGGAAAAAGCTACTCGAGGATGAGCAGGATGGGACGTTTTGTCTCCAGAGAGAATAATTATTATTCAGGTCAAATTGACCAGAAAGCAAGACTGTTGCTGAGAGCTGTTTTGCGTTACTCATTTGTACAATGCCCTGAAAACTCCAAGACATCACGTAAAAATAGGTTGAAATAAGCTGTCAGATGACATAAGCTTTTCTGCACAGAGGGTGAGAAGCCCTTTTTCCAACAGTAAATTATGACATATATTGGAAATAAAATGTCAATTCACAATTGACATTTGAGCAGCTTCCATTCTGATTCCCTATTACCAAATTCAGTCTCTTTCAAGCAGAGAGAAAATAGGCCTCACTGGTTTCTGAAAATTTTGTTAGCTTGTCAAAAGGTTATTTCAGAGTGAAACTATTCAGAGTCCCTCAAAATCGTAAGAAACATGGGGTTTGTTGTTCTTTTTTTAATATCACAACTTCTGATTGAAATGACAGTCAGTCTAAAGAATCCTGTCACTTCCCAGCAAGTGTTTGATAGTTTTTCAGTGGTTTTCTACTTTGTAATATGTGGCCATGCATTTCTTACATGGATTTTTGCCGTCCTGTCCAGCAGCAGGGCTTCTTCAATTGGATTCTTTCATGTGTATAACTACATTAAAAAAAAAAAAAAAGGAGGGGTGTACTCTTTCGGTAAGTTTGAGAGGAGATTTTGGCTTGAGTTTTGCTTTTATCTCTAGGTCAATGCTGCCTGATGTTGTTGATAACTTTCGCCTGCAGAATCCTCACGGGAAAGGACATGAAACCATTTTCTATTCTTCTTATGTTTTCTTTACCAAGATGTCAGCCGGAATTGGCTTAGGAATTTCTGCAGCAGGACTGGAGTAAGTAACACTGTTGGCACTTAGTGGATGTACTCTGAAAGCATTCTGAGGTTTCTCCGCCTTTACCCTGTGGAGTTAATTGCCTTGCTGCCCTGAGCCTGAAAGTGCCAGCAGCTCCAGATGTCTGACCACTAAAGATGGGATTGTTATCATCTAGGCCAGACTACAGAGCATTAATTAGGTCACTTGCCCTAACATGTTTCAGTTCAGAAAGACCTGACTTCCCTTTAGATTTCCCTCTTCCCAAATTACTCATGCAAATTTTAGTGGTTTATATGAAGAAAGAACTAAACAGGAAAGCTCGGCAGATGAAGGTCCCCCACATTGTGCATTCCCTGTTGAATCTGTGTTGGACTACATATACAAGCTTGTAAGTCTTTACATGAATTGGAGTGCTTTCAGGGGTGCCTAGTGGCCTGTTCATCATAAAAGGATCAACAGCTTCTGCATCGTTTTAGGCAACTGGACACTGATCAGAGTCAGGAACAGAGTCTTCCTTGCAGCTCTGCCCATCACCTTGACCATGTCAGTTTGGAAGATGTTTTGTGTTCTCCTTCCACTTTGGCCTTGCCTGTTCTGACAGTTGAGAAGGTGGTCAGCCATCTCCTGTCCTGCTTTTGTGCATGACTTAGCAGGAGGAGCCTGTAGCTGTTACAGCACCCAAGCACGCAATAAACTCTTAGAAGGGAACTTGTCTGAAGTACTCTCTAGCCCTTGGCTCCAAGTTAGGTTTTGGTAACCAGAATGTTTTGCTTCAGGGACTTCATCTGAAACTGCTAAATAACAGGCAGTGCTTGGCTGAACATTTTGGGTTTAGGAATTTTAGATGCTTACTGCTAACACCCTCAAACAAATCACTGCTCACCAATTAGCCCCTTTTCAATTGCATTCCAGTTAGCTCCCAGCAGTTTACCAAGGCAGATGTTTATGGGAGAACACCAAGTGATGCCAAATGAGCTGTAGCTTTCATAGGTGCATATTCAGAGGAAAATTAACTCGTTCCACAAGTTGCAAATGTGAGTATATCAACAGTTGTTGCACTGCATGGAAGCCCCGACTCAATGAACTCTAAGTGTGTACCTAACTCCAAGCACTTGAGCAAATTTTTCTATCTTGAGAAGAGTCCTTAAGTGTGTATTTAAATTAAAGTTAATTATTGCTGTTGAAATTCGTCCGATTACTTGCGTACTTTTAAAGCATAATACTCTGCTGAATATGAATGGGAAACACATAACAGGTCGATATCCTTACATGGGATTCCACGCTCCTCCTAGTACTTAAATGTTATCTAATAACAATGAGAAAATACTGAGGTAACGCAGTTATCTGAAATCGAGCACAAAAATGAGATTCGAAAAACAAGATTTGCAACATGTAGTAAGGGAAAGGAAAAGCGAAAGGTGTAGATAAAAATGGGAGAAAAGTTTTGAAGAGTGTTGGGGGAAAAAAGGGAGCCTTCTGAAGAACAAATGCCTTTCAGCTTTGGACATACGCACACCACTCTCATTTCCGTTTGTTTAGGTTTACTGGATACAAGCCAGGGATATGCAGACAATCTGATGATGTGATCCTCACACTGAAAATCCTCATTGGAGCGGTCCCTGCTATCCTCATCCTTGTAGGTTTATTTATACTTCTTTTCTACCCAATCACTGAAGAAAGTCGGAAGGAAACAAAGCTTGCGCTTGAAGTGTTAAGGTAGGTTTGAACTGGCAGCAAACAGCAGTAACGGGACCACAGCAGCTCTTAGTCGTACTGGGCGAAAACAAGTTGCATGCCAACATAGACCAACATAGACCTCTATATTCTTTACAACAAAATAAAACAACACTCAATTAGTTGAATTATTAACAGAATGGTACCATTATGTGCTCCGATATCTTATTTTTGTAGTCTAGTACTACTTGCTTAGAGGTTCGTTTATCAGCTATATCAGCTGCTGTATTTTGCTTTCTCTCTGGGGTGGCACACAAAGCACTATTGTGGTACTACTGTGTTTCAAGCCAGAAATGAAGAATATTCTACATAGATTAAATTCCTGGAGAAAATGCGAATAGTTACAATTCCCTTGTATACAGAAGAAAATGGGATTCTTGACTGCATTCTTGGTATTTATGGCATATAAGAGACATCCAAACCATTTAGAGGCGTAGGCAGGGAAGATGGCGGGAGAAAAAGAAAGGACAGCTTGAGCTGTTCTTTCCCTTTTTACCCTATCTCTCCCCCTTCCTCCCCTTTCCTCCCTCTCCAAAGAAAATCTTGCCTAGCTCAAAATCACCCACCTCTGTCAAGTGAAGCCTTGGTATACTGAGGACATACGTAAGAACAGTCTATCCTAGCAGACTGGTGGATTAAATGTCAAAATATGGCATCCTGGGGTGCATCAAGAAGAGTGTGGCCAGCAGGTCGAGGGAGGTCATCCTCCCCCTCTACTCTGCCTTGGTGAGGCCCCACCTGGAGTGCTGTGTCCAGTTCTGGGCTCCCCAGCTCNCAAAATATGTTGTTACTGTGTTTTTATTATCCCAAGTTACTGGAACTGGAAACTGATTTCCATGCTAAGGGATCAATTCCAGGGTCTAAGCATGGGTATCTGGGACCACTTAATTTCCTTAAGGTATCTAAGATGCCTGCACGGGGTTGGCAGATACACTACAGGCCTCTCGGGCACCAGCTGCTTTCTTGAGTGGCTGCTGCAGACCAGAGGGGACAGGCTAAACAATCTAAAATGGGACTGGTCCCTCTGTTCAGGTACTTTAGTTACTGTCCATAACAACCACACCTTGATGGTGGTTTTCAGCTTTTTGAGATTGCTAAACTGTGGCTTGATTAGTTCATAATAAAAGCGAGAAGTCTGTTCACCTGTTCACTAAAAGCAGTTTGTTCTGCTTTTAACAGAAGGAGCCATCAAAGCACAGAGAACCTGGATGACCACAAAGAGGACACCTCAGTCTGAAAGCTCTGAATTTGATGACTTTCCAAATAACAGTCTCACATCCCACGCACAAACTCTGTGAGAGTCTTCCAGGTCATTTCTCTGCTCGCATTTTATCAAAAAGGATAAAGCATGATTCTGACAGTCAGGAATGAAATCAAGAGAGGACACCACCGTGCAAAATATACATCTAACTCCGTGCGCTGTGCTAAAAGAGACATTACAAATGGTCAGGAATGTAAGCTCTTGAAGGATTGTGGGGGGGGGTTGTTGTTTTTTTTCCATGATAAATGGAAAGCTCTGATCTCATTGCAATAGGAGAGTCTATGAACTTGTAGATCAAGGGGGAAAAAGTGTAAATGTGATGAACCACCCAAATTTTAACTCATGTGTTCTATTTCACCCTTAAAGGCTGGGGTGGATTTTGAACATAATCTCTGCCTATCAGTTGCACACTAGTGTGTTTGGAAAGCTCTTGGGAATCCTGAAGTATACTATATAAAGTTAGGATTTACTTTGTTTTGAAATGAAGCAAATCACTGATGCAGACATGTTTTGAGGCTTTGCTCACAAAGAATTTTTCTGAAAGAGATTTTGATGTAATTTAACTTTATAGATTTTATACGAAACAGAACCTTAATTTCCCATTAGTGGAGTTCCTTGCTTCTGAAACCTGTAAACTGGTCTTCGTCCGAGAATGAGTACTTAACAATTTGCAAAATCAGCGTTTCCGATCAGGATACCTAAAATCAGTAGTCTTCCAAAAATTAGACTGTGCCATTTAAATGTCTGTAAATTTTGGACTTTAAGTAATCATCACACTTACCCATTTCTGATGTGATGTAGGCTCTCTGCCTCACAAAACGCCACGGCACGGCTGTTCATCTCAGCTTGCACACAGTGTTTTATAATCATGAGACTACACCTGACTTTTAAATGGTGATTTATTCAGTCAGGGATCTCATCACGCTTTAGATAAATTAACTGGAACCTTATTCCAGTTCACACTGCTGAACACATTCGGTAGATGAGAGACACACCTGACCTCAGGCACTTTCTGGAGCACTTAAGTTCAGACCTGGTCATTCTGGGCTTCTTCTGTAGTCAGTGGGGATACAGAGCCCTCCAGAGGCTGGCCCCAAGCCTAAGCTAAAATGGGTGGACTGTGAAGACTATCTAAAGCTGGAGGGGAGAGTGATGAATCCAAGAGCTGAAGGCTTCTTCGTCTTGAAGAAATCATCACCATGGAAGAAAAGGTGTGAGTTTCCAGCCCACTGGCCTCCCTGTATGACTGTGTGGGAGGGTGCCTTTATTTTGTACTAGAAGTGCCTTTGCAGGGCTGGCTTGTGGCCGTGTGGGAGCACTTGCAGTAGGTGTCACTGGAGGCAGTGACTGCAACTAATTTGCTCAGGGCCATCTAAAGTGACTGTGCTGGGACTGGAAACCGGCAGCTTCCACTGAAAGACACTGTGAAGTAAAATCAGTGCATCCACTGAGTGCCTCATTAACTTTAATACGGAAACCTTTTCAGGCAAGTTTGAAGTCTAAGGCCTAATGCACTGTCCTAATTCAGCAAAGCAATCATGAGTGAGCTTTTAAGGATATATTTTGAGTATGGCTGGGTAAGAGTTAACTCTCTTTAAGACTTCTGTTGAATTGATGTCTAAGGCTGGGTTGTTTGGTTTTTTTTTTTGTTTCGGTTCTGCAACAAATCAAGATGTGTATGCCTGGAGCATATGTGTTTACAACAATAAAAACCATAAGCCTGTTTACAGTTTTGAGCCTGATGGAAGTTGAAATAGCAGATTTACTGCACTTTGAAGTAGGTAAGTTATGTAGTAATAGCACGTAGCTCCAAAACATCATAGAAAACAGTTTTGGGCGTTTGATTTATTCCATAATATTTGTGTATTTCTGAATAGTCTTCTTTAAAAATAACCAGAAGTCCCAGTAAAGGCTGTTCATGTTTTTTAATGGGTTATGTTTTCAGCTGCTGTAAGTCTGTAGCTACAAGGCAGTGTATCCGTGTCAGTTTACATAAGCCGAATACTCAGCCCAGGGACAGAAGAGTTGCAGAAACTGCTGGCTGTGGTTGATTGAGGTAATTTGAATGGGGCTTAAGACATTGTTTCTAGATCACTTGTGCAGTTGCCTCTAAATTGCACAACACACGATTGGAATTCAGCCTCTTGCAAGGTAAACTTAGTTGACAGTGAACTGTTTTCCTCTTCTCCAGAGAGACAATGTGATACGTATCTAACAGAGATATACTCAATCCTTGCTTTGCATAGGGTATCAATAATGGGAACTACCAAAATAAAATAGAAAGCTTCCGTAGATAAAACGTTGCAGAGTATTTTTATATTTTGAAAATCTTGCTATTTTATTTGATTATCAGAGTTTTGCTTTTGTTAAGAAAACGAATGTATTTTTGTAAATAAAAAGAACGGAGAAGGAAGTACAGGGCAAAATTTTTGGGGTAATTTTCTTTTTCTTTAGGGCTCAGTGTCGGAGCTGTAAAATGAATGAACTTTCTATGTCTCCTTGCCAGTTTTAAATTATGTGTGTGTCTTATGTATGTTCAGAACATGTGACTGAAAGAAGCAGATTCTTATATTGACAGCCATTCAGATTAAACGTTAATCTAATGTAAACCTCCTGCCCAGTGCTGATGGGCAGTAACAAGGGCCAGGTCCAATCCCCAGGGGCTCTTAGTCAAGTAATACCCAAATAGAGTCATAAGAATATGGGAGACTGGGTTCAACCCGCTGGGTGCCGAATGGACAGCACTTCCCCACCGGCACACCAGCAGTTCCAACAAGTGGAGTGACACAGACAGGGGAAGGAAAGCAAAGGGTGACGGAGTTACCTGTCACTGCATCATCCCCCGTAAGGCAAACTGTGCCCATTCCTTGCCCTTGCTGAAGCGCAGTGATGGCAGCCCAGATCTCCTATAGTGGGCTGACTGCTGGGATAGCCAGCAGCTGAGCTCCTCACTAATCTGCTCTTCCAGTTTCACCCCCCTCGTCATTTCTGCTGAAAAATAACGTTGAAACCTTCCAAGGTTATACCACTTTCCTGAGTTATCCTGCCGGTGGTCAGTCTCACCGCAGGTCACCGCTAACCACGTAGGCCAGATGTCCTTCCCCACAGGCACTGGTGGAGGGAGTTGCTGTTGGCCACCACCACCAGCCGTGGCTCCTCCTAATGGTGTTCTCCGTACCCTCTCTGCCCCCGAGCCTGCTGACCCGCCACGGCTTAGGTGGATTAGATCTCTTGTGCTGAGTCCCCCACTTTAGGAGGTGAATCCCACCTCGGACATCTGTCCCTGGAGGCTGGGACCTTCTGTGTCAGGTCAGTGGGTTTTCAGGAAGGGCTCTGTAGATTTGAGTACTAATTCCTTAAGACACTCCTGCACCTGATAAGAATGGCTGCTAGGTTCAATCCCTGCTCCATCCTCGCGTCTCTGTTCACCTTCTGCATTCCAAGTAGAATAGTTGAAGCAGACAATGTTTTAAATCCAAACCCTGCTTTTTTGGTTCCGTAGTTTGTTTCCAAATATCACTTGTTCATCTTCTTTTCTACTTGTCTTTCTGGGCTGCAGATAGAAAATGCAAAATTAAATCAATTTTATTGAAAAGAGGAGTTTCCATAAGGGAAACTCAGGTCCCTTTAAGACCTGGTGTTTGTTGTCCAGGTCTTTGAAGATGAGGAAGAGAAGGCAAAGTTACCTCAAAGTCTCATGCAGTCGGGTACAGCTGGTAGCAGTCTAGCGTGTAGCGGTCAGTCACACACCTCGTATAAATTTCATATCAGAGTTGTGTAAAAAACAGTCTCAAAGTGTTACAATAGAGTCTTTCCCGTCTGAAAACTTCTAGACTGATTGATGGAAAGGTCAGCTGGATTCGTACAACTGGCAGGTGGGGGAGGGAGTCTTGTTTTCCTGTCATTTTTGAGATCGCAAGTTCCTCGTGCTGCACTGAATGGGTTTTTTTAACCTTAACTCTTTGCAAGACCATGGTTCAGACACCTAGCAAGAGCTCTGATTATAAAGATGTGGATATGCGATAGGCCTAAAGTACCAATCGGATAGCTGTCACATCATTAAGCACCAAACTTGCTGCATAAACCAGATGCTAATTCACGGGGAAGCTTCATTCAAAAGACGAAGCAGCAGCACGTGTCTCTCCCTCAGGCAGAGGAGGAGACTCACCGCTGTGTTGCACCTGAGAATTTAGTCTCTGAAGACACAAACTGGTACGACACGGAGCTGAACAAGCAATGAAGGGAAAATGGTCCTAGAGCTGCGGCACCGTGTGGAAGAGTTGGGTCCTCAGTGTCATTTCAGAGACATTTACAGAGCGACAGTCTCCAGCCCTCACTGGAGAGCAGCGATGCCGTTGGCTGGCAGGGAAACGTGAATGTTCACTCTACAAGTGTGGGAGCAGGAATCAATCTTATTTCCTGATCTGTTTCTTGTCACAGATCATGTTAGACAAGACTATGAGTTTCAGCTACGCCCTTCAGCTTTCTGTCCTCCCTTTTGCCGCACTCCGCTGTAGATGGTGAGGAAGGATTGACTGCTCAGGCCCCAGGGAAATGACAGTGACTTGCTCAGCTTCAGGGATGGGGCTACACTTCAGAGACCCACCACCCATCCCCTGCCAGCTCGTCTGTGCTGGCGTATGTAAACCATCTACAGTCAACACAGGATCAAAATGACTTCCTTCTCACCCAAGTATTCTTCATCAGGGGCTTTCATCTTTGTTTTCACTTGCCTAAGGCCAGCTTGGGTCACCAGCTTGTCCATCATGATGACAGAACCAGGTTTACACTGGCTGAGAAGAACATGATAATGCTGAAAGAAATTCCGGAGACATTGCATCAAGCATATGGATAATACCCGTAATTAGAAGATATATTAGAAGATAGAAGTAATAAGCTATGAACTGCACATGACAATTAGATACATAATGCCCGTATTAGTGCACAGCTGGCAGAGCAACGTGTGCGTCTGAAACTGCTTATGAGGAAATTCACGTTATCCCAGGCTAATGTGGTTTTGTGACATTGGAATGGTAGTTTTATTGTACCTTTTTATTTTAATAAGGCTTAGTTGATAGAATCGCGTTGCAAGTTCTCTCAGTGATTGCTTTTAGACCTACAGGGTGCCACAGATGAAAGGACATTCCCATTATTACCTGCTTTATGAATGCTCATTCATTTTTTAAAGTTTGGGGACATTGTAAACAGAATGAAAGTTCTCTGATTTGAGATGAAAAAAAAAATATTCATTTAAGGTTTTATCTTTTCCAAAGGCACTGAGAGCATGGGCTTTCTTTGTGCGGATTTGAACAAAGTCCACATTCAATCAAGAAGCATCACAAGTTTCCGTACAAGAAAATGAAATGAAAAAGTCAATGCATGAAAAATAAGGTTTTTAATAACATTTCATCGAAGAGATTTTGAAAATCATTAGCTGTGCGTTTCTGGACATAAACGCAAGAGTAACAATATCTTGCTCTTCAAGATCAAGGCAAATTCCATCAAGTGATGGAGGGTGGACTAGATGACCTTTAGAGGTCCCTTCCAACCCAACACATTCTATGATTCTATGATTTTTAGCTCCCGTTGTACACGTGCCCCCATCCCCGAGCTCACGTACCTCAGACACACGGTTCCTCACCGTCACAGTACCGACGTGTAGCGTCTGCAACTGTGGACACAGGGAAATTGGCCACAATGAAAACCAAGCTCAGAAGAAGACTTAAATGCAGGTAAATGAGGAGCTCTGCTTTAAATGCCAGTGCCAGGACTCGTGCTTTCCCACGGCAGGAGCAAGCCTGACGTTGTCCTGACGGTAAATAACAATGCACATGAGTAAGATATGGGCTGTAACCGGTTTTGTCCTAGTTTCTTGGCGCTTTTTTTTTCAGATGAGAGATCACGGCATTTCAGAGTGGGAAGGGACCTCTAGAGATCATCTAGTCCCACTCCCCTGCCAAAGCAGGATTGCCCAGAGCACATCACTCAGGGCTGCATCCAGGCGGGGCTTGAAAGTCTCCAGAGAAGGGGACTCC
>VXBO01014032.1:196102-209580 GCA_013400135.1 Rhinoptilus africanus | reverse complement strand
TCAGCCTTTCCTCATAAGGGAGATGCTCCAATCCCTTAATCATCTTTGTTGCCCTACACTGGACTTGCTCCAGCAGTTCCCTGTCTCTCTTGAACTGGGGAGCCCAAAACTGGACCCAGTATTCCAGTTGTGGAATGGAGTTGTGGAGATGTTAATTAAAGCAAAGTTTAAAATCATAGAATGGTTTGGGTTGGAAGGGACCTTAGAGACCATCCAGTTTCACCTCCTGCCCTGGGCAGGGACATCTCCCACTAGACCAGGCTGCTCCAAGCCCCATCCAGCCTGGCCTTGGACACTTCCATGCATCCACAAAATCTCTAAGGTTTTGTTTATGTGTGGTGGGGTTTTTTTTAAAGTCATCTTTTCTGACCCTCTTGATGACGTCTCTGGCAGCAGTCAGCTGGTTATCCCACTAAGTTTATTGATAAATAATACTTGGTACACTTGTAGCATTACGCCTCACATAACCTATACAAAGGGTTGTTATTAACCCATATTACAGTTCAGCTGAAATAGAAGAAGTATTTCATTTACTGACAGTGTCTTAGCAGGAGAGCAACAGCCTTAGCTGCAGATCCTGCTGCTCCTGCCCCTCGCCCCTGCGTTAGGTTGTGGTGACTTCCAACCGCTTCACATCCCTCTCCGAAGTTTTCAGCATCGAGAAGTAAAGTCTCGTTACCGTTAGTATTATGCTTGGTACATCTTCAGCGATTTGGGCCTTTGTTTAATGTTCAGCCCATAGATTTAGAAATGATCTCTTAATTAGAAATAAGCAATTCTCTAAAGGCAAGGATTTGATTTTCCGGAGATTCCTAGGGTTATATTTCTAACATGACATTTGTCCACATGCACACATGAAGAATCAGTGCAATCCCCTGTCCAAACTATGAGCAGCTTTCAGTGGGTGATTTGCGCCTGCTGTGCCCGCCCTGGCTGCCCGACACGGCAGTGCGCCGTGTGCCTCTGGCTCTCCGTGCTCACCTGGGGAACTGGAGGAGTCCCACNTCTCCAAAGTAAACATGCCCAGTTCCCTCAGCCTCTCCTCATATGACTCGGATCCGGCTGGTGCAACCTGAGACTGGGCAGGCTGCTGGTGGGAGACACTGTTTTCCGTCAATCTAGAAGTAATACAAATAGATAATTCCAAAATAAATAATTTTTATACACTGTTTTGCTCGAGCAACTCAAGGGTGAGCAGGGCAGAGCAGGTGGCAGAGGTTTCCCGCAGAGCCAAGAGCGCTCAGCCCTGACCCTCCCGTGGTTTTTAGGGGATGTTGGCACCGGGAACCTGTGTGGAAAAGGACCATCGGGTGTCTGGGAAGAAATGCAGACCATCCGGATCATGCCCAGCGCCCAGCAGGCTTTGAGCACGCCCCCAGTGCCAAGGCTCTGCATCCAGTTCATTTCTGGTAGGGGTAATTGTGACCATGGGCCGCCTCCTGATGAGACAGTGACAATGACAGAGACCAGATGCTCGTTACGGACAGGATGAAGCCCACAGTCGCCAGATCATTTCACTTGTCTTCATCCTCCCCTGTTCATCAAAAGCTCTTAAGTTCTAGTCACACCACACACCACCGAGGGCTCTTTGCAGCTTTCGCTAATGTATCTTTAATACCGTGTTTTGTGAACAGATGATTCTTTGACAGTGGCTTTATTTCCAAATGGACAATAAAAAAAAAGGGATTATATTAGTCCTGAGACAGCAGCTCTGATTCTATAATCTCATCACTTGATTCCTTCTCACGCAGTGAGTGCCACTGCGAAAGCCTGATAAACTGCTTAACGTTATCACACAATTTATGGGTAAAAATCTTGGATTTATCTCTTTTCTTCAGGGCTACAATCCATGCTCCAGAAACTTGCGCTGGTTTCTAAATGTCACCTTTGCATTTTTTCTCTCTCTCACTACAAACACCCCCAGAACGTTTTCTTCTGTCAGCCTTTAAATCAGACGCTCTCAAGGTGATGGGTTATTGGACTTCCCGTCCGCCCCTGCAGCACACATTAGCTATGCAAACCAGAACAGACGTGTTGAAGGCAACGTTGTTAACGGTATTGTTTCACAGGGAAGAATTTCAATATGAAGACAAGAGATGTTTAGAAATATTAACTAGCAAATGTTAAGTTAACCAAAGTCATTTAATGCCTACAATGATGTACTGGGTCTGGCTGGGATGGAGCTCGTTTCCTTTGTGGGGGTCCATGTGGTGCCGTGACCAGAGCCGTGCTGGGAACACACCCGTGATTTGGCCGTGGCTGGGAAGCGCTTGCACAGCAGCAAGGCTTTCTCCTTTCCCTGCTCTGTCCCACCTCAAAAAGCTGGGAGGGGACCCAGCTGACTCCCCACTTTATTGCTCAGCAATAAAAACTGGGGGAAAGAAGGAGAAAGGGGGGGACGATCAGAGTTATGGCATTGATTTTCCAAAGTACCCGTCGCGCACGATGAAGCCGTGCTTTCCCGGAAGCTGTTGAACACCTGCCTGCCGCTGCGGCGTTCTGAACAGACTCATTTTGCTAACACAGCTCTTCTTTTTCCCATGAAACTGTCGTTATCTCAACCCAGGCGTTGTTCTCGCTTTCGCCCTTCCCATTCTCTCCCCCGTCCTGCACAGGGGAGAGAGCGAGCGAGCGGCTGGGTGGGGGCTCAGCCCAGACGATGACACCCGTGACAGCCACTGTCCCAAATCCCCACCGAGAAGCAAGCGGAGAGGCGTTACTGGCGGAAAATGCAGCATCACTGGGCGACAGTGCAGCATTTTCAAGGATTTCTTTATTATGCAAGTTTACTATCATCTAAAAACACCAACGTATTAAAGACCAAGATGGAAACTTCAGCTCGGAAGCTTGTAAGAACGCGCCTTTTTAACCGCTGACACAAAGGCCTGCTCTATGCTGCAAGAGGCATATTTAAAAAACACTGCTTAGTATAAAAAAAAAAAAGTTAATGTTTCCAAGGATCAAATAAATAATTTACAGTGATATGCAACAACACCAATTTACGGAAATCCAACAGAGATTGGAGAGAATGTGTTGTTCAGAATGTGCAGCCCGACACAGTAAGTTTAGAAGTCTCCCGTCACAAGACAGGCATTACGAAATCACCGTCAAAAATCACATTTTACTGCTGGGCTGTTCTGGCGGACTGCTGCTGCCCAAAGCCTTGGAGGAGCAGTCTCTGAGGACTTCCAGAGAACTCGTGATATCCAGACTTTCAGAAGAAGCGGGTCTACACCCTTCCGTCGAACTGATGATGTCCAAAGTTTTGGAAGATCGGGCACTGTAGCCTTTCGCACTGGCGTCTCTCACGACAACCTCCTGCGCGGATGTAAACGTTAACGGAACAAAGCCCTCGCCATCCGCTGTGAGAACAATCCAAGAAGAACCTGTGAAGACACGTAAATACCCGTTTATAATTTTTTCTGTAATTCGCTATGTTTAAGGTATAAACCGTATTTCTTCTAAAATTCAAGTTAAGTGCTTCTGTATGTTTACAGTTTTTCTAGCAAAGAAGAAAAAGCATGGGGAGGTACAGGTGGTACAATCTCAAAAATAAAGGGCAGTTAACAACTGCGAAAGAGCCTCCTGACCAATTTTGCCACTAGGAGACGAAATTATAATAAACGGACGCTTTAAATAAGGAGGAGGACTGGAATCTGGATAAAATTCATAACCATCCAGGCTTCTTTTTAATTAGGTATTCATAAAGTACTTCCCAGTGCATAAGGTGTGCAGATACTGTAAAAAGGAGAAAATTATTAAACAAATTAATACCATAAAAGCAATGTAGAAACTGCTTCTATTATGTAATTTCAATACAATTCCTTCCAATAAATAACGGAAGAAACACTGTACTATACTGTACAAACCCCCTGTCTCTGGCCCATTTACTGTTTCACTTTGTGTCATCATGAGCGTTATTTTTAGAATTTGAAATCGTTTATTGAATCCAAAAAAACTGACTTCTACCAATTTGCATAAACTAGAAATTTTTTGTACTTGTATCCGTGAAGTGGATGAAGAAATACGAGAGCGCTGGTGGGGGCTGAGGGAATTCAGAGACAGGTTTCCAGCTGTTTGTAAACTCACATTATGTAACTTCATGTCACAAGTAAGGTCACGAGAAGATTGTAGCTTAAAAGCACGCGGGCCTTTAATCTTTTGGCTTAATATCTCATTTGGACCAAACCTTAAAATCAATACAATTCAGGAATTTGAAAATATCATTCCTACTTTGCCCATTTATCTAGTAATATTTGTAAAAATTAATAAGAAACCCACTGTAACACTACTTGCTTTTAAACTTTATCTAGTAAATGCGTGATGATGACACATTCCTGGGCAACCATTTCTGTTAAGTTTACGTTTTTAAGCTAAAAACGAGAAGCTGAAACTAAGGTAGGTAACGGGGACACTTTACTTGTCAGAAAGAGCAGTTGTTCAAATCTTCTATCTCAAAATAAAATTCTGGTCTGAAAAATTAAGAGATGGGTATCTACAAACCCGCCTGCTGTTACCACTGCGTGTATCACATGTTCCTGGGTTGTGCCACAAAATTATTAAAATCCTGTGTGTCAATGCAGGTAACTGATCCTGCAACGGGAGAACTACTGAATCTAAGAGAGCGGTAAGAACCTTTCCAAGGTTCAATTGCTAGTGAAGTATCCCACTAGGGTTTTATCTCGGTGTTGGAATACTAAACATATTCCAATGACTACTTAAAGAAAAATAAAGCTTGCACAATGGCAAGAGCAGCAGCCTCAGGGCTTCGGGATTGCTGCTCAGATGACAGAGGGATTGGAGCATCTCCTTTATGAGGAAAGGCTGAAGGAGCTGGGACTCTTTAGCCTGGAGAAGAGAAGGCTGAGGCCAGACCTTATTAATGTTTACAAGTATCTAAAGGGTGGGTTGAAGGGGGATGGAGCCAGGCGCTTCTCAATGGTTCCCAGTGACAGGACGAGGGGCAATGGGCACAAGTTGGAACACAGGACGTTCTGTTCAAATACACGGAAAAACTCCTTCACGGTGAGGGTGGCAGAGCCCTGGGACAGGCTGCCCAGGGAGGGTGTGGAGTCCCCTTCTCTGGAGACTTTCAAGCCCCGTCTGGATGCAGCCCTGAGTGATGTGCTCTGGGCAATCCTGCTTTGGCAGGGGAGTGGGACTAGATGAGCTCTAGAGGTCCCTTCCCACTCTGAAATTCCATGATCTGCCGGTAGGCCGGCTGCAGACAGCAGGCAAGCAGCTGGAACACAGGACAGAATATCTGCAGCCCTGAGAGATCGTATCCCAAAAGTATCTCTTCTACCTTTGCCCAAAGCAACACGCTTAGAACTGACACACATGGAGGACGCATGTGAGCTGAACGGGTAACGGCAGAACACACCAATAAGAAAGGTCGTTTTCTCCACAGCAAAAACTGGAGTGAAACGCACTGCTAAAATTTACAGGGCTACTTTTGTGTTTACAGAAAACTACAGGATTTCTTAAAGGAGACCAGATGCTGGAACTACAGTTTAAAATATAGAAAAGTGCACTCCAAAACCACCAGTCAACTCTAACCTCCTCCTTACTCAGACTTCTCCACTTAGAATAGCTGAAAACATAAATACAATCATGGGCGACATCAATTTTCTTATATAATGAGCTACTTGCTAAGGGAGTATCAATACGTAAAAGTTTGATCTTTTTTTTTTTTTTTCAAATAATGCAAAGATTCAGTAAAAGCCCAGACAAGAATCTTTATAAAACAAATGAGCAAACTTTTGTTAATAATCTTTCATTATTTATTTTCAGGTGGGATTATGCATATTGCCACTGCTCCCTGAGAATGTCGCGTGTGTTTGAAGTGTTTGGGTTATTGGGGAATTACAACATACCATGCTGCATTTCTACCAGAGAGAGACTGAATATCTGCTGGACTATATTTAGACGGAGTTTACCACCGCAAAGAATAACAGCTCGTCTTTCATCCGAATCACTTCTGGAAAGCTGCTTCTGTAAATTCAAGAGAGAATCATTAGATACCGGGATGTGTATTTAAGCAGAGATGTCAAAGCGGCATTAAATAAAAAGAGGATCACAGACATGCCTTCAACGGCTTCATTTAAAGAAAGTCAAATGCTACATTCATTCAGACCCATTGGGAAGATTTATACTTTACAGCCTCGGCTCTCAAAGAGCTGACCTGCGAGTGACAGCAGCGAGTAACTGTGATCATTCAGCGATCCTGGCTCTCACCCTCCCACCTGTGACGGACACTGGCCTGGGAGGTCTGTGAAGCTGCAGGTTTTCCATCCTCCCCCCTCCCTGATCCACAGCTGAGGAAGCGGTGAGAACTTCTGCCCATGGACATCTGGGACAGGGAATGGACTAACAAATCAGTAGGGCTTGTTTGTTTCACCTCTGCCCCAAGCCTTAAAATCCAAAAAGCGTCTTCAAAGAACATCCGCCATGGGGCAGAGCAAAGCATTAGTAAAATCTGCAAAAGATCAGTTGTTACCAAAACTACAAACTCTGTCTTTGCGTAGGATAAAGTTCACACAACCATGTCACCTCCCCAGGAAGCCTTGATAACATCTCTGGGTCACGACAAACACCCCAATGAAGTAAATTCTGACTCCTTTTCCATGCTGTGGACAGACCGATCCATCTGCAAGGAGGGCACGTGGTAAAGGGGAGGCTGGAGACGCAGACGTGCATCTCCTGCACTGAGAAACTCCATCCTCTCAAAGACACTGCTTATTTGGGACATTTTGGGGTTCCTCAACATTTTGGAAAATACAGCTAATTAATAACTTGGGCAGCAGAGAAACAATCAGCACGTAAGGTGAAGATCCCTCTTCTGAGCCAAATACACTCCGACTAAAGTTAAAAGGCAGCACTTCCTGCCAGACTTCCCAGTGTCATTTGTAATTCAGAAGTCAAATGTTTTTCTTGCCACAAATCATCAGCGATCAAAACAGGTAGGTAAAAATTGTAGCATTATTTTAATGTGCGAAGCCCTTCCCCATGCAAAGCATAGCTAACCCAGCTCTTGGAAGACCAAGACAAGCTGACGTGTAACTCCATTTCAAACTTGATGTAAAAAGAGACCTGAATATAAAAACATAACAAAAATTTCCGCTGCCTGTAATTAAAGCACGCTTCTAAACAAGCACCTCAGATAAATGAGACACCAGACTTGCTGAGGGAAACTTCTGTTTTTCAGATTAATTCCCCATATATAATTAAGATTCACGAGAGCTAGAAAAATTAGAGTTATTACAATTATTAAATGTTTGCAATGGAAAACAGTGACGACAGTGAGGGAATATGATCTAGGAGCTAAGACTTCAATGCTACAAAAGTTGAAAATAATAATTTTTTTGCAATAATAAAGCAGAAAAATAAGAGCTTATTGGAAGGAAAACAGTTTAAATGACTTTGAATACTGACTAAGGTTTATTAATCTGAATTCTAGGAGACCCAGTAGATTTGTGCCATGTTTTGATAATTTACAATTTCTAGCATGAAATTTGGAAGTGCCTTCTTTCAGACAAGAAAGCGTCTTTCACATGAAATTTGATTTTAAATCCATTTCTAAGCTAATGTTAATGGAATTATCTATTGTGTCCCCAAGGGTCTCTTTCCTTCTCAGACAGCGCTTTCAATACTAATTAACAACATTTCAGCTTCAGAGCCAAAGCATTTATTGGTTTTTTGTTTCACTCTCCGTCATTTCAGTTTTCCTCACAGGAGGACGGGAGATTGATACCAATTCTCATACATGGAAGTTTTCACTTGTCTTAATTTCCAGAAGCAGAAAGCTTCAGAAGTTGCCTAGGAATAACATTACCTTCCTAAAACTCCAGCTGCAGAATTAATGACTTGTATGAACTGTCACACACAGGTTCTCCGGAGTGCCACCAGAGACCGTGCAGAAGGAGAAGGTTCTCCTGCCTGGATGAGACGAGCTCAGCCCAGCGGGAGGTGGGGACGGGGAGCTGCATGTTCCCCAGTATGGTATCGCTTTAAAAACCCTGAAAGCCTGCAGAGGAATGGGACTTGGAACATTAATCCCATCTCCAGGAACAGGATGGAAATCCGATCCTATTGACCATTATGTGATAATGGTCATTTTTTTCTCCCCAGAAACATTCTGGTTTTACCACTGGTATAGATATTTGTGCAAGAATGAAAGCACTACTACAGCATCCATCTCAAATGGCAATAATTTTAGACACACTAGCTCAAGTTTAGTTAAAAAAAATAAATTACCTGAAGTATTTCCCTCGTAAGAACTCCCATCAGAGAAAAATACAAATATGTAGTATTAAAAGAACTGTAAATAGGGACTGAGAGGCAATTACAAGCGTAAGGAAGAAGGAAAACAAAACCAAGCCAGGCTTACGTAAAGCCTAAGTAAGTCTAAATTAGACTCCTATGAGATTCACCTGCACACAGCATGATCATTCGTATGTACCGAATTTTGACATACTAAACACTCGTAGGATGCCATCCTTCCTGCGCATTATCGACAAAAGTTTTAAATCCACACAAAGAACATACACCCACAAACAGAGTTTATCGTTAAGGCTTCCAATATTAAAATTACCTGGCAGGTGATGTTAATAAAAGCAGGTTCCTGAGAAGATGGGTACACTGGCAGATTTCTCTTCCCAGATTTTAGCAGTTCAGTTAATTCACAGAGATGATGCTGTAATTCTGTGAAGTTACCAGATAGTTTTTCTACATTTTTTGAAAAGTAACTCGCCTCCTTTTCACTTAATAGGTTATTCTTGTAGGAATTCGGTATTTTGAACGCTGCGTCTGCCTGCCTTTTTGGAGACGTTGGCTTGTTCGAAAATGCCAGCGATGTGGCAGACAGAGTCCGATTAACAGGTTCAGTCCGATTAACTGGTTCGGCATCGAGAGACTCAACAGCTGGAGGAAAATTCATGGAAATCTTTTTATCTTTGAGGTCACTCATGTTCAACAAGCAGCTTTGCTCATAAACAGGACTCTTAATTTCTTCAATGAGTTTCCTTCTGCTGGTAGGGGACTGAATGGCAGCCCGATCTGGTATCAGGAGTCCGCGGCTGAGAGGATGAACATCTGTAGAGAGATCATGGGGTATATTTGCAAGGTTCAAACCGGAACTCCCGTTAACTGATGCAGATGTTGAAGGACCCATATCAAATATTAATTCCTTAATCATCAATCGGATCAAGTACTTGTCTGATCTTGAAGAGGGAAGAAACGCAGGGTCAGTGAATTTTTGTCTTCCAACGAGTATCAGCAATAATTTATTGGTCAGGAAGCACAAACCCTTTGGTTTCTCATTTTTCTCCAGCTGAATTTGTTGAATATTGGGTAAATTGGATGAAGTCAGTGAATAGACTAAAATAACATTACAAGTGTTGGAGGCAACCGCTACAGTTTGAGTTTTGGGGTCAAAAGCCATTATATCAGGAACCAGAATGCCTGGGATGCTAACTTTTTTGGTAGAGGTAACCTTTCTTTCAAAAGTCACCAAGATGAGATGTGAAGAATCCTGGCCGCTTCCTGTTAGGTAGTCCTTGGGCCTCAGATGAAGAAGAGGGCTGGAATCAGCACCTTGCTTGCTAGAAAGTATGTGGGTTAGATCCACAGGAGATGTAACACACAAGGGCTTCTCAGAGTCCAGTGACTTTTTGCTCCCATCCATGGAATACTCTTCCTCACCGCATAAGCTGGACTGCGAGGGGAAGGACTCCGTTTCAATGCTCGCTGGAACTTCAAATGCAACACCGGCATTTAAGCCACAGATCTTGTCCAGAGGAAGCTCAGTGGCAACAGCAACTTGGAAATTCAGAGTCGCTTCCACGGCACAGATGTAGCCTCCCACATCAAAGATGGGGCAAAAAGAACAAGCGTTCAGTGTTTTCTGAGCATCGTCCCAAATGTAAGAATGAAGGGCACTGCCCACCCCCACGACTAAGCGATTGCCTTCCTTTGTCCAACAAGCACAGTGGATGAGACCGCTGCCTTTAATATCTGCTTTAATTCTGGAGTTGTTGAGATGAACAGAGTGTAAAACGGAGGCATCCCGTGTGGTTAGCACAGCCAAGATCTCCTTCTTCGGATGCCACACGCAGCCTTGGGGGAGCACTGGAAAGGGCTCGCTGACGTCACATATCTGAGAAACTAAGAGCTTATTTCTCTCTGTAGCATTAAAACAGAGCTGCCAAACGGTGATATGCTTTTTATGTTGAACCGCAAGCAGAGCTGGGGCATCAGGGGGACACGGACCCCAGTACAGTCCATGGACATGTTCAAACTGACCGACAACACTTGAGTCACCAAATTTTGGTTCTCCATTATGAAGGTGTAAAGAAGTTAGTATCACCTGTTTCCCGTCTGTCCAGGCAATACCATGCACAGGGTGAATTGCTTGGTATAAAGCATTAAGGCCAGTTCTCAGAAGCTTCGCCTTTCCTAGCTCCATGATTTTTAACATGAGACATCTAAACAAATGGAAAAAAAAAAGAAAAAAATTATTGTAGAAGACAGAGGACAATGCCTGTACGATTATTTAGCTTATGACCCTGCCAATGCTGGACTCTTCCTTACAATGAAGTCAATACACACATAATGTTCGTCTATGCTAATCTCCAACCATAGAATGTTTTGTTTATGATGTTTCCACAGTGAAATGCAACTTTAAGAGAAAGAAACTTTGCTGTTTACATAGGCTTAGTCATAGCATCTTAGAATCGCCTGGGTTGGAAGGGACCTTTCAGATCATTGAGTCCAACCATCACCCTAACTCTGACAAAACCCATCACTAAACCATATCTCTAAGCACTGTGTCTACCCGTCTTTTAAATACCTCCAGGGATGGTGCCTCAACCCCTTCCCTGGGCAGCCTGCCCCAATGCTTAATAACCCTTTCAGCGTAAAAAAATTTTTCCTAATATCTGGTCTAAACCTCCCCTGGTGCAACTTGAGGCTGTTTCATCTGGTTGTCTTCTCTAGTCTGCTGCATTTTCATCACAAGACCAGCTCTTCCATTCCAATTGACAAGTTGCTGGTTCTTAGAATATTTTAAAATTACTTTCGTGTTAAATATTTACAAAATATCACCTCTCACTCTCAGCTTCAAGGACCATTTGTCATCAGATAAAGTAATCCCTCACAAGTATAGCCAAGCATTAATGCATTATCTATAAATCTGATCCTGTATTAAGTGGGTGGGAACGAGGCATTTGTATGGTTATTGCAGAAAGTTCTCCAAAAAAGCAACTGCAAATTTGAAGAAAGTTAGGATCAAAGCAGATTTTTCTGAGGAAATGCATGAGAAAAGAATTTAAAAGAACTTAGAACACATGAGAGGGACAGACTCATCTATCTAAGGCACAAGTTGTACAATAATTGCATACAAATGACTCACAATCTTCAACATCCTCTAAAGCAGGGAATTTTTTTTTTTTATTTTCCTAAATGGTTCATCACCTTTTTGTCAAGAGTTCACAAACCATCTTTCAGGTCACTACTGTTTGTGGGTAGAAGGGATGAAAGTAGTACGCAGCTGCCTGTGCCTGTAGACTGGGATTTACACATACCTGAATACTCAAAAACATACATGCATTTTAAAATGCTTTTTAAGAAATATTTGCAGTAATCTGGGGACATTTTAATTCTTTGGATATTGCTTTAGGAGTATTTCTTTTCAGTGTCCTATAAAGTAGAAATTACTGGTTTACAGGTAGAAAATAAAACCACAGAAAACCTTCATTTCAGTATTTTTGAAAAAACGGGTTCCGTGATTTGCCTGGTGTCTCAAGAGAAGCCTTTTCAGTTCTCTCTACAAAGCATAACAGCTTCAAGAGGGACAATGGGAAACTGCCAGCAACCATTATTCTCTGTAATCAGTAACAAAGTGTCTGGGACATGCAGAAGCCATGTGCAAGGCACCAAAACTTCAGAAGGGTTCAGGATTTTACAGATATTTCTCATTTTTGAGCTGCGAGCAATCCCTACTCTGTGCACAGAAACCAATTCAAAAGAATTGATAGTTTATTCGCTTAAGATTTTCCATAGGATTTAGCTCAGCTGCAAAGCCATGGAACAGAATGAGTTGCAGCTTTAGTAGGAAACATAAAAAACAGTAAGCGTTTGAGAAAGTCAAATTGTCAAACTGGAAGGGTTCATCACAATGTGCAGGGCCTGGCACTACTTGGTATTTTAATTAGCTACTTGGGGATGACCACAAATTTGGAGGGAGGGGACTGGAAGAACGGATTTCAGTGACTAAAATTAGATAGAAAAAGGTATGTTATGATGATCAAATAACTTCTCAATCCACCTTAACAAGTGCAAAGTAATATATTTAGTAAAGAAAAAACAACAAACACTGATACCTCTTCAGGAATAATTCCCTGGGTAGCAGTATAGCAAAAGCCAGTCTGGCTTCCAGTGGATCACAAACTGAATATTTCAGTAAGGTGAGAATGTTGCCATATAAGACCATTCTAGAATGCTTTTAAGAGGGACACCATACACAAGGGAGATAATTACCTCCCTTCCCCAGAGCTAACAGTATCTCCATGGGAGGACTGAGCCTAGTCGTGATTTTAACAATCCAAGGATGCTGGAAATGCCTAACAGAGCTCAGGGACCAGGGAAACATGAGAAGGGGGTTCACTCAGTTTGGAGAAGATTGTGAGTGGAAACCTGCAAACACCCAGAGGGCTGCTGACAAGAAAACACTGATCCGCTGTTCTCCAGGTCTACCCTGGAGACCACAAGATAATAATCAGCTTAGTTTCAACAAAGGAGATTTAGGTCAGCTATTAAGGAAAAATTCTACCTATAAACAATAGCTAAGCATTGAAGCAGGTTACCTTGGAGAGGGGGAGAAGGCGCTGCATGAATTTCATAACCTGTAAGAGCCAATTAAGTAAACGTCTGTCAGGGATAAGTTTAAGTACACTGGATCCTGCCTCACGGCAAGAGAGCACTTGATACTTTCCAATCAACTTCTCCACCATCTACCTGGCTCCCCTCTAAACTCCAGTATAACAGACCTCAATCTCCTTAGGCAACCACCACTTGCGGGAAAATTAAAACCTTAGTCGCTTGTTCTTTGGTACTCGGAATCACACGTATGTTGCTGAGCAATACTTACCAATGGAAGGGGGATGATACGGTGCTTCATAAGATACGCTAAGAGACTAAGCCCCCTGGGCCATCTAGATAGTTTCCTGGGATGCAAGAGACATTTCACAGTATTCCAAGCAGACCTGGAAAAGCAAAAGCAGCAGGATATTGTGGATATTTGGTCCTGGTGCCCAAATTCCCCTCCCTTGTCGCAACGCCATTTCCAGCCCCACAGGCCAGGGGTCCTCCCTGCTTCCAGCCCCACAGGCCAGGGGTCCTCCCTGCTTCCAGCCCCACAGGCCAGGGGTCCTCCCTGCTTCCAGCCCCACAGGCCAGGGGTCCTCCCTGCTTCCAGCCCC
>VXBO01014032.1:164696-196079 GCA_013400135.1 Rhinoptilus africanus | reverse complement strand
CCTCCCCCCAGCGCTCTTTCCCTCCCCGCCACGAGCAGCGGCCTCACCCGCCCGGCGGATCCCAGCTCCGGTCCCCGCGGCCGCGGAGCCCAGCGCGGCGATGGGCTGCGGCGGGAACCTCCCGCCCGCGGCCCGGTCCCGCCTCCCCGGCGGGGCGGGGCGGGCAGCGGCGCTCTAGCCGGGCCCGAGAGATCTCTATGACCCCGCGGGCGGGGCCTGCGAGGGGCGGGCGGCAGAACTACAGCTCCCGTGAGGCCGCGGGGCGGCGCGCGCCGCCGCCTCAGGGCGCCCCGCTGCTGGGGTGGCAGCGGCTCTGCCCTTTGTCGCTCCCGGTGGGGGACGAACCGTGTGACATATCCCGCCCCTGGCTCTCGGTGGGGCCTGAGAAGGGACCAGAGGAGGGAGGAGACGCCTGAGGCAGGCGGAGGTGGAGTCCCCGGTGGGGTTGGTTACCCACAGGGAGGGATGTCCCACCCTGTGAGGGGGCCTGGTGGCTCTGGCGTCAGCCTTGCGGCCGGGCCTTGCTGCCGGGGGCCGGTTCACGCTCCCCCGGGCCTCGGGGTGGTAAGGTGGATAGATCCTACGACCTGGCAGATAGGACGCTAGTCTGAACGCAAAGCCTGCAAGCTTCAAGAGTTACGTGTGTCCCTCTGCACAAGGTGCCTGTTTTGTTTCATGTTTGCTTGGGTTTTTTTCCTTGGGAGGTCACACTTAGGTGAAGAAAGCATATACGTATGACAGAGAACTACTCCAGCTTCTTTGGTCCTAATTCACTGCATTGCGCATAACTTCAAAGTCTCCGGGGCCTTGTTAAAGTTAATTATATTGCCCAACAGTGCCACTTTGGCACTACTTAGTACTGCAGAACAGTCTGATCATCGTACAGTTTTTGAAACCCATCCTTTTGACAGCATGTCGAAACAGGAAAAGGTGCCTTAAAGAGCTGACAAAGTTGTGGGGAAAAATACTTGAAATGGTTGCAAGGTCAAGTATATAAGTCATTGAACTTGCTGAAAGAAGAACACTAGGTGGTGACTTGGCTATATTGCATGAGTGCCTTTACGGAGAAAAAAAAAAAAAAAGTCAGAAATAAAGAGTTCTTGAAGTTAGTGAAGGAAGGTTTAACAAGACACATGGATGAATTCAAGTAATTAAGTCACAGCTGTGTATTTGATTGACCACTAGAACAAACTACCAACAGAGCAGATCCTCTACATGCACCTTCAAGTTAAAACTTGATGTCTTTCAGGGACAAATTATTTAAATGCAGATATTGCTGCAGCCACAGGCAAATTTCTGAGCTCAATATATGGATTTTAGGTGAAAATCAGTGACCTATGCTTCAGGTAAGGGTATCTATGCATCTGTGGTTTACAAGGTAAAACTCCATGTACTGTCCATATCCAAAAAAGCTCAACGTAACTCAGATGTTTTACACCTGATGGAAAGATAGGTTAGGTTTTTAAAGACTGCAAGGAGTAATTCTCCTTTTACGTGATTATACTGGAAAGGGTTTGGGGAAGAGGGAGTTTGTATCAGCAAGTTTGCTGGTGACACAAAGCTGGGAGGGGTGGCTGACACCCCAGAAGGCTGTGCCGCCATCCAGAGAGACCTGGACAGGCTGGAGAGTTGGGCAGAGGAGAANTGGGTGTCAGGAGGATGGGGCCAGGCTCTTTTCAGTGGTGCCCAGTGACAGGACAAGAGGGAATGGGCTCAAACTTGAACATAGGAAGTTCCACCTAAACATGAGGAGGAACTTCTTTCCCTTGAGGGAGGCAGAGCCCTGACACAGGCTGCCCAGGGAGGTGGTGGAGTCTCCGTCTCTGGAGACATTCAAAACCTGCCTGGACGCGTTCCTGTGCCCCCTGCTCTAAGGTGGCCCTGCTCTGGCAGGGGGTTGGACTAGATGATCTCCAGAGGTCCCTTCCAACCCTATGATTCTATGAAATTCCTGCCATTCAAACTGAAAGTAGTTTCCTGCTTTCTTTGGAAGCTTATTCAGCAAAGGAGAAGCGGCTATGGAATAGACAGGTATGTCTGGAGGTAGAGAATGGGATTTGTTTGAACTATTGTATTTTGTAAATGAAAGAGTCTTTCTGCCAGCTTCAGGCACTGGATGCTGTGAGTCACAGTAAATAGTTTATTTATTACAAGGTTTTGAGATAATAATAGGTTTCCAAGGTTACATTTTTACTTTAGAAAGATAGGCAGTGGACCCGAATGTCAGCTTTTCTGTGTTGTTCCACAAATACACACTCTCAGGTGTATGAGAATTTACCAAACACAGTTTTGGTCTCTCCTCTCTGTTTTCCTTTTTCTCTGTCGTTAAAACAGACAGGGTGCAACTGTAGAGAGTACAACCCAAAACTGTCCCAGAATTGAAAAGAAAATCTGAAAAATCTCCTGTAGAAATCTACTCTTATGTTCACGATACATGTTAATATACTCTCAGGGATAGGGCCTTAGTATGTTACGTGTCCTAGAGAGGTAAGCAGAGATGAGTCCTCCTTGAGAGTTGGCAATGACAATCCTTTTATTTGCTTTTGTTCTTTTAGCTCTGGGAAGTACTCAGCACAGCTGTAGGAACGGAACAGCACTAGGAGTTTCTGCTCTCTGTTGCCTGTGCCTCAGTCACACCTGGTGGGTTGGTAAGGGTTGTTTTCCAGTTCAGCGCCCTTCTCTCTACAGGACTGCGTATGCTTGAACACTCGACCCTGTATTACAGCAGTTATTGGCACAGAAGTTGCCTGGGGTGCTTGGTCCTGTGCATCACAGGGGGTAATATATATTCATTAATGACCTGGATGAGGGGACAGAGTGTATCCTCAGCAAATTTGCTGATGATACCAAACTGGGAGGGGTGGCTGACACTCCAGAGGGCCGTGCTGCCATCCAGCGTGACCTGGACAGGCTGGAGAGCTGGGCAGAGGAAAACCTAATGAGGTTCAACAAGGACAAGTGCACGGTCCTGCACCTGGGGAGGAAGAATGCTAAGCACCAGTATAGGTTAGGGGTGGACCTGCTGGGAAGTAGCTCTGAGGAGAAGGATCTGGGGGTCTCGGTAGACAGTAAATTATCCATGAGCCAGCAATGTGGCCTTGTTGCCAAAAAGGCCAATGGAATCCTGGGCTGCATAGGGAAGAGTGTGGCCAGTAGGCCGAAGGAGGTCATTCTCCCCCTCTGCTCTGCACTGGTGACATCACAACTGGAATACTGTGTCCAGTTTTGGGCTCCCCAGTTCAAGAGGGACAGGGAACTGCTGGAGCAAGTCCAGCGAAGGGCAACAAAGATGACTGAGGGATTGGAGCATCTCCCTTATGAGGAAAGGCTGAAAGAGCTGGGACTCTTTAGCCTGGAGAAGAGAAGGCTGAGGCCAGACCTTATTAATGTTTACAAGTATCTAAAGGGTGGGTTGAAGGGGGATGGAGCCAGACTCTTTACAATGGTTCCCAGTGACAGGACAAGGGGCAATGAGCACAAGTTGGAACACAGGACGTTCTGTTCAAATACACAGAAAAACATCTTCACGGTGAGGCTGCCAGAGCCCTTGGACAGGCTGCCCAGGGAGGGTGTGGAGTCCCCTTCTCTGGAGATTTTCAAGCCCCGCCTGGATGCAGTCCTGAGTGATGTGCTCTGGGCAATCCTGCTTTGGCAGGGGAGTGGGACTAGATGAGCTCTAGAGGTCCCTTCCAACTCTGAAGACTCCGTGATTCCATGATTCCGTAAGATGGAGCCTGTGCTTTCAATCTTGTTCTCCTTATGGATAAGAAATAAGAGTGACTGAATTATACACCTCCTAGGGCATTAATGATATACGCTGTGGTTTTTTTTCGATTCATGGTGATGCGGCCATCTATAAATAAGAGAACTTTCAGGGGTGTGTTTCATCAGTGAAGCTGGCCGTGTGGCGTTTTACTCAGTGCCCAGCACCTGAGAGCCAGCTCGGAGCTCTTCCCCTTGTGTTTAAGGCTGAGGTAGCCACCAGAGGGCTTTACTAGACAGTAGCAGTTTGCTGAGTGTGATTGTATTCCTGTAATCTCACAGTCTTGTTTAACAGTAATGATTTCACATTTTGCTCTTTTCATATAAACTTAAATTGACCATCTATATTAATATGCAGAAATAAACATTTAAAAATTGTTTTATCAGGTGAAAAGACAACAATTTAAGACTGCCTTAGAAGATATTTCAGATTAAATGTTTATTTTTGTTTCCTATGCCTATAATTATACAAGTAAATATTTTTAAAGACTTTTATTTTCATCATGTAAATTCTTTTTATATGTATAGAGGCTAATTGAGTTCTACAAATGAACCAAAAATATCAGCAGAGCTTGTAATTATTTGCAAATCTGTAAAATATGTTCAGTTGTATAATATTTTGATTGACATGGAATTGTCTTAACCTAACAGAGTCCCAGGATGGTGTGTAGTATTTCCATGCCCAACAGTTTGTATTTTATTTGCGTAACCACAGGCTGGTTATTTCGTGATGTAGAACAGCATGAAAATCTCTGTAGGCTGCTTGGCCAGCAGCCACTAGCCATGGCTAGTCACAGAGCCATGATGTGCACGGCCACAGCGGTTATTTCTCAGTAGCTGTAATGCTAATAAACATCTCTTGTTTTTTCCCCCAGACTTTTCAAGCTGTTTACTGCTGATACGTATGATGCATCTGTTACCGCAGGGATTTAAATGATGCAGAACCCCTTAGGAGATGTGTATGGTGTAGAAAGTGGGGCAATGAAATTATTCAAGGAAAAGTGTTTAAAAAGCTGAAATTACAGAAGTTGTTTCCTATGGTCATGCTCATTTAAAGCACACATTTTGTCTTTTAAAAATACATGCTTACATTGAGTCAGGCTTATCCTTCAACACTCACAGCCTCACAATTCTGTTCTCAGTCCCTGCACTGTGAACAGATTTGCGTTCTCATAACTTAATTTGTTGCGTCATTTGGGCGGCTGCTTTTCAAATTAGTTTGAAACACAACATTAATAAGAATATAGGACAGTCCGAGACAGAAGAGTTATGAATACCTGTTAGAGGGAAAGAGTGGCAGGGAAAGAAGGTGAATTGGATGTGATGGGGAGACATGCTGTAGTTATTATTTATGCACTCTGTACATTTTTTCCTTTGCTTTTATTGAACAGGTACACATTCAAAGAACATAGTGTTATAAGGGAAAAGAATAATTTGGAGATACCTGTTAACTTCGTATGTATATATATATATATATAATCTGGATATATTTAATCCACGCTATGGACACTACTGAGTGAGCAAGTTGATCTCATCATCATATTTCTTAATGGGAAAACTTAATGAGGCACTATCATGTAATTTAGACCCCTAAAATATGATGTGGTAAAGCCTAAGATCAGTTGCTACAAGGTACAGATGTTTTATGTGCTTTTTGTTATTAGATTAAAAATGTTAATTTGGGGAGGTGATTAGTAATAAAGATAATATAAGATGAGCAATTTTGCAGAGAATTACCTAGACCCGAGCCAGTATCATGCTGTTATAAGCAGGCAGACGTCGCTGTGGGATGTGTGAACAGGATCATTGTGGGCGAGACACGCGAGCGTTTGTCTGTTCTGCTTGGCTGGGTAAAGCCAGAAGGGGTCACAGTGTTTCCATAGAGCAGGCAAACCTGAACTTTATGCTCTGTAGCGCAGGGTCTTGCAGGGAGTTCCTTGTGGCTCCAGACTGAGGAATGGAGCCGATCAGTGAAAATTTTGGGGATTGAGACGCTGACAAAGTGAGTGGGAATTACTGCTTTTCTCTGCAGCAGTAGCTACTGCACCTTTTCTAATGCAGTTTCCACTCCACGTCTCCTGAAGCCTGCCTTAGCGGGTTGGAGTTCAGCAGGTTTGCTTGGTTGTTGTAGAGACAAAGGAGACATAGGCTGTTGTCCAAATTAGTTTTCAAACAGTTGATTGTTATCTACACTGTGAGGAGGGCATGGGCAATGTAGAAAACTCCTACAGGGATGTTTTGTCACCTTCTACAGTTGTTCACACTGTGACAGCCTACTTTTTCTGTATGTGAAAACCTACAGCGATGCTTTTTTCCTACCTCTGAATCAGGCCTTCAACTAAATTCTACTGACAGCTGCAGTTTAGGGGAGATACTGAATATTAGCATAGGGCAGAGTAACAAGAGAAACTGGAGTGGTATTGCTTAGAGAAAAGAAGACTTAAGGGAGATGTAATGGACCTAGCAGTTTTCAAGTATTTAACAGACAACTACAAAGGACATAAAACGTGAATAGTCAAAATCTCTGCCTTGAGGCAGGAAAATGGACCTTGCAGTCCACTAGTGTAAAGCTCTATGGCAATGAGAAGTAAAAATTAGTCTCCTGACTAGTCACGCAATTTGTTGTGTACCATAAATAACATGCAAAACCAAAATCACATCATGTATGTTAAAAATGAAATAGCCTTTTGAGACTCTTTCTGTTTGAAAATTGATTGGGGTAAAAAAATTATGTTGTAAATAGCGATTTTTTTTTTAAGACAGTGTTCCTTTGGAATAATCTTTCCAAGGACATTTTCAGGCATACCTCTTCAGAACGAATTATATCTTCTTTTAAATTACACATCCCTGTAACTGTGGTTAGTCTAGAACCAAGCTAATATACAAATCACATCCTTACAGATATTTAATAATATCATGTGAGAGAGATTGTTCAAATCTTAATCTTTCTAGTAGGCACCTGGAGTGCCCTTTTACTTGTGCCACCATGTATAAACACCATTTCTCTTTCTTCTTGATATATCTTGCTGTGAGAACCTTTTCTTGTGGCAGTAAACAGTTCAGTCTTAGATACTTCTATCTCCTACTGTCACATTTTCTGTTTTCCTTTTATGTAACTAATCTGCAAAAGCACTACTTTCATCTTTCCTGCTTCTTAGGTTAATCCTGCATTTCAGGCGCACTGTTATCACGCGCACTTTTCTTTTATGCTATTAACAGGTACAAGTGTTTTGAGATAACAGTGTATCAATGTAGATCCGTGTAGCTACATTTTGTGTTGATAACAATATCGTTGATATCTAAATAAAATGTTAATAAGGAAAGGCAGACATGGAAACGGAGATGACAGCTGTATACAAATTACATGAGCATAAGAATATTTACAAATTGAGTGTGAAATCGTGACTTGTTTGAAGTTCAAGGGAAATTTTGACAGAAATGTGCAGTGGAGACAGCATTTTCACTTAGACTTTTTTTGACTTTTTTGACTTATTTTTAGGTGAACTAAGTTTCTAAGGGAAGGATAGCAAGGGAAACAATTAGCATCATAGTTAAAAAGCAAATTGTGACTAGTTTGTTAATTGTTAGTTATGCTATCTGTTGTAGATGAAATGTAAAGAAATGCAATTAGCATTATTGTAAAATGCACTGAAGTGTTAAACTTAAAAAGAAATGTATTGATAATTGCAGAGACACGGAATTCACTGTCAGATAAAAGGTATGAGATGACAGCAATGGGAATGTTAGTAATTCATTGGTGTGAGTTAAGGATCATGATGCCGTCACTATGCTGGCACAACTGTGGGTTATGAGCTGTAGGTTGAATTGAAAAACCGAGCCACTTTAAAAGTGTTTTGGTAGGTTTTTTAGCCATATAAATTTTTGGGTCCATGCATTCCATCCAGCACCTGCAGGATGAATGAACAGGGGTCAGTGGAGAATAAGGCGGCTTTTCACCAGTATCACTTTGGAAAACTTCACCTCAACATGCCACAGCTAAATTTCAATTAGGACACTAGAGCTTTTCTTACATGGCAAAAGTTTATTTTCTTAATTGCTGAAATTAGTACATGATTGCGAATAATACTAATTGTATTGTGAATGTTGTGAGTATTAGTACAATATTGTGAATTGAACTAATTTTTTTAATAATGTTTATGGGCTCTGTCTTTCCGTACTGCCTTTTATATTTTTGAAATGCATTATGTATGTTTGATTTGAAGGAAGTGACTGTTGTTGCCTCTGAAGTGAACTAATGGTTTGCATTTGTCTGGAGTTTTGGTTCATTTTTGTCTATAATATTACACGGTGGTGTTTAGATGCACTGCTCTCCTGGCTGCATACCCTCTTGGCTGTTAAGATGTCATGGTGCCTGCTGACAAGTGGGATGGATCCTTGCCAAAGGACAGAGGTTGTGGAGTACCAATGGTTTTAACTGGCAAGTCTGTATAACACTGCAAATGTCACCTCCTGTGCAGGAAATCGCTCTGCGCCAGTATTGAATTTTGGCACCGCGTGCCTCCAAAAACCTGGCTGTTCACACGTATGTGTCAAATAATAGTGGAGGAAAGGGAAGCATAAAGTTCAAGGACAGTATTGGCTCGCTGCAAGCAGAGGCTGAATTGCACTGGCCACTTTGGAAAGTCATATGAGAGGTACCCAAATATCATTAGCTGGGAGATAATGGCAGTCCTCTACTTCTCCGTTAGATAATAGCACCAGTGGGGAAACACTGAATCTCAACAAAGTGAGTTTGCATTCAACATAAAGGTTGTGCAACTGCCTCAGCCTGTTAGAAAAATGAAGCCATAATATTGTCCGATTAACATGTATATAAACATATAAAATGCCTATTAATATATAAAATACTAATACATAAGTTAATGTCTGTTGTGTGGGACAATGGCAAATAAATTCATACTTTCAGGTGTGAAATTGCATAACCCCTGGGATTTACCTCGCCTCACTCCACACGCTTAAAAATTAGGTCAGATGAGTCGAGATCTAAAGGACTGAACTGTTTCATAATTGAAATCTGGTAGTATATGTTGGTTTTTAAGAACAAGTTAGACAATAAACATCTGTGAGGGGTTACTTAGGAATAATTGGCACTGTCTTGGGTTACAGAAAAGGACTCTTCAGCTACATATCGGATGGGGAAAATCGTCTAATATTTGTGGGCTGAGAATACATAGTTAACAATGAGAATCAGGAGAAAGGAAGTTAGGCTTGATGATACTATTCATACTATTTCAGTAGTTGACAATATAATAAAGAAATTGATACTTAATATTTTTCGCATGACTATAGATAATAATATTATGGAGTAATAGAGGAAGAAAGGGAAGATCTAGTTGAGGGTCATGCAGGGCCTATTTTATACACTTCCTGCAGTGATCTCTCTCTTTTTAGCTATTACGAAGAATATCAAAGTAATATTTCATTGTGCAAAGCCAGCATCATAGATTGTCCAGCAGAATTTCAGCTGACTTTGACTTTATTGCATTTATTTTTTCCGTTGTTTTATTATTGTTCTTACAAAATTGTTTTCAAATTCAAAAAAGAAAAAATGTATCTGGAATATAAAACTTCTGTTGTTAGCATTTTGCCAAGGAGTGGGTCAATACAAGAAACCATGAAGAGTAAAGCAGACTGCTGCATGCTTAGCAGCAGAGTTACGGAAAACGTAAGGTAAGCTTTAACTTTACTTTGAAGCAGATTGTACTTTTAAGTAAAGATATACCAACTCCTGAAAGTATGCTAGGATGCATACAAATGTGCTGGAAAAAGATGCAGAGTAATTAAAATGGAAATTTAGACTCTCTGGTATGTTGTTTATTCCCCACAGGGGAAATGTTTTGGAGGAGCTGGTACACCATTTGGTCTCTGAGTGCCACTGGTGTGGTGTACTGAGTGTAGTCCTTCTGCTTTGACTTCTAATTTAAGCTCCTAGTCTTCCTAGCTTTCCTCTGAATTACAGAAGACCGACTCCCCTACAGGGTGACTCTGGACAGGAACCTAGCAGCAGGAGTCTTGTTATTCTTCCATAGGAGCCTGTGCTTTCTGCTGGTNTAGTGCCTTCATGAAATTTAGGTGATCTGAACAACTCCCTTTTTTCTAAACTGATTAATTTTTGCCCTATAAAAATAGTACTTCTGGAGGATGGTGAATGCTTCTCAGTCTATGCTTTTCTCCTCTTCACAGCCTACTGTCTGCTCAGCTCATTTAGTACAAACTCTATCTTTCCACATGCCTTTGTCACTGTTTGTGCAAAAATCTTCCGTACAGCTTGTGCTTAATAGAACAGTCGTCTTATATCTCTCTACTCCACTGATTCTCCATCTGTTCTCCATCCAAACCAAAGCTGAAAATTTATACTCTGCTTTGCATAAATCTCTTCAGCACTTCTTCCAGTGCTTTTATTACTTTCAATTTTAACTTCACAGCCCTGTGATAGACACTATATAAGATAGTTCTGCAGTACGCTGCACTCCTGAATCATTACCTGAAACCAAATATTTATTCATTCAATTGTTTTCCATTTTTAAGTGCATGTATGTGTTTTAAACACTTATTTTCAAATATATGTACATATTAGTGTGTCATAAATGGGGAGGGGGGCACTGCTGGTCTTTAACATAATTCCATTTTGATTGATATACTGTATATTTTTCCAAAGTCTTCCTATAAAATTGTAAGTGTCCAACAAGATGAACTGGGGTCCTCATTTGTTACCAGACTAGTTGTGCTGGGTGATGATAGCACCTTCTGGCAAATTAATTCCTACTTAGATTCAATAACCCTTCAATCATACAGCAGGGGAAAGCAATGTCACCAACGTATACCAAATTCAAAAGTTCATTTAGCATTACAGAACTAAGTTTTTTACTTTTACAGCCAGTTATACCCCAAAACTAATTGCTTTGTGATCTAAAAGTTTATTTGCCCCTTTTTATCTCCACCAAACCAAACTTTGATAGCTGTTCAAAGAAGCTCCTTTCACTCCTTATCTTCTCAACATTGAGATTGTTTTATGTAAAAGTAATACATGAAAAATTAAAATGGTAGTGTGACAGACTGACCATGAAGTGTCTAGTGATAATTATAAGTTCTGAGGAATCTTCTTTGATGCTGAGATACACGCTGATCTCTGCTAGTTAAGATTTTCACCTTTTCAGGATTCCCCTTTTGGCTCTTGCAACAGTGCTAAGGCATGAACATGGTAAAAGGTGGAATGTGAGTATTTCTCTACCAACAAGGAAGTTCGTATCAATAACGTATGTAATGAACTCAAAGAAAATATACGGTACAAACAAAAGTGTCTTGGTGTGTAATCAACCTGATAGGCTCAATCCCTTTTTTCCTCAAGTTCTTAAGTTTAGGGTGCAGGACTGTTCCATGGGACATATTTTTTTTGTTTCATTAGCCTCCTTTCAAGTGGACCAAACTATAGGACTACCGCCTGTAGAAGATAATATTTGAGTGAAAAATTTTCATTTAATTCTTCCTTTGGTTGAGCCAAAGTAGTCCTCTAAAATGTACCCACCCATAATTCTAGTTAGTTATAAGTAAGTTTTATTTTACTTGGCCATAGCATAAGTATTGTAAATACCAGATGCTCGTTGTGAGACACAAGGATGTTGTTCAAGTGTATGTGCAGGATTAGAAACATCTGCTGCTTCAAAATGTGTTATGCCATTTAGAAATCTGATAATGTCTTCCCTCACCATAATAAGTCTGTGAACCTTTGTACTACTTACTTGATGTCAATTATTTGGGCTGATGTCAGTGAAGGAAAGCACGAATTAACCGAGATTTTTAAAGCAGTAATAATACAAATACCTTTTTGAACACAATTTTAATGCAAAGTAGCGGGTAATCCAATTAACTAAGTAACTGTAAAGTAATACATGTGTTTAATAGTTAAAAATGTCAGATTTATTTTATTTTGGTTTGCTATGGTTTTTTTTACAAACTGGAATGCTCCCTGAGACTGCTTAAAAAGATCTTTGTTAACAAGGTAGTACAAATGTACCCAGCTAGATTGCATGCCTGTGGTTGTAGGTGATTTGGAATGATGATTCCTTTGTCTCTGGGAAGATACTTGCATGAGAAGGACATTATTTAATTCAGTGAATTGAAACTGTTTCCTTATTTCCGGAATTGAAACCCTTCCTCATGAGATTTCTGGCTGCATTGCTGGAATGGTACTAATGCCAGACCTCCAAACCCATAAAGTGCCTTCAGACCATAGATCTACCTTCTCCATCCAGCCTTGGTATGGGGTGAAGTATTGCAACTGGATTTTAGCATATCTGTGCCCTATAAACAGGCTCACTGTTGTTCCCAGGCAGGGAAAAAAGACTCTGCATAAGTATTAACAAGACCCAAAGTGCACAGTGTGAAAAATAAGTCCTAATAGTATCTTACGGAAGTCTCATTCCTTTTCAGTTTCCCTGAACGTACAGGGTGACGCAGGCTTGTCTTTCCATGGTTTCTGCTGTTTCCAGCAGTACAGAACACTAGGCATCACATACGTGGCTGCTCATTACACTTTACCCATATCTTTGCATTTATAGGAAGAAAAGTTAGGGAATTCATTAAGTTCTTCCATTATTCCTCTGTCTGCCACCATAATCATGATAGTTTAACTCCTATGAATCTGTCTGCCTGCTTCTCAGGTGTGTCTGTAATGCCTCTTGTCTCTGATGGGGTTCATTTGACTAAATGTAAATGCTTGTATTTAAACTAGTCACCCTTGCTTGCTTTTGCAGCCCGTGGAAAGGAATAGGCACTTACTCACTGAGCAGGGGTAGTTCACCATGATCAGTTCTAGAAATCTGTGCTAGAGCATGAACAGTCTGCTGTAGAAGTGCTTTTCTTTTTTTGATTCATCATACAGGAGTCTAGATCACAAGTTCAGTGTAGACACCTGTATTTAACCAAATGAAGTTTATGTTCAATGTCTTTGATCCTTAATTTACCTTGCAAGGTTTTTTCTTTCTCTTCTATGTGCATGTATAAATCTATGTTCTGTGTACAGCGCTGACAGGAGACAGTGATGCAGCCTTTTTAGTAATTGAATGTTCCCGTATAAAAATTAAGCATTTCTCAAAACGTTGCATGTTTCCATGGGATCCAACAGGAACAGCAAAGACAGTCTGAAGCAGTTTTCCTTTTTTTCATAGAATCCTAAAATGACTCGGATTGGAAGGGACCTTAAAGATCATCTAGTTCCAACCCCCCTGCCCTGGGCAGGGACACCTCCCACCAGACCAGGCTGCTCAAAGCCCCATCCAGCCTGGCCTTGAACCCCTCCAGGGATGGGGCAGCCACAACTTCCCCGGGCAACCTGTTCCAGTGTCTCACCACCCTCACAGTGAAGAATTTCTTCCTGATATCCAATCCAAATCTCCCTCCTTCCAATTTAAAACTATTACGCCTCAGCCTATCGCTACAGTCCCTCATAAAGATTCCCTCCCTGTCTCTCCTGTAGCCCCCTTTAGGTACTGGAAGGCTGCTATAAGGTCTCCTTGGAGCCTTCTCTTCTGCAGGCTGAACAACCCCAACTTTCTCAGCCTGTCCTCACAGCAGAGGGGCTCCAGCCCTCGGATCATCTTTGTGGCCCTCCTCTGGACTCGCTCCAACAGGTCCATGTCCTTGTGCTGAGGACACCAAAGCTGGACACAGTACTCCAGGTGGAGTCTCATGAGAATGGAGTAGAGGGGTAGAATCGCCACCCTTGACCTGCTGGCCATGCTTCTTTGGAGGCAGCCTAGGATGCAGTTGGCTTTCTGGGCTGCGAGTGCACAATGGCTTATGTTGAGCTTCTTAGTTTTCCCATTTCCAGTTTTTGTTAGTGAATATAAATGCTCTTTAGTTGTATTTTCTTCGTCTTTTGTGTGGACTGTACACCTGCGTTAGCTAGATTTATTGTTCCTGCATGGTTTTTAGCATAATATAGTTTCTCCAAGAACATCCTGACCACAATTAAAGTGGAGGCTAGTCTCTCTGCTCCGGTCCACTGGCAGCCATTAATAACAACAGCTGTGGTAAACTTCACTTTAGGTCTGATCCTTCAGAAGAATTCATGGTGTCCAGCCAACCCTAGGATTTAGCTATAGTGTAACCATGCCACAGATTTTACAGTTAAAATACATTGAAAGTAATTAAGACAGCTTTCTAGTCACTCAGTTTCTGACATTGCAGAATGTCTCTGTATTGTATTAGAAAAGGTCATTAGTGTTCTTTTTTCAGGAATTATGTCACTCTGCTTGGTGGTCTCATTGAAATGCTTTTTTTTGTAGGAGTGACCTCCACAGACTTCTGAACCGTCAGTTCCATCCCTTATGATTATCTCTTGTGTTGCTTTGAATATTAATGGGACAAAGCCGTCCTTGTCTGCAGTGAGCACAATCCAAGAAGAGCCTAA
This sequence comes from Rhinoptilus africanus, assembly GCA_013400135.1. Classification (NCBI taxonomy): domain Eukaryota; kingdom Metazoa; phylum Chordata; class Aves; order Charadriiformes; family Glareolidae; genus Rhinoptilus; species Rhinoptilus africanus. The sequence goes on along the minus strand of VXBO01014032.1, from coordinate 181,885 downwards.
AAAATTAAGCAAAAAAAGAAGATGAATGTACTGCTCTGGTTACGTAAAATGTACAAGCATGTTTTAAAAAGTCATCCATCACGCCAGCAGAGCAGGCTTTCTTTTCCTGCACTAAAGCCTTATTACGCTAATGACATTAAGGTCTGACAATCCATGTTAAACGCACCTTTGTTTAAATGTGGAGGGGGGGAGCTAAATGAAAGGTCTTGAAACATTTGATGCATTTTGTCCCTTATTTAAATTAGGTCGAAAAACAAGGTGCATCTTTGCTAGTTCTGATAAACTATAAGTATCTCTATTTCTGAAAACTCATCCAGCCTTTCTGTGCTGACTTTTGTTCTAGTGACATCTACTTCTGCTAATCGTTTTTGCTCTTCTGCTCTACCCAAATGATGAAGAAATCATAAAACCTGAAAAAGTTGGCAAAGAAAATGATTGTTTTCTATTTGTTCTAGAAGGAAGTGGGAGTTTCCATCTCCTTTACTGTCAAGCCAAGATATTTTCAGTCATATAGGTAATGGAAGGAAGTTACACTTTGGAGAAGATGTACAAAAAGTTATCATGATTTATAAAAGATGATTTACAAAAGCTGATATAATAAAATTACTTGTGCTTTAATTATTTATCAAGTCTTCTTATAAAGAAGAGAATGNTTGAAAATGAAGGTAGGTGTACCATATATTTTTTTTCTAGGGATTGATTTGTTTCCTTTTGGACTATTGCAGTTCTTATAGAAAATAGCGAATTCCCTATTTGTCTTTTTTAAGTTTATGAAAAAGAAAAAAATTCTGTGGCAACTGAAAAGCATTGTGGGAGCCCTTGTATCACATGTTTTTCCTAGAGCATTTGATCCTGTCATTTCTGAGCAGGAGCATTAAGCTAGGATCTGAGGTAAAGAAGGCCATGTTATGTTCTGTTGTTGAAATTTTTAGTTTTTGGAGATAAAACTGTAGTTTGAAAAGGAATTTGAAAAAAGGAAGTGTAGAAAATCCAGAAGAACTATGCTTAATTTTTGTCATTAAAACGAAGCATGTTCCTGGACAAGGCAAATCTCCCCTCCTTATACTATTAACAAAGCACTTTTCCAGGCTGCTACACCATTGCATGTTGTCATGTCACCTGTTACATCATAAGAAGATTGTCATTCCAGACCATGAATCTTTAATCTTCTACTCTTAATACTTTCTCTCTAATTCTGGACAGACTTCGATTCCATAAGCAATGGGCCTGAAAGTGGAAATTCTGCTGTCCAAATCGATAGTGACCTTGTTGGTTAAATTGATAAAGCATACTCTTTTGTCAAACTCTTGTGGCTTTTTATTTTCATCCATTGAAATGTTTGAAATTCTGTGTATCGTTGATAACACTTGCTTTGAAGCATATCCCACAAAGTACTTCAGTGGTGGAAAAACCTGGTGCAGGATGTAGTACACTTTTGCTCTCATAGTAATAATTTTGCTCAATTATTACTATGATGACTTGCCAAAAAGAGAGACTTCTGTGTGCGAATACCAGGGCACTACATGACAGTCTATATTTAGTACAGGTAATGGTATTATAGCCCTGGGCTTAAAGCGCACATGATGAGGCCGAGTTCATTGCTCGTATGACTCTGATGATCTTAATAGCTTTGCTGTGTGGGGGTAGGAATTTGGCTTACAGTTCTGAACGTCTTTTTCCCAATATATTCCAGTTTAAGTGTTTATTCATAGTAAAAAATGCCAGGCTGTCATTGCAATACAAGCACGCTCTTTATTACGTCCCCTTTAATTATACAGTATTAAAGGATGGGAGTGATATTTTTAAACATCACATTTAATATTCATGCCTTGTGGCAAAGGAAGGATGTAGGAATATAAACCTGTACTGGTCAGAACTGAACAAAGAGCTACATAACTGCTTCTGCCCTAGACTTGATGATATTGCAAGATTTTGCTGAGTTTAGATTTTTGTTTCAGTTGTTCGTTTTGCTGTCAACAGACTCAATTGCAGAAAAGGTGAGCACCACGTTGAACAGAAAGAGGGACGTGTTAGGGTGATTCTGAGATATTCTTTTTGATATCTCTGAAGTCTAATGCATGGAATTGAGGAGTGATGTTCTAATTAAATGTTAAATATTCATTGTTATTTGAATGTCATGTCATGTCATTCAAATGTTAAATGTTCTGTAGAGCTAAAAATAGTTTTCTCACAGGCCCATTATTTATTGTTTTCATACTGAATTCTAAACCGCTTTTTTCATTATGAGCATTTGTTTCCAAAACCAAGAATTGGAAGCACAGGTTAAAAATGGCATCCTCCATGCCATGCAAGGGCAAAAGCCTGCTGGGAAATAGCTCAGGCGTCTACAGCAAGTGGAATTTTTTCATATATGCCTCCACTGCACTGTACAGTCAAGAGAGATTGTTGATGAAAATGTGAAACCTGCATATCCTTTTTTTTTCTGGAACAACTCAGAAACTGCTGTAAGCCAGGGGAAAAGCGAAATGACCCAATGTGTCTTGCATAAGGGCAGCTCCGCTGATCTGTGTTGTGTTTGTAGCGGCTTTTCTTCATTTTTGTGGTCAACAACAAGGAGATAAGCGGAATATGAATGCCAGAATGGTGCGTATTTTACATCTCTTTTTCCCACTGTTCTTGGTGCCAGCACCAGTAACGTCCCAGACCTGGTTTCTTTTTCATCAATAAGCCTATGATATAGCAGTCTAGTGTGTAACTGTCATTATTTAGAAAACCATAGCTTATATTATTACTTTTCTTTTTGATTTCACCAACAGTTGAATTAATTTCTCATAAGACAAAGTATACTGATTAAGTCATTATGTCTCAGCCTGTCAGGGGTTAAGACAAGGGGTAAGACAGAGAGTAATTTATGGATCTCTCAGTGTGGAAATTGTACAAGATCATAATTATAGCCAACTGCTGTGTACTGTAAGATCATAATATACTTAGACTGTGATGAGAAAAGCCATCAGAACCATTATAGAGAAAGGGCTAAAAAATAACAGCATGTACGTTGCTGAGAAGGTAGCATACATGAACCGACAGTGACAAGGTGATTCAGAGACCAGTCTGGGTCTGGGATTTCCCTACCTGCTTCTGTCCTTACGAGTTTTTCCGTGGTGGGTGGTAGAAATGTGAGGTGATTTGCGAATTAGAACATTGAGCTTCATTGTTTATCTTACATTAAAATAATACCAAATGCTAGGCGATACATGTGTATATCATATTCTGAGAATGAATTTTTCTCCAGCCTACTCTCTGTTGTCAGGCCTGGGATACACGTCTAAAGATGGGCAAAGCAAAATGCCAAAAGGTCTGAAGGAGGCATTGCTATTTGCAGGTAATACACTGTACTGATTATTTTCTCAGCCTTCCTCTGTAGAGGCATCTGACATATTACTCTGGTAACAGGTAGTTCTGCAGTTGCTTAGCGTTTAAGTGATTTCAAGAGGCACTCTGACATATTTCAGACAAAGGAAAGCATACACTTATAAAAAAGTTAATTATCTCAGTTTACTACAGTATGGGGTAATTATTCGACCACAAATGCCTCTTTTACACTAAAAACCTCAGGTGAAACCACATACCAGAAATAAAAAGAACATACCATGTTTCATTTCAATAACAGGCAGGTCAAACAGCTGCTGGACCAAATTCAAATGGATCTTGCCATCACAGAGGAGGACATCTTTTGTTTCTTCAGTAACTGCTCCATTTGAAAAAATTTTCTTCAAATGCATATATGTAAAAGAAAAGATCTTGTTAAAAGCCTAGAAATTGTGCCTGAATTCTTTTAACCATTCCTCTGCTCTTACTCCTTTCAGTTCTGTAGTCAGTTTACTTTTTCTTTGTCTGTCTTTGCTACAATTTATAGATGACACCATCATGCAGTGCAATTCTAGGCGCAATCTCATAGTCCCATGTGAAGAGCAATATGCCTCTCGGCTTTTTGCTTTGTGTAGTTACGCAGCTGAAAACTGCATCAGCACTGTGTATATAATGTATTGGGTCATGCATACGTGCGTCCATTGGGCCTTTCTGCCTGGAAGGGAATACATCATGCCTGGAATAAAGTTGTCCAAGATGCTACCAGAGCAAATGAGTACTCTGCTCGGTTTCGATTGTATGTGTGGGTAGTTTGATAGTCAGTGGTCACCTGTTCCCCCCCAGTAGAGTAACCTCAGCTCCGGCACAGAAAGAATTGCAGAGAGACTGGATGTGGCAATGGTCTCTTTGAAAAGCTGTCGTAACAAGGGAGAATGGGAATCCGGTGACTTTCTTCTTCAAGAGAGGGAATGTATGGATTTACAGCCCTGGAATTTCCTGTGATATTCACTAGAAGAACACGCATGAATATAAAGGTGGCATATCATGCTTCGTGAAGTTTAGCTGGCCTTGAGAATCAACACCTTTGTGTTCTGTCATTCTGATTACTACAAAGTGCAAGGACTACAAAATAGTTGAGCTATTATATTTATGGAGTGGGTATATATTTACATTTACGTTTTCCTATCTGCTATCATTTGAAAGTCATTTTAGCATTAAGAATTTTCCAGTGACTCAATACCATTAGAAAATATATGTGAATTGGACATTTTTTTCTACATACACTTTGCTAAATATACCTGCAATACTTTGCCCCGTGAGTTTCATTTTGTTCTTTCTTCTCCATACTTCCCACCTGGGTAGTTCCCATGTGTTATAGTGGGGTTTTTTTCCTTTGGTATCCCTTATGTTTGCAATCCCCCCGGATTTAACGTTTGTTATTTGAATGAACAGTCTATGTATGCCATTTCCTAGATGTTTCTGTTCTGTACGTTCAGAAGGGATCCACGTTAACAATTTAGAATGAGTTGAACAGATGTTATCTATCCTAACTCCTCTTCTAGTCTTACCCTGCCTGTGTCTACTTCATATCCTTGAATGTTTCTTGCTAATATGAAACTTACAGTTGAATGAATTCACAACTGCAGCTTCTCTTTCTGTACATAGTAATCAAACCTTTGACTAAATGTATGTCTTAGTGCTTGTCTTCATTTCTAATTGTGCTATCTTTTGACTCAGATGCTCTCTCAGTGAACACGTGCTTTTTTTTGCTGTGTAACAACCTTTCTAAATCAATCCCTTTTGTTTTTCTGTACATAGTATGTACACTGTCAGGCAACCACATTGGATTCCGTAGATCAGAATGTCTGCCAACTGTTGCAGAAGTATTTTTTCCCCATTCTATCATAAATCGGCCATGCAGATAGTTTATGGTTGATTGTTACTTATTCATGTATTATGACTATAGACTAAGGGAATTAGGTCTCCTTAGCCTGGAGAAGAGGCGTCTGAGGGGGGACCTAATCAACACTTATAAATACTTGAATGTATGGTGTCAGGAGGATGGGGCCAGGCTCTTTTCAGTGGTGCCCAGTGATAGGACAAGGGGTAACGGGCACAAACTTGAGCACAGGAAGTTCCACCTAAACATGAGGAGGAACTTCTTTACCTTGAGGGTGGCAGAGCACTGGAACAAGCTGCCCAGGGAGGTGGTGGAGTCTCCGTCTCTGGAGACATTCAAAACCTGCCTGGACGCGTTCCTGTGCAACCTGCTCTAAGGTGGCCCTGCTCTGGCAGGGGGTTGGACTAGATGATCTACTGAGGTCCCTTCCAACCCTATGATTCTGTGATTCTGTGATTCTGTGACTAACTGAAGGTGTAAGAACCGTAAAAATATCTTTTAACGTAAGCTTTCAAAGGTCTTCTCATCTCTTTCCCCATTCAAAACAGACAGAAATTTGTTGCTCCATAATTAATAGGGAAGCACCTAAGGAATGCATCAACGAGTACCATTTTCTTAGTCATATATGTATAGTAACTTTTTATTACAGCTATAATATATAACAGAACTTCTTTGTCATTTTTAAGTCTCTTCAAGTTATATATTCTATATATATATATATTATATATTCAAGTTGTATATTCTATTGAACTTAAATGCACTTAAAACTCAATGGGCTGAATGTTCAGCAATGAGCATGTCTTTTGCCTTTACATTGTAAAGATGCTATTTGCCTGTACAGATATTTGTGCAAAGCTCTTCATTGCTGCATACTGTGGATTAGTCCACCTAACAACTGCTTCATTTTCCTGAATTCAGGTTGAAATAGCAGAGTTTGTCCAAACTTGTACTTCAGTTAATGAGCTATAGAAAAATGTGGACTGTAAATGAGACAGGCACATTGCCTTGACCCGAGTGGTTCATTTTTTCACATGGATATGCTTCAGCTCAGGAATAAAGAGAAAACAATCTAGCTCTGCCTCCGCTGACATGAAATCAGTTGAATGGAAATGTATATTAAGGATGACTTTGTTCTAGTGTCTCCTACTTAGCCTTGAAAGTTATTATTGTAACAGCCATTAGAAGTGGAAGACATTTTTGTATATACAAAACTACGTAACATCTATTTTTATTATCTGACCAGTTTTTCAAGTACAGACCTCAAAGCTTAGGATACAAATTGTTTGGCTTCCATCACTTGTGAGCATTCATCTAAGTTATTCTCTCTGTCTTTGTCATATACTTCCATTTATAATGATAAACTCAATCATCTTTACATTTTATTTCTGTCTGCTGGCAAATTCTGACAGGTCAAGAATCTTTCTCTGTTTTAATCTTCTAATTATTTAGCCTTTTTTGTTCCTTTTTTGTTTAATGTTGAATTTAAGTGATGACAGCATGCCTTCTCTTAAAGGAATGTGTTTACAGACGTCATATCATGTATTAACTGATTTAAAGGCATGCCTTCTTGACAGCTGGGTAACTGTTAGTATTCCCTTTTTATAGATGGTCAAATCCTTACACAGGTAGATTAGGAGATTCATTCAAGGTCATGCAAGTAATTTATGACAGAGTTAGAAGTACAACTAAAATCTCACCTCAGTACTTCCCATTTTCATACCTTAACCCAAAGACCATTTCTAGTCAAATCTAAATTTAATCCACTTCTTCCCAAAATATGTATCTCTGGTTTTGCTGTGTTGCTATTTATCTTCAGTTGAAGCCAGAGGACTTGCCATTGTCAGATTAAAAGCCCTTAATGTTAGTTGTTTTATCCTAAGCAAAGAAGTTTAGGATAAAAACCCAGAAGTTTATCAGTAGGCTAAGAACATATTAATTACAGAAGAAAGAAATATACATCCATATACATGAATGGGTATTTTCAGATTAAGTTTCTTTAGCCAATTTCCTGTAGTCTGTCAGGTCCAACTCTCCCCCAACAAAAATCCAGCAGAAAGAAACCATCAATTCAAGAATTGTTTTCCTTCATGCGTGCCAGCCTGCCCCTTGATCAGATTTTATAACCTATAAAAGGGTCTTCTTGGCTGCAGCCAGCCCATCACAGCGTTGCCAAACTGTCTTTCAGAACTCGTGGTTTGGAATGCAAATACATATGGGAAGAAAATAATTCACCAAGGGTTCCTGGATTAGATGTTATACTCCATATATCTGCGTGATAAATAAACATTAGAGTGTTTATTGAGACAGGTAATGTGCCTGTCTCATTTACAGTCCACATTTTTCTATAGCTCATTAACTGAAGTACAAGTTTGGATAAACTCTGTTNATGATTCTATGATTCTATGTCTTTTATTACTTTTTTGAACCCCACTGAGCAGTCAGCTACTTCTGCCACTTGACCTTGTTCAGTATTTGTTTTGTATTCCCTAAGGCGCTGCCTGGACGCTAAGATCATCTGCATGAACTTAATTCAACAACTGATGAAACAGTGAGGTAAATAAGAATATGCTACCAATCAGAATTTTTTTACTAGCACTGGGTTAGTGACTGATTGCAGTTTGAATGTGTCTTTCTTGCACATAAATGTCTATAAATGTTAAATATTTTCCAGATGTTGCCCAGTATTGCATTACTTCCTGGATGTACCTCACTGATGTACCCACAGATTGCCTTTGTTCTTTTCATAAACGTATCACATTTTTGATTCATAATCATCCTGTAGTTACTTAACACATGCAAGCTTTTGTCATCCTTGGTTCTTTCCTGCTAATGAATATCCAGTTTATAGCAGAAATTCCTTCTGTTAATCCTGGAATATATCACTATGCACTTGAAATTAGTTCATTTTGATCATTTTTTGTTTATCTAGGTGCTAAGGTCATCAAATTACAGGTGTGATATCCTGACCCTCTATTGACTGCTTCCTAGCCTACTGCTGACTTCACGCTATACGCAGATTATATTAGCATATCTCAGCAGATCATTAATGAAACTTTAATATTAGCCTGAATATCAATCACAAGAAAATCCTCTAGTAAATGTCTTCCATTTTCTTTTATATTACTGTAACCATTTATTATCTTCCTTCCAGCTAATTCCTTAACCATCTTATATTTTTTCTATTAATCCCTATTCTCTGCTGTTGCACAAATAATTTCCCCCATGGCATGATTTCAAGTACTGTACTGAACTACAGGTATTTTAAATATTCTTCATATCCTTTGTGCTAAGAATCTGTTCTTTTATAAATGAAAGGTATCAGGTTAGCCACTCACAGATATGCATTTTAAGATGAGTAGTGCTGTAGTTGCATAGAACTCTGTTTTCATTTTCTTAAACCCTTGATTTCAGCTCTTTGTGTTGTGCTTCAGTGGTGATTTCAGTTTTGCTACCTTAGTACCCATTAGTCAGCTTGCTTTTGCCTTTCCCCCACATTCATTGTGTAGGATGAGAAAAAAACCTGGTATATTAAATAGACATGGGGGATCTGGCCAAGAAGACAATGAAAAGAGAGTTAGATGGCTAAGGAAGAGCCCTGGAGAGGAATGAGAAATGTGATTTTTACTATTTAAAGTGCTGTGTGTCGTTAACTCTTGTGCAGCGTTGCCATCAGTAGTAGTAATTAGGTTTGACAGCCTGCACTGCTCCCCTTTCCTGTCATGATTTCTACTGTTGCTGTGACTCCTTTTTGATTTTTGGTGGATCCTGAATTTATATTTTTTGTTATTATTATTTTGTTATTTTTTTACTTTTGGTGGAGATCTTAATATCTTTGCTTGCCCGTATGTGGGGCATTCCAGTTGCAGCCCTAATTAACCTGTTAGAGAAGCATAGGGCTGTAAAACGTTTACATTGAAAGACATCTGAGGTGCTCAGGGGCGCTTAAATCCCGGTGCAGTTTGCATTTATAGTGCATATCAGCATTTTGGGTGATAGGATGCTAGGATTTCTCTACTCTTGGCTCCTTGTTAATAGTTCTGTGACTATTGTTTCAAGTATATTGTCATCTAAGATATATCCTTTGTCCTCATGCTTGTGCTTCCATCTTTATATTTTGAGTGTGGGGTGTTTTTTTTTAACTCAGATCTTTACTTTCTTTGCACAGTACAAAAACTGGGATTCATTTTTGACATTACGTATTCCTTTCCTTTGTGTCTGTGTATCCAGCAAACAAATCATCTGGTCTAATAAAAGATATTGTGTCTACTCTACAAACCCTGCTTGTCTGCTATTGATCAGTTTCAGAACATTGTTGTCAGAATTTGTTCTAACAAATTCCTCAACCTTTGCTCAAAATGTTATCCCTGCATTAATCACACCTTGGCTTGACTACTGCGCATCTTTATTTTACGGTCATCCTAAATCTCTTCCTTCTGAACTTCAGGATGGCTGACTAGTTTCTTACTCCAGGGAGCAGCCACATCACCTTCCTCTTCCATCATTTTCATGACTTTCTCTCTGTTGCTCAACTCGAGTCAAAATTGCCCTTTGCATTTCAGAAGGTTCATGGTCTTATTACAGCTGATTATTGCAGCCTGGTCTTTGCTCATTTTACTGTGCCACCCTTATACCCCCCTTCTGTATCTCTGCTTCATGTAATTCTATCAGAAAAACTTTATTGCCATATGTTTGGATCCTTTCTATTCATCTCTCAGCTCTGTGTAAAAAATTATTTTATAGCTGACCATGGCAGTAAAGTTTCCCATAGTGAATTGTATGAAGATGCTATAGAAGTACAAATTGACTTGTGTACAGTTATTGGTGAGTGCTAAGAAAAGGAAATCATGGTGACTAATTACTGAAAAGTTATTTATTTCCTGTTTAATTATGCAATCTATGCTCTCAGTGATACACACTTTTGATATAATACTGCTTGTGAGCAAAATGTAGGAGTTTTAAGATATTCTTCAGATTAAGATGAATCTTATTCCTCCTGGAGAGGTTTGCCTAAATGCCATTAATTTCAAATCCAGATTGGCTTTATTTCCACTGTAATTAGCTTTTGAATGAGGCTATTTTAAATATTCTGCAGCTGTTCCTTTTCTTGAGGAAAAAGGATGAAAAAAGTATCTTTTTGCAAACAGAAACAAATCTGTGACAGATCCTCATCTCTTCTTTTTTTTCTTTTTAAATAATATCCTCTTATTGTGTCTGTCTGTCTGCCCTCCCACACTATCCTGGATCACAAGTCTGTATGTGATGAAAGAGCAATAATATTTGCTTTTCAGGGTTGAATGATCAAGTCACCTCTGGTGGCTGAATGCTATTACACAAGTGATGGTGCGGTGACATTTCCAAAGTGTGAGTGATCATGTTTTTCTTTTATGGCTATGGGCTACAAAGAATATAAATTCTGGTATTACTGCATGGACGTGACTTCAGAGGAGTTATAGGTAGGCTAGCAATAACAGAATAAACAAAGCTTTTGAAGACTATTTAGTGGGCAGACATGAATTATTAAGTCACACACATTCTGTTTTATATTATGGTTTTCTAAGCCGAACTGGAAACATGCATAAATATGTCAATAATGCTGCCACACAACACTGTTCATAATTGCCCGTTAATTATTGCTACATTTTTAACTGTTATGTTTTAAACTTTCCTTTTATGTTTTTAATGCATAAATATGGTTATGCAGTATTAATCATTATCTTTTATAGTACAATAGATTTCTCAATCAAGATTGAGCCTCTGCCGTGCTGGGATTATACAAACACTTAAGAAGACAGGCACTTGGCACAAAAAGCTGAAAGATAATGGCCATATTATTGACTGGACTGCAGTGTTCCTAAAGCTTAGAATGTTTTCCACAGGCTGATATTTATATCATAAAGCAATAAAGCTATTTCCTGACTTTTTGCGCTGTTGAACACAGAGCCTGGCTGGAACCCACAGCCCAGCTGGTCTCTGAGCTCACAGAGCGCTAATCAACTCCTGAAGGAGGAACAAGGTTCAGATGTCTGAATCCAAAACTAATCAAAACAACTATTTTCTGAGAAAATTATTAGCTGCCTATGAAGCAAATATTTCCCTGTCTGTCTGTAGACCTTTTTGCCATCAGTCTATTTTTCATTATTTTTTGGCATCATGCTGTGATCCTGTTAGATTTCAGAAGAGGGGCTGAACTATGCAAGGCATTAATTGTGAGACTTATCCAGAAAAACGATGTTTGTCAGAAAGACATTAAATGGCACTTTTTCTGAGTCATTATAATGCAGTACTAGCTATGCTTTCTGCTGGCTCAGTGTGAAACTAACCTGTTCAGATGAATAAGGGTCTTACTTTCTAAATGTAGTTAGTCTAGCAGTGGTTTAGAAGCACTAATATTTTTTTCTTTGCTTCCAAAGAAAAAAAGGGGTTAATTAATTCTTACTGCTTGTGCAAGCAAACGTGCACAGTGACTTCAGATCTTAGATTAATGCTACGTGTCACAAACAAAACTTCTCTTTGGAAAGGTTAATCCAATCGAATCCAAGAGATCGGGCTGCTTGCTAAATAAATAAGTTGATTTATGCTAAGAAATCAGAATTAATTTGAACATGCTGGGGTAACAGACGGGCTTGCTTCTTGGCAAATAAAATCCTAAATTATTTAAATAGACATGTTGCTTTTTTCACCAGAATTTGTAAAATGTATTCAAGTTAGATTATTGACTACCTCAGATCAAAAGCTTTGCTTTTATCCAGAGTAGCTAACGTACTAGAATCTGCTTAAATGCTAAGTAAACAATTGCTATAAGTAATATGATTGAATTGAGTCACCATTCCCTTAATGAATTTTTAAGGAAGGGTACTTAGATGCCTGTATGGATTGTTTTAAAGTAAAATGAAGTCAAATTTGTTTGACAAGTACATACTTCAGTGTCATCACAATGCAACGTATTACTTTGACACAATGCTGCTTATGTTGCAGTAGAAAAGAATGCATTTCTAATTGTCATTTACATCCTGAAAGGGACCCCAGTTTTAGCAGCAATACCACTAGCATCAGCATGATGAAAAATATTATCAGTTTAATGTTAGTATTACTGCGAATAATACTAAGAATAGTACCCAGAAATAATTACCCAACTTACATTCCTTAGTTGAAATTCTTATTGAAGCCAGTAGTAATTTTGCCAAAACAAGGGTGGGATAGGAATGTGATGATTTGACATTCATCTATTTACTTAGTGAAATGATAATTACATATTGTCAGCTTTTTTTTTTTTTCCGAAAATTTGACGTGGTAACATATTTTACAAATTGGCTATGTCCAGCTTTGTGAAGACTAGTGGTGCGAAATTAAAGTAGAATTAAGCCAACTTCATGTCGTGCCCATCTGAATTTTCCATAAATTTAAATTCAATACTTTGTTTCATCCTTCGTGAGAGTCTAGCTATCTTCAAACTTTGGATTTGAAGTTGGGTTTGAATTTATTATCATAGAATCATAGAAAGGTTTGCGTTGTAAGGGGCCTTGAAGATCATCTAGTTCCAGCCCCCTGCCCTGGGCAGGGACACCTCCCACCAGCCCAGGCTGCTCAAAGCCCCATCCAGCCTGACCTTGAACCCCTCCAGGGATGGGGCAGCCACAACTTCTCTGGGCAACCCGTTCCAGTTTCTGGTGGGCTACTGTACCACCCTACTGACAGGCTTATCTCTACACTAAACTAACATATAAATCTTTTCTACATTAACAACTGTTTGGCTCTGTTCTCTCTCTTTGATAGGTGCACAAAAAATCAGCTAGTATCTAAGACAGTTGTGCTTAATCAAAGAAGAGCGAATAGACACACATCTCCCATGTGAAGTGTCCTCTAAGTTACCCACGTCATCCTGAGTTATTGTTTCAATGTCAAATTATAAAACCATTTTAAGTTAAGCTTGATGCCAAACTCAGGTTACATTTCTCATGGGTTGATAAGAATTAAGCTGCATCTGATAAGAATTAAACTGCATCCTCTTGATTTAAAGGTAAATAAATACAGGCTTGTTTAAAAATCACAATATCTTTAAGCTGACAAAAAAGTTACCTGATAGGTGATATGAACGACGGGTGGTTCCTGCGAACATGGATAGGCTGAAGAAATCCTCCTCCCGTTTTTAGCAAAGTCCGTTACCTCAGAAAGACTCACTTGTAACTCATTGAAGCTGCCACAAAGTCTCTCTAAATTTCTAGATACGTGACTTATTCCGCTTTCACTTGGCAAATTGTTGTTTCTAGGAGAACTTGATGTTTCTTGGATCACATTGAACTGCACTTTAGGGGAAGCTGGTCTGCTGGAAAGCCTGGTAGATGTTCCAAGAGGTTGAAGAGACACTGAACGATTGGTAGGTTCAGCATCCAGTGTTTCCAAGGCCACTGAGGGGTCACCTGGGAGCCTTTTTTCATCCAGGTCACTCACACTTGATGAAGAGCTCTGCTCATAGCTAGGGCTCTTTACTTCTTCAATGAGTCTTCTCCTGCCACTAGGAGATTGCATTACTGTGCTTCTTGGTTTTAACGGCTCCCTGCTTTGAGGTTGGTCTTCCGTGGCAAAATTTTCGAAGAACTTTCTTTTCACAGGAATATTCACAGAGGATTCGAGGTTATAAAAGATATTCTGCTTAGTCTCAGGCAATGCTGAAGAATCATCTTCCAGCATCAGTTCTTTGATCATCAGACGCATTATGTACCTGTCTGAGCTTGAAGATGGAATGACACTAGGCTCAGGGAACTTTTGCTTCCCAATCAGAATCAATAGGAGTTTATCTGTCAAAAAGCATAGGCCCTTTGGTCTTTCATATTTTTCCAGCTGGATTTGTTGAATATGAGGCATGCAAGAAGAGGTTACTGAATACACCAAAACAATGTTAGAAGTATTAGAAGCTACTGCCACAATCTGAGCTCTAAGGTCAAAAGCCATTATATCAGGAACCAGAATACCTGGGATGGTGACTTTTCTGGTGGTTGTTACCTTCCTCTCAAAAGTCACCAAGATCAAGTGAGAAGAATCTTGACCATTTGATGCTGCAGAGTCTTTGCGTTTCAGAGTAATAAGAGGACTGGGATCAGACCGACGACGGTTTGCAAGGATATGGGTTAAATCCACAGGACCTGACGAAGAAGAAGCAACTGAATCAACACCTGATCTATCTGAATCTGTGGACTTTCTTCGCAGGTCCATGGAGTATTCCTCATCACCAAGCACCAGAGCAGACTGAGAGATTAAAGAACCAGTTTCTGTACCAGATGGCATATCAAATGCAATGCCCGCATTCAAACCACAGATACTATCTAAAGGGACCTCAGTAGCTACAGCAATTTGGAAATCCAGTGTGGCTTCTATAGCACAGATATAACCTCCCACATCAAAGACTGGGCAAAAGGAGCAGGTATTCAGAGTTTTCTGAGCATCATCCCATATGTAGGAGTGCAGGGCACTGCCTATAGCAACTACTAAACGATTACCATCCTTAGTCCAGCAAGCACAGTGGATAAGCCCGCTGCTTTTGATATCTGCCTTAACTCTGGTATTGTCAGTACGAACAGCATGCAAGACCGAAGCATCTCTTTTTGTAAGCACAGCCAAGACCTCCTTCTTTGGATGCCAGACACAGCCCTGGGAAAGCAATGGAAACGGCTCACCAACTTCACAAGTCTGAGAAATCAAGGGTTTGTTCTTCTCTGCAGTGCTGTAGCTCAGCTGCCAAATGCTAACGTGCTTTTTATGCTGAACAGCGAGCAGAGCTGGTGTGTCTGTAGAGCAACATGGGCCCCAGTAAAGCCCATGAACATGTTCAAATTGACCAGCAACACTTGAGTCTCCAAACTTTAGTTCTCCGTTATGATAGTGTAAAGCAGTCAGTATCACTTGCTTCCCGTCTGTCCAGGCAATTCCGTGCATGGGGTGGATGGCCTGATATAAAGCATTGAGGCCCGTTCTCAGCAGCTTTGCCTTTCCCAGCTCCATCTTTTTAAGCTTTCTGACTACTGGTGGTTGTTCTAAAGTAGGAAGTCCATGGAATTCACTTGCAGATCAGGAAGAAAATTTTATCTTGTATCTCTTTTCCAGAATCAAGCTGTTTTTTCTGCTAATAATCCAGAGCCTGTATTGTGAACTCCTTCCCAGCAAGCCTGCAGCTGGTCTTCTAAGTATAAATCCATGTCAAAGCTGCTTTTGCTGTGTCTTTTCCTGGGAGGAGTTATCATCTTCATGTGATGGCTAACAAGGTTTAACCAATTACTGTTCGTTTTCGTAGAAGTCTATTTTTAACTCTTCACTGCTGAGAGTATATTTAAAAATAACACTCTAATACCTTGACCTTCAGTGAATGAAGGTCTTTAATGAAGGCTGGAGAGAGATCATACGCTGTTAAGCCTAAGTATTAAGCTACAGCCTGGAATAATGACCTGACACTTCTTTCAGCCAGCCTTTGAAGGATAAAAGAAGATTTAAACATACCTGAGAACTGTACAGGGCAGATTGCAATCTCTGATGGACAGCGTCTTTCAAAGATGCAAGATCCTAAGTGGCTGTGAAAGGGAAGTAGAAAAGGGAAAGCGTGTTCTGTACTGTCAGTAGTAACAAGAGGATGAAGGAAGGTGAGATTTTTTTAAAAAGCAAAATAATGTAAGAGCAAAGACAGATGATTAGTGTTCATTTTACTGGGACAGATTTCCTAGCTACAAATACATATTGATTTCTTTCTTGGTCTTCCTGGGAAGACCTGTATCTGAGGTCCGTTCCCTCATCATATAGCCAAAATGCAAAGAGGAAGCCAAAATTCACCCATTTCCCTAAACTGCAGTTTCTACAGTATGTAACATAATATCAGGCAAAGATCCTTGAATCGACAAAGACCCGATGCACTCATGTAACACAGTGGGCCCGTGTGAGGACACAGCGGTTTGTTTTGGCTGCATTGTTTCAGGACCAGAGAAGGTTCAGATGGGACTACCTTGGGTGTCTCCATTCTTCCCCCCTCAGCACATCCTTTTCTAGGGTTAGATTGGACAGAGCTTGCACATCGCTGAACGTGAATTGTCAGGGTGGGATTCATTACTTAAATATAACTAACCGTTACTATTTTCAGTGCCCTGGGATATCTGAGCCAGCCAGACTGGGCTGGCAGATACGACATACAACTTACAGAAGAGTAGTGCCATTCTGGAGCGGCAGCTGGCAGCAAAGAGATGATCCCTAGGTAGTACCCAGACTGTCTAAGATGGCATTAGAAGCTTATATACAGGTAACTGAATTCCATCCTCAGCATCTTCTTGTAGTTCTTGTTTTGCCAGCATCTCCTTTCTGCTTTGATGTAACTTGCGTCTCTTGCTGTTTACATTAAAAAAAAAAATCTGCATAAATTAGACCTGGACAGAGGTTTACACTTTATCAGTGTTATCACTATGGTTAAAGATGTAAAACTTAACTATACACATTCTGCATCTTTGGCTGATTTATATTTTATATATTGTTATAGTACTTACCTGCAAAAAAACCAGACCTCTTGTTGAAGGCAGTTGGAATCACAGAATCATAGAATCATAGAATCATAGAATCATAGGGTTGGAAGGGACCTTAGTAGATCATCTAGTGCAACCCCCTGCCAGAGCAGGGCCACCTTAGAGCAGGTTACACAGGAACGTGTCCAGGCGGGTTTTGAATGTCTCCAGAGACGGAGACTCCACCACCTCCCTGGGCAGCTTGTTCCAGTGCTCTGCCACCCTCAAGGGAAAGAAGTTCCTCCTCATGTTTAGGTGGAACTTCCTATGCTCAAGTTTGTGCCCATTACCCCTTGTCCTATCACTGGGCACCACCGAAAAGAGCCTGGCCCCATCCTCCTGACACCCACCCTTCAAGTATTTATAAGTGTTAATTAGGTCCCCCCTCAGACGCCTCTTTTCCAGGCTAAAGAGACCTAATTCCCTTA
>VXBO01014032.1:153282-164654 GCA_013400135.1 Rhinoptilus africanus | reverse complement strand
TGATACGTGATCTGCCAGCTATGCAGACTTCTTGCGATGATGGACTGCTCGTGTGGAAGATTGGACTTTCTTTGCTGTTTTTTACATTTCATCACCTCTCATAGCATACATCTGCTCTTCAGCCGTGTCTGTGACTATCAGAGGGTGCTACAAGGTTGCATATATGAGATTTACCGGTAACAGAATCATCTCGAGTTTGGAATTAAGGGTATCCCACAAACACTGAAGTCTTGAAAAATATTTGTAGCAGAGCCACAGTGAGGTTTTCATCTAGCTCTCAAAGCGTTAGGAGATAGGACTTCATCTGATGTACTTATATTTCTTGTTATATTTCTCTGAGATTCTCAGATATAAAAATGACAATGTCCACACAGTTTCACTGCATGGTACTGAGGTGACGAGGTAATGAGGCATGATATATTCATAGTTGATTTCTGCTTTGTCCAGTGTTAAGGGCTTTTTTTTCCCAAACCTTCAGTTCACTGAGTTTATTCACCTCCTGTGTCCTATCACATAACATCTTTATGGCAGAATTTTTCTAGCAAGTCTGAAGCAAATCAGTAAAGGTGCTTAGCAGATAAGGAGCTACACACTTCATTTAAAGCAAAGGAGGTTCAGAGATCTCTGACTACAAGGAATGTTTGTAATACAACTTCCATGAATGTGAGATGAGGCCCACTAGAAACCAGACTCATGGAGAGACACAAAACCTTTGATGAGTTTGCTGTGGCTTTTTTTTTAATTCCCTAAGGCACAGAGTTCCTTGAAATCTGCGGGGTTTGGACACACCACAAGGCTTATTCTGTAGCAATCGCGTTTGAACCTCAGGCTCCATTAGGATAACACTTGAGGATCTCAAGGAAAATTTCCGCCTGTGGTTCATTCTGTGGTTTTTCAGTGGGAGAGGATAATGTGGGCAAGAGACTTCTATATGAACACAGTTATCTAGTACCGCCATAAACACCATACATGAGGAAACTAATTTGAGATAAATTACCTTTCAGAGCGTATCCTTAAAAAACTGTGTAAATAATGGAAGACTTGTAAGATATACAAAAGGAAAAAAACGTAAGATATGCCATGATTACAGAATTTAAATAGGTTATACTCGGGATCAAAGCAAATTCCAGATGCAGACACAGTGAATGAAAGAGACAATGTACTTCTGGTTGACACAGCCTCATTTTTGAAAGCAGGATAAAAACAGAGAGGGGGAAAAACAAGGTCCCCTCATTCAGCCAGCGTATTTTCTCTGGAAACTGGTAAAACATTTAAATAACATTTCTGTGTCACCTTGGCATGCACAGATCTATATGGCACACACTCCAAATAAAGGCCAGTAACTGAAAACTGTCCTGGCAATACTACAGGTTTCCTCTGAGACCCAGGAAAGCAATGCAAAGAGTAATCTGTGAGTAATCTGAGACATTCCAGTGAGCAGCCACAGTCTTTACACTCAGTAGAGCTAGATTCTGGTCCTATTAACATCACTGTGCCTCTGATTAGCTTTGGTATAACTCAGATCAGAATGTCACCCGTCGTTTAAACGAGGTGTTTCAGCTGGTGGCACCTGGCTCTGTCCTGCAGAGTGATTCCAGCCAGCCAGACTCTGTTGCTTTGGAGGAGATGGTTAGAAGTAGCGTACAGAGCCCAAAACTGACCATCAGCCACGGAGCTACACATAGCTGTTAGTTAGTAGCTATGAGTTCTCATGGTTCCCAATAAATGTGGGAAAATTAATCCAGCCCTTGTTGCCGAGGTTGAGCGAGGTTATCTTTTTTACAATACTGATACGAGGTTATCTGTTTTACAATACTGCTTCTATATTCCTGTTTTCTCCCATTGCTATACTTACTATTCGCCTGTCTTGGGAGATGGTGAATACATTTGGAGTTCAATATAGATCAGAGCTAATGAGTTACAGGCTCTTTAAATATATTTACCTGGCTATTTCTTGTCCAGTGGGAGATCGGTATCTAAGTATCTCTGTGGATCTGAGTTCAGTGCCTTGCTGGAAAAGCTGAGATTCAGACTTCATTTTCTCTTTCATTCATGGTAAAATAACTCTTTCCAGACTAAATATTGCTTCAAGTTAATTAATTTGATGTTAATGTTCCTGGTGACTTCAGGGGAAGACAGATCCAGCTCAATATGTAATAAAAACGTAAAAGTAGTAATTTCTCTAATACTAATTTATCTCAGCTTTATAAAATGTCTAATGCTTTGTGGTATTTTCACTTCAAAAAGATTTCTATTTAAAGCTACTCACCATGATTTCACCAATTTAAGTGGATGCGTCATTTAGTTCAACACTTTCAAGAAGCTTGAGCAATGTATTTATTTTTCCACCCTGACATTTCTTTGCCTTGAGATCTGATTTTAAAAAATAGTTATCTGTCACAACCTAACTGGAACAGAATGTAAAAATGATGCACATTTAATGAAGATACAAAATATGTAATCTGTCAGAGCGGATCTACTGATCACACTATGTAAATCAGCGGTTTTTTGACAGTGATATGTCTGTGTGCTCTTACTGCTCTCAGAATGGGATTTACCCCCCAAGCTAGCGTGGGTTTGTATGCCTGTCACGTACAGTGGGAAAGATCTAATGAATGATTGTATTTTTTACATAAATATATTTAAGAAAACTGTTAAGAAGTTAGGCTGATTTAAAAAACCAGATAAATTATTATGTAAAGGTAAGGCCCTGATCTTTTCTATGCAGGCTATATTCAAACTAAGGAGACATCAGGCAGGAAAGTCACAGCTTCTTTCTAAGACTTTTTTTTTTTTTAATACTTGCAGTGCCATAGTCTTACCCTCCTGGAGTGTCTGCCTGGGCCAAACGGAACAGGCTAGCTTGATCTGTCATCTGCTGAAGAGAGACATCTAGTGTGGAGACGCGTATGATGGAGGAGGCACTGCTAGAGTACAGACAACAGTTCTGCAACTTCTTGCAGAAGTTCACAAATTCTGTGAACTCTCTTCCGCACTCAGTGATGTGCTGCTAGACGGCAGCTTTCCAAACGTAGTAACTGTATGACTGACTGCAGCCAGTCCTCTGACGTGTGATCTCCAATTCTCTGAAATCCCCCTGGATCTCAGGGAAGCCACCAGAGATGCTCCATCATATTGTTCCAACCTGAGCTATCCATCAGTCTCGCAAGAGCATTGTCAACAGTCCTCTTGGTGGAACTTTTGAAGTTCTTGGAACTCCTTCCCTTCTGTAACAGAAAGGCAAATATCATGCAATTCTAACATAGCAAGTTTGGTTTATAGCGGTGGGGAGAAGAGAACTAAACCTTTTCAGAAGGCCACTTCATTCTTGCTCCCAGCAAGACTGTTTGGGCTCAATGTTTTTCTGGCTTTCACAATGCTAAAGCAAAATAGGTGAGGAACCAGGAAGGAAAGAACATAAAGGGTGGTAATACAAACATGGTCACAGAGAATGAGGCTCATTTCATGTTTAATTGTAGGAGTGGGATTCATCTCACAAATGAACATTTCTATGTTGAGGTATATACATATGGCTGCCTATGTGAAAGTAGTACCCAAGCTCCCTCTGGGCATCTGAGTTGAGCCTCGCCTCACTGACGTATCTGTAAACATACACACTGTAATTGTGTGACCCTGCTTAAAAGTCAGTGGTGAGAAATAGACACTACTAGGGCATGATTCATTCCATCTTAAAGCACCTAAAACAGATGAATGAATCTTGCTTTATGAGCCTGGCCGAAGTACTGGGATAGGACATGGTTATGGACAGATGAATGACAAGGAATGGTTGTGCGGTCATTAGACGCGTGTCTGTTATAACTAGTACGTGTATAAATGATCAGCCCACTGACAGCCCTTTCTAGAGCTACCCGATTCCTGCACCCCGCATCCCTGCCACCGCTGAATGCCCTCTCTGTCTCAGACCACTATTTTGTGACTCAATGCTCCCATCTGTCTATGTCAGCCTCTTGTGCTTGCTTTATAAAGCAATCAAGTTATCGATGGTGTTCTTAAAAAGGAACATTTCCTGAGCTTGAGCTGTGTTTGTGTGGAACAGAACCTTAAGGAAAGTGATATAAAATCCAGTACTTAAGTTATTAAAATTAGACTAGGCAGAAGAGCATGAAATGTTCTTGAGGAAACATTCCTGTCTTGGCAAAGAGAAGGAATGAATGATCTAATAGGTCTTTCCATCTGTAAGTCAACATTCAGCTTCCAAATTATGCCGGTCTTTTTCTTTCATAAGCATTAAATGTATTTGTTTTTTAAGATGTCTCTTATTAGTAAATTCTTTTTTACATGATGAGCTAATTTTATGCTTCTGAAGTGATATTTTTATCATTTGCACCAAACACATCAGATAACAGGAACTTCTTGCATGGCTACATGATAAATAGATTGCTCTCATTTGAAAGTGACTTGAGGAAGAACGAAGGAGAGTAATATTTTTAGCAGATACAGATTTATCCCAGCTTAGTAATTTGCAAGGGTCACTTAAACTCTGTCTACACTCAGAAAATAATTTACTGTTCTAAGTCAAGACAGGATGAGCCTGACATAACCCTGTATTGAAACTGGTTGGCTGACGGTGTAGACAGAGTCAAACTCTTAGCAACATCTATTTTGGAAAGTGCACTAGAAGGCAAATTTCATAAAGTGTCTCAAAATGGGTTGCTCCTGAGTCATGTGGATTGCAGTATCTATGCAAGTGTTTGAACCGTAGTTGAGCGCACTGGCTGAGAAGGATCGTGGGCTCTCTCTCTGAATCTAATTTTGCTTGATGTACGGGGTGTGTATGATGAAAACACTCCTGACGGCCAGGTTATGTGCGTAGTTCTGCTGTCACTGGTAGAGCTGTTCTACTTTAGGGATGATTATGGGGCAATTTCAGAAATATCTGAAGAGAGTTGCCTCCCAGCTGTATTTGGAAACGGTTGTAACAAACCGCCTTTGACTTGCTCTTCGCTAGAAATGTTCTTGCTAGTTAGACACAGCAGAATCTCCCTACCTCTCTGCCCACAATATACACAAATATACTGGTGAATGTGTTCTAACAAAAAGCTGGTAATTAAAATGAAACAAGGGTAACACTGTGCTGGTATCCCCCTGCTTTTTTGAAATAGTTCACCTATAACTTTCTGTGTAGGCTAAAACAGAGCTATAGTGGATGATGATTTTAATCCATAACCCTTAGGCTAGTTTAAGGGTTAGGTAGAATGGTACTGAAAGTCCTGTCGTGTCTGAATTTTTACTGAAAGGCTGCAATGGTTCTATTTTCGCCTTCTATTATGTCTCAGATAAGGCCATAATTTAGAAGAGAAAAAATAAAAATACTGTCCTACTTCACTAGTAGGAAGGATTATAAATTTTTCCACTTAAGGGTCAGTTTAAGCCTAAATACCTGTTTTCCAGGACTCAGCCACCTTAACTGCAAAGTTGCAAAACCCAGGAGGGCTGACTCAGCCTTGCCTTTCTCTAAGAGAGCTAACGGCCAAATGCTGGGTCAACCCTGATGAGGAGCTGAAAGATTAGTGTTTGTGTTTGTCCTCCAGATAAATGTAAAAAGCCTGAGATTTTTTGTGGTTGTTGATTTGTTGACACTTACCTCGAGTTAAAGCTGTCCCTAGAGTATCACGCACAAACCACCCAACTTTTAGCCATCTTTCTGTGCTGTCCTGCTTGTAGCTCTCCTGGTATGTGGACAACCCTCCTCTCTCCCTCCTCGTCTTTTAGTTATAACTTCAGCTCATTTTGGTTGGGAGGTTCTAGAAACTCATTAATGTTAGAATTGCACATGCAGAATGAAGGAAAACAAATACAGCCTTGATTTTCTGCATCCATTACCCAGCTCCCTTGATTCATTTATCTAGCGGATTGAGAATGCCAGTTAATTTCTTTTCCACAGTTACATTTTCCAAAATCATCGAAAGCCTAATCAGAAGCTTGTAGCTAATATTTGCGGTTTGTTTGGTTTTCTCCTGTTGTTTGAACTGCTTCCAATATGTCTTGCCAGTGACATTTCTTCAACAAGCAGAATAAATACCAAAACTACAGAGAAAAGAGTTTTACTGGAGAAAGCAGCAAATATGTTGCACTGTAAATACAAAGTTTCTCAAAGTCACTGACTTCCTTCTGTAACTTCCATGGCAAGGAAATGACAGAGCTGGAATAATTAATTTACTGTTTATAGATGTGATTCCAGTTTTGTTTTGTTCAGTTTGAAAGATAGACTTACTTAAGTTTTTTAATCCATTTTTGCTATGAAAGACTGGATGCAAGAGAAAATTTAATCCTCCTGGACAGTCTGCTTATGATATTGTTATTATTGGAAATTTTATTTGTGAGACCACACCGAGTGACCCTGAGTTTAGGCTCTGGGCCCTGAGGTGTTACATTTATTTATAATAAAAGAGGAACTCTGCCCCTGAATTGTTTGCAATCTAAATAGACGAGGCAGAATGATCTTTCTCATCATATAAGTGAAATACTGAGGCATAGAGCAATTCGGAGTTGAAACAAGCTGGCTTCAAAATGGTAGGCAGTGAAGCAATATCAGTGCAGCAATCTGCATGCATGCTAATTAGCCTGGATGGATGCTGCAATTTCATATTTATATTGCATCGAGCTACTTTTTACACATACCGTTGTGCAGGGCCCAGCAGATGGATTAGCCACTGTGGAGCGTTATGCATTGCAAACAGAACCAAAGTGATTTAGGGTCCTGGAGTCAATTTCAGAAGTGTGGTTAACCTCACTACCACTTCTTTATTTCCTTCTCTTCTTCATTCCGCAGGAAAAATACTACAGATTCGTAACGCAATTTAAGGGAAGGGATCTTTAGAGACCATATTGTCCAGCTACTTGCTTGAAACAGGGCCAATTTCACGGTTCAATCAGGTTCCTCAAGGCTGTGTTTGATGATTTATCTTGTGAAGACTTTTCCCCTACATTTAGTCAGAATTTCCCATGCTGTAACTTGTGTCCATTGCTTCTTGTCCTTTTGTTGAGCATCTCTGAGAAGAGTGTGGCACCATGCTCCCCACCACCCATTAGGAACCGAGATCCTTCCTTAGCTTTGTCTTCTTCAGGCTGAACTAACCCAGCTCTCTCGCCCTCCCCACATTCTCCAGCCACTAACCACATTGGACTGGTTGGACTTGCTCCCATACTATAGTGTCTTTCCTTGTACTGGGAACACAAATCTTTGTGAGAGCGTGAGTCCATCTAAGGACATTAATCTAAACCCACATTTTTTTGTAAGTGGTAAAGTGTGTTAATCTCTTCTGGAAGCAAGCTCCATTGATTAGGTTCTGGTCTTGTGGAATTTTTGCCTCTGTTCCTGAGTCTGAGCTCCCTGTTTCATTGCTCCAGCAGCTGGTAGTGTATATCCTGATAAGCCGGAGCTCTTCCCCGTGCATACCGGAGGTGACCTCACCTAGTCCTGTAAAAGGGTTTGAAGATCAGGACAAAGACTTTCATAACTATTCCCATTTAGGTGCTTTGAAGGAGGTAAGTGAATATCTGAGTTGGGAAGAGCCAGGTGAGGCAGGAGAGAATGCCCGAGAGAGGTGGCAGCTTTCAAGTCAGTTTTAGTGCTACTGAAAAATTCCAGCTGCAGTTTTGCACTCGTAACTACATCAGCAAGAGGAAACTATGGATACAGATGTGGATGAGGAGTTCCAAGAGGAAGATGAGGATTCAGAATAATTGCTTCAGGAGGAAGCTTTATTCTGTTTTGGGGAATTTGGAACAAGTATCATTTGGGAGGAGGTGACTGTGCTGCAGACCTGTGGTAACCAGTAGTGATAAGAGAGACAGCCTTCCTCTGACAGGCACGTGTAGATCTTTGGTGTGTTTTGATCTGTTCATCAAATGGCCGTCACTGCGGGTACACTGTCAGAATTGCCGCGGGGACCTGCTTTGAGGGAATTCACTTATTCTGGCCTGACTCTCTGGGGTTTTTTTTAATCAAGGCTAGTGATGCACAGGAACATTCGCAGTGACATGACCTGCTGAGCTGGGCAGGCTGGTGTTTATTTTGGTTTGGTTTTTTTCCGGTGGGATGCTGGTTTTGCATGTCCTGTGCACTTTTAGATTAAATTACTTGATGGTGCATGTTGGTTCAGTGAGGGGAAAGGTCAGTATTTGTAAAATATTTTTAGTTTGCTGTCACTATTTGTTCATAGAACAGTGGCTGGGTTTCAAAGTAACACAAAGAGTCCTTCTCCGTGGATGCTGGTGAGGGAAATGTCTACCGTCTGGGGTTTTTTGTGACCTCCATGAATTCATATGTTTGCAGAATTTGTGCTTTCCACTTATAGGCAATTTAGTGCTTTGGCCTTCCAGGGGTGTTCTCCATGTGCGTATGGAATCTATTACACGTGATCTGTAGATCCTTTGTAGATTTAAAAAACAGGGAAGAATGTGATTTCACAACGTAGGAACTATGAATTAAACTATGAACTAAAATAAAACACACTAAACATTTGAAAACTGTTTGTCTTCCTAAAAGTGGAAATGCATAAATAGTTTGTAAATAGTGCAGGCTGTGGGGGTTTTAACTAAAGAAAATGAGATATTCAGCTGCTAAACTTTGAGGTTTTGGGTTTCTGCAAAACCTCATAATGACTGTGATCAGCTTGTCCTCTTTGTGACCACTGAGGAATCTTAGACATTGGAGTCATGTGGTTCCATCATAACATTCAGGAAGGAAGGTTCAGAGAAACCCTCGCTTTTCCAGACTGCCGTTTTTGTTGCCAGGACAGAAAGATGTGCTGTGGGAAGGTCTTGTGGTAAACCCCTGGTCAGGAAGGTGAGCTCTGCAGAGCCTTGAAAGCTGAGACTAATGGACTCCATCCTTGATACACATACGCTGGATCTCAAAGCGGAAGGAGGTGGATGTCGTGCAAGAGCTTTCAAAGAGCACTCTTTAAAACACTGATCTCCTGGTATGCTTTGATAATTTGGTTTTAGTAGTTTCCTTGGCCAGAGACTTTCCCTCTTAGCCCCTTTGTCCTCTTTGTTTCTCCTCCAATTCTCTGACAATCCTAAACCACTTTCCTTTGTATTTCAAAGGCTTTCCTGAAAATACAGGAGATTCCTTGTTTCTGTCTTCTCTTCCAAGATCTTCATATGCTGTGTAATTGTTAACAACAGTGTCCTCCTTAAAGGACCTCGATGCATCAGGTGAATACAGTAAGGTGAGAAATAACAACATTATTTTTTGTTCAATATCTGTGGCGACAAAGATTTTAAAAAATACTCACCCAACAGTTTTGAGATGCCCTCTACAGATCCTTTTTCTGTCTTGGAATTCGGTCTTGCCATGCGCTTGGGAATAGGAGTGTAGGGGATCTAATTAGCTGCTGCCCAAAAGAAGCTATATGCCTGTGTTTAGGGACCCAGCACAGGGCACATGGGATAGGATGCTTATAAATGCCATAGATTTAGACCTGGATCATTGCTTGGTCCCTTCTAACTCCTTCTTGTGACTTATGCATTTTGCTGTTGGGGGGTTTCCCTTTATGTTACGGTTGTAAGTCTGCCAGAGGATGCTGGGATCTGTGTTTAAGGCCTGTTATTTGTGATGCTGCTTGGCGCAGATACTCTGTGGTCCCTTCTGATTTATGTCTATTGTGTGATTGAGTCCAATCTCCTCCTGTTGGAAGACGTGACTCGGGAAGAGCTATTCTTCTGCCATCGTGGAGAGATGTGTAGCCCTCACCAAAGGAAGCATGTGCTTATAAAGGGTAAAGGGAACCCAGCAAAGTAAAAATTGCTTTTATTCATTGGAGTTATGCTTTCTGATGTTCTGATTGCCTAGGAGGACATAGACCTGGAGCCTGGATAAAAGCAGGCCTTTCTTGTAAAGTCAAGGGCCCTACTTGGACACCGTGTACCCAGAATTTCCCTTTGTAAGTCCCCTTACATGCTCAGCATTTGTCGTGCTGTCCTTGTTGCTCTGTAATCACTCTGAGGCACATCTGGCATTAGCCATGTTCACGTCTTCTTAATATTTCTGTGCCACTTATCTCCTGCTTGGCATTTTCTTATTTCTCAAATGCATTTTTAGTATCTTTCTACTGATCAGAAATCAAATGGCATTCTGAGAGTTGCACTGAAAAAAAATCCCTGTTCAGAATTTGCAGTTACAGACCTGTTCCGATGAACCGAGCTAAGTGCCTGCTTATTCTGTATGTGCTCCATACAGGTGCAGAATTAACTGGGGCGGGAGCCAGGCTAAAGGAATCCCTGTGGCCCTCTCCAGTCCTCCTTACCGCTTCTCAACTGGTGTGAACTCATGCTTTTTCCTCACTCCCCCACATTTTGGGGAGCTTCATCCAGCCAGCCCCGGTAATTTTGGGGTATTTTACTCACAATAAAACATACCTACAATAAATCATGGGGGTGAACAGACAGGCTGATCATAATTCCGTGAAAAGCAGCGTGGAGATGGTCAGTATAGTTCAGAGTGTAGGTACAAGGGCCACATTATCACAGCTACAAACCAACACAGTAATTCCCCAGTTCGATCATCCTGACAACTGCCCCGTGTAGATAAAGATATATTTTTTTTCCTGAATGAAATCCAGTTTGTAACAGATAAAAATCCTGAAAAGCCATGTCAGGGAAATGCAGGTTGGAATTAGATGGCTCTTTCAGTTGGAAAATTGATGATGTTGAAGTTCCATTTTCATTTTTTAACCCAGATCACACGGAACTGTACCCAGACTTATTCCTTTAGAGCCAGTGCAAACGGTGAGACCCTATGTACCGGCCTTCCAGTATCTGACGGGGGCCTACAGAAAGCTGGAGAGGCACTTTAACAAGGGCAGGTAGCGATAGGACGAGGGGTAACGGACTGAAAAAGGGGATATTTAGATTGGATATTAGGAAGAAATTCTTTACTGTGAGGGTGGTGAGGCACTGGAACAGGTTGCCCAGGGAAGTTGTGGCTGCCCCATCCCTGGAGGGGTTCAAGGCCAGGCTGGATGGGCTTGGAGCAGCCTGGGCTGGTGGGAGGTGTCCCTGCCCAGGGCAGGGGGGTGGAACTGGATGATCTTTAAGGTCCCTTCCAACCCGAACCATTCAGTGATTCTGTGATTCATATACACAACAGTTTATGAGGAAATCGTATTTTTCACCTGGTTTGGGTGGACTTGTCAGAAGTAGTTATAGCTCTTGCACAGGCTTTTGAATGTCTCATCTCACGTCACAGGAGCACACAGCGACACATACCCAGAGTTTCCCACTGAAAACGCGGATTAGGACGGGAAATTATACATTGCGTTGCGCAGCGAGACTCGAGGTACCTCTCGGTGGCCCGCTGGAGACCGGCCGGTGCCTGGGGCTACCACCGGCGGCTCCCGGCG
>VXBO01014032.1:136762-153004 GCA_013400135.1 Rhinoptilus africanus | reverse complement strand
GGCTGGGCTGCAGCCCGGGTAGCGATAGCCCCCGCTTGGCGCAGGCTCTCCTTTCCACAGCCTGTCCCTGGTGTTCGGCTCTTCCGTGGCGTTATAATACCATTTCATAAGGTTTTGTGGGTTTTTTTTTGTTTTTTTGTTTTTTGTTTTT
Source organism: Rhinoptilus africanus (assembly GCA_013400135.1). Classification (NCBI taxonomy): domain Eukaryota; kingdom Metazoa; phylum Chordata; class Aves; order Charadriiformes; family Glareolidae; genus Rhinoptilus; species Rhinoptilus africanus. The sequence continues at coordinate 152,853 of VXBO01014032.1, read as the reverse complement.
TTGTTTTTTAGAGAACGTCATTTTTAACATACAGCCGTGTGTATCTGTATAATAGGCCAGATTCATCCTTGGCTGGTACGCAGCCATCAATCGTTTGAGTCAATCTCAGCTTAACTTTCTTGGCCCAATATCTTTTCTTTCTTTGTGTATGCTTTTAAATTGGCTTCTCCCCCTGCGCTGTTTAGCTCTGGGGATCAAATTCTTTTGGTTGCACAGATATAAAAGCAGAATACTTACATGGGTATAAGTAAGGTTGCTGGGTTGAGAGTAGAAAGAAGGGTGGAACTCAACCTCCTAATAGTACTTTCTAGCTATTGAATACATCAAGGCTGTCTTTGTGAGCAATATGCTGTTCCAAATAAGGTTATATGGATTAGTTCTTTTGGTTGCAAGTCTTAATCAAAGTCAGCTGACTTTAAACACTGTCTTAAAACCACAGCTAGTCAGTGGTCTTGAGAATCTCTGCTTTTAATTCAGCTTTGATGTGGATTTATGTAACTTCATTGACTTTGCTGGTGTTGTACTTGCACAGCAGAGTATGTGTCAGTAAGGTCTTATACTCCTCAGATCACTGTATATGTTGTATATAGTGCATCGTTATGATGTATAATAGTGCACCATTTCAATAATACCTATTTTACCAAGGGTAGGATTCATATCACATAACTTTTCTCAGGTTGGGTGGCTAGTCTAAAGCAGTCTTCTAGGTTTTTTCTGTAGTCATCTCCAGAGAATAGTTCAGCTCTCCTCTCTCTGGATAGGCTGGGTTTCTCTCAAAGCACTGCTAATTCTCTACTGTCAATAGGGGAAGCCCAGGAGACTGGGATATGATAGTTGTCTGTGTTTTTGATGGCTGAAGTTAAATGAGATGAAACTCGCTTCAGGGTTACAGTGGTGCCCTGACTGCGTACCTATTTGTACTGCGTTTTTGCACAGCTAGAGATATTGCAGCCAAATACCAGCTGATGAACAAGGCTGTTCAGATGACGTGTGGAAGCACCATCTTAATTTCACGTTATAAATCTTGCTTCATCATATTAGGCTGCCTTCCTGCCATTTACTGCTTGTGGTGGTTTTGGCATCTAAGTACATAGCTTTTGTGTTACTTGATGTTTTATACCCTGCCATTTATCCTGTAATGCATAAATTATCATGTTAATTCAGACTAAAGAGGCCAGAAAGCCAACTAAGCTATGAGCCTCGGCTTCGAACTGAATCCCCAGTTTCCAGCTTTCTGGCAAGGATGTTCCTTAATAATTGGTCTCATTCATATTTTTAAGTTCTTCTGAGCCTGGGCCTTCCCCTAGCCAACATTACTTGAGGAATCAAGGTCAGCTGTTTTAATATGCCGTTGGCGTCTAATTGAACCTGGAAAATCTTCCCGTAGCTTTTAGTGCCTTTGGCAGCACCTAGAACAGGTAAAATGGAAATGGTAATTTTGTTTTCTAGTGGCAAGAAAACAATTCAAGCTTTCCTTTCAGAATGAAAATTTTAGGAGGCTCTTACAAGAACTCAGTGTATCACTGCTTTACTGTTGCCTAATGCTACAATATTAAACTGCCTTTGTGTGTGAAAATATTTTTTTAAAACCCTTCCCAGCTAATTAGAGCTGTCTTGAGTGAAAGGCATTAGAAATGTGAATACAAATGACATTTTTTCACAGTGTCAAGCTAAGACTTTATTTGAAAAATTATAACAAAAGCATTCTGGGAATTTTAAGGTTATAATCTGTGTAGTTTTGACAGTCCTTTTGCACTTACAGAATGTAAATGCATATATAATGCCCACATGTATAGGGAAAATCACATAAGGAAAATATTATTCGGTCTAAAAACTAAATAGGAGCCAAGGTGGGACCTTCTACCCTAAACCATACTCATTGCTGCCTTGTATATTAGTGATTTTATAAAGCATAGTCAATAGAAATCTCAATCTGGCATTTTCCTATTAAAAAATAAACCTGCCTTGCCGCACAGGTTAATCAGAAAAAATAAAAGAATAATCTTTTATAATTTTAACAGGACGGACGTTTCCAAAGAAGGGTCAGACGTGTGTGGTGCACTACACAGGTAAGGCATGTTCTGAATATTCTCTTGATACCAACTGCCTTGTGTTCAAGAGTGATTTGCCATTTCAAATAAGTTTGTTGTATCTTTTGCTTTATTCTGTCACTCATAATCCATTAGGTTATATTGTAATCCCGTATATTTTACTTTGAGCTAGCAGTTCTAACAGTTCTAGCTACGGTATCGAGATGTGCGTGCTGATAGATTTGCCAAGTGTAGCGTTCAGTGGTGAGAGGTTAACCAATGAAGCTGTGGACCCGATTCTTTAAGCCATTATCCTAGCTAGTGAAATCAACCATGACACAGGGAAAATTCTGGGTTCATATTTTTCCAGCCTCTGATCTTGATACGGATAATTAATGATTGCATATATCTTAAAAGCATGTGTCTATGTATTGGCAGTAAAATTCATTCCAGATTGGAGAGATCAATACAAGGTCTATTTAACACCTGCTTTGTGGACTTGTGTGAATCTTAACTGGTGAGTTACTTAATGGAGCTGTTTATGCTGCACCTTTGTGCAGAGGGAAAATGTCCTTTAAATGATTTTGTAACATTATGTTTTGTATTCAGTTATGTAAATTGTCAGAAACATGCAAAAACCTCTGCAGTCCCAGTCCCCAGCTGGGAAGTTGACATCAAGAGTTACCATTTTATGTGTTTTTTTCCTTAAGAAGGCAAAACGTAGGTGATGAGGGGATTGACAGCTCCTGATCAGGGCCTAGATCTGTGAGGTAAAGTTTTCCTCTGGAGTTCGGTATTATAGGAAATTTCTCACTAGTAACTGTTGCTTTCTTTCAGTTTTGTACTTGCTTCTGTAGCTTACAGCTGGAGCAAGGCAGGAACATTTTCCAGTAAATATAACTAATGAAGTAAACCTATTTCTGTTATCAAGAAGCTTTTTGATAGAGTTTAAATAGTATTAATTGAATATTAAAAAATATTCAGAAGGTTATATGGGAGTTAGCGCACTGGCTTGGGATATAGGATGTCTGGGTTTAACCTCCTATGCATTTGTATATTCAGGGTATTTTGATCTGATGAGGATTTCTAGCTTGAATTAGAAGAAGTTAAACACATGAGTCTCCCATGCCAGTCTCGGCTCTTACAGACGCTTCTCTCTAACTTAGATCTGAAAACAGACGTTTTCAAACTATTTTTGTGAAGATGCTGAAAGATATGTTTCTGTTCCGGTCCCAACTTCAAAAGTTTTTATGAAATAAAATTGTCACCTCCCACCCCCAGTTAGTTCGAGATAAATTTAAATGTCAGAACTGAAATAGGCAAAAAAACCTGCGGCTGGTGACTCCCACAAAGCACAATTTTGCTGGATAATTTCAGAGAGAGTGTGAATGGTAAATGTGGAAAGATAATAAGATGCTGCATACTCCTACTGATATTAGATACCATCTTAGATGAGGCTATCATAAGCTGGCTTTGACATAGAAGACTTTATGAAAACTCATTAAATCAATCTCCAATGTGAACTGTACTTCCTCCATATATCTCACCATTGGTGCTGTGCAACCTGTCTGACTCCCAGATTAGAACAGATCTCACGAAAAAGCTCATCTCGTTTCCAGTGCTGTTGCAGTGTTGAAGCAGTCTTTGGTGGTAATATTTTTAAAGGGAGCCCACGGTTGGTGGATAAAGTGTTCTCTTTGAGTGGTCTGTAAAGCATGTGGGGAAGATGACATATGAATGTCAAGTTTTAATTTAAAACTGTTTTATCTGAATACAATATAACTCCTTTTTACACTGATGCAATCCCGGATATGCCTGGGATTCATCTTGAAATGGTCTCTGTCTTATTTATATGATCTCATTAGACCTCGCTGTACTCAGTGCTTGTCCTCAGCATGCTCCTGCGAGTCCTGCTTTAGGAAGTGGGTAACTAAGTTACAGAGATATCCAAAGAGATAACCAGAACATCTGGCTTGTAGTCTAAAATGAGAGTTAGGAAAAATTAAGACACCTAGGTGCAAGAAAATGGTGCAGAAATTCTGCTTTCTGGAGCTGCTTAATATTGGGATCATGTAAAGCTCACAAGTTGTCTCCATGTGCAGCCTAGGTGTCACAGAATCATAGGGTTGGAAGGGACCTGGAGATCTTCTAGTCCAACCCCCTGCCAGAGCAGGGGGCACAGGAACGCCTCCAGGCGGGTTTGGGATGTCTCCAGAGACGGAGACTCCACCACCTCCCTGGGCAGCCTGTGCCAGGGCTCTGCCACCCTCAAGGGGAAGAAGTTCCTCCTCATGTTTAGGTGGAACTTCCCGTGCTCAAGTTTGTACCCCTTACCTCTGTCCTGTCACTGGGCACCACTGAAAAGAGCCTGGCCCCATCCTCCTGACACCCACCCTTTAAGTATTTATAGGCATTGATAAGGTCCCCCCTCAGCCATCTTTTTTCCAGACTAAAGAGACCCAAATCCTTCAGCCTTTCTTCATAAACTCTGGAGTTAGGCACAGATACCTGTAGGGGGAGGTTGTGTTCTGAGAAGTGAGGGAACCATGCACTGACTGGACTCCACCGAGATCTAGAGATCATTTGTATCCCAGGAGGAACCTGACCTCACTGGAGTGCGCTGAGCACAGCTCCGAATCCAGCAGCAAGCACGGCAGAGATGGCTGCATTCAGTCAAAAACACGGCCTGTGGGAGCCCACTTCATGTATAATGACTGAACAGTTGTTTTGGACATGGCAAACCTACGCTCAGTTGCCTTTTACAGCAGAAGAGGGTCATAGCTCTGTTTGCCACGTCCTTAACTGCAAGCATTACATTCTTGGGGAGGAAAAAGCTGAAATTTTGTGCTCTCTCCAGTTTAGCTTGCGACATTTAGCAGTGAAGAATGCAAGAGCCATGGTCAAGGAAAGGAGCAGGCAAGAGGGTGAGGGCTTAGTTCAGGCACTCATGCAGAATTATTGATGGAGTTTTGTTCCAGTCCCTGTCTTCAGGGATTAATTTTATACTTTTTTTTTTTCTTTAATCCAGTGGTTTTCCCATATGGTGGTGCCTAGTGTTGACAGCTTGGTAGGCCATGGAACTTCTTGCAGGGGCCCTTCTGCTCTCATGCCAATGCACACTCTGTGTGGCGATACAGCTCCTTAACACAAACGTGGTTGGTTTCGTGATTTCCTGAAGGGCTAGGGGTTTTGTGCGTGCATAGGAAAACCATTGCCTGTCCACTAATTATTCATGTCTCAAGAGTTTTCAGCAAGGAGGAGGAGACTAGAAGGGGCTTGCTTCTGCCAGAGCAAGTTATGAATTTTTAAGGAGACTCAAACGAGGAGTTGGCTGGGGGCTCTGTTTTGTCTTACTTCCTCATCTTGCCAGGAGTCTCAGAGATGTGCATTTACGATATGATGGGGAGTGATGGCAGAGAGCATGGACAGGAGGGGACTGCTGGCACTACAGGAGTAAAAGGCCTGTAGCTTGCTTCTAAAGCATCTTTGGGAAAAAGGTTTTTAGGAGCAAGCCGTTTGCATGAGTTATCCGGGCAGTCCATGCAGAAAAAGCCCAGAGAGGACCAAGGGCTGGTACCCTAGATATTTGTCATAACTTCATAGAATCCTTTCTGCTCATCCTCCAGAATCATATAATTCATTCATTGCCAAGGTAGGGATTCATCAGGGTAGTTTTCTAGTCTGGCGACCCTACGTGTTCCTGAGCAGTGGGAGGTGAGAACTGGAATCTCCTCAAGATGAAGGAGAGCTGTGATTGAGTTTTACACTTCCACTGTCAGCGCTCCAGCTATTAGGCTGTTACATGTGTTAGCTTTGCCTCTTTCTCTCCTTGTTCGACTAAATGCATAATCTCAGAAGCAGACTTTGTGGTCTGATCCCCAAATGTGTTGTGACGCCTTAATGAGCAGACCTAAGTCCCAGTGGCAGCAGGAGTTAAGGTGCAACGTCACTGTCGAACAGTTTAGAAGGAACCTCTTAGTTTAAGCAAATTTTTTTTTTTTTTCCCCCTAAGGAGTAGTCTTAGCTCCTTTACAACTAGAGCAGGATTTTTGGGTTACCCTTCTGAAGTACCTAATTGCCCTTTCTGACTACATAAGATGCCTTAGTGCCTAACTTTGGTACTGTAAATAACCTGCTAATTTTTCATCTTTGCACAGCCTGAGTTAAGTACACAAATAGATGCTCAAGATCGTTGCAGAAGATTAGATAGGATGACTGTGTTAGAACATGAAACCGAGTCCCAGTCCTAGTATATCATAGAAGAATGTGGTCAGGTTCCCGTATGTTTTATCTTTGTTAAGAAATATAACAAATATAGTCATTTCTTCCTCTCGTCCAGCATCTATCTTGTGTCTCAGAAGTTAACTGACTCAATAATAAAGTAATGGAATAAATAGATAAGGTAGGGTGTTGGCACCAAAATGCATTTCCAGCAGCAATGGTTTGTGTCATGTTTTTGTCAGAGATTTCATTGAGCAAGCTTCTGAAAGCCTTTGGCAATCTGCTTACTCCTTCTGTTTTCCATCTGCAAAATGATAGTTGTAGTTTGTCTGCCTCATGTAGATAGATTGCAGGCAGTTGGGGATGTGAACTGCCTCCTTCTTCATGCCTAACGTAAATGGCGTCCTAATCTTGATTGGGTCTTCAGGTTATGTTGTAATACTGACAGTAATACAAGTAAACAAATTACAGTGTCATTAGTCCTGGAGTGTATCAAGGGAATTGAGGCATTTTCTGCAGTTTTGTTTCCTGCGATTTAAATTTGTTTACTCTGGGAATTAGCGGTGCAGAATTTACAAAGATTTATGAAAGTGATACAAAGCGTGACTTTCAGTTAGAAATGCCCCTAAACAAAACCTTTGCTGAGGTTGTGAATGCTCTGTCTAGAGTCTGTGGGGTAAAACCTGCACTCTAGGAAGCTGAGTCCCATTCCTGGCCCTCCTGCTGGACGATGGTGTGCCCTCAAACAAATTTTGTGTATGCTGGTCCCAAATCTGCTCTTAATAGTGAGAGGGCAGCTTTTTTTCCAAGTTGTTTGCAGCTGAAATTCTCTTGTGTTGTACCATGTAGCTTGTGGCAGAGCTGGATTCTTGACTTCATCCTGTAAATCTGTGATGACGCTTTTTAAGGAACTGATGATGTTCAGTATTTGTAGTGTGCTGGGACAGACTTGTTTCAGTGAGACTATAAGGTATATTAAATAATTAATTACTTATTAAACTGGACTTCTACAAGACAAGATTTTCCATAGACTTGTTAGGTAAGGATAATGGCCACAAAATTGAACCAAATACATTTAGGATGGGATGGGATGATAGGATAATTTTGGTTGGAAGGGACGTTTGATGATCATCTAGCCCAGCTGCCTGTCCACCTCAGGGCTGACCAAAAGTCAAAGCATGTTGTTAAGGGTGTTGCCCAAATGCTACTTGAACACTGACAGACTTGGGGCATCGACCACCTCTCCAGGAAGCCTGTTCCAGTGTTTGACCACCCTCTCGGTAAAGAAATGTTTCCTTATGTCCAGTCTGAACCCCCCCAGATGCAGCTTTGAACCATTCCCACATGTCTGTCACTGGATGCCAGGGAGAAGAGCTCAGCACCTCCCTCTCCAGTTCAATATTTCAGTACTAAGAAGTTGATTTTTAATTTTCTTTTTTTTTAAATGCTTAAAGTGAAATTCCCAATTGAAATAAATGAATACTACTCCATTTATTTCAGCTGAGCTGTACAAATTCATTCCGTTTTAGGAAGCAGGCCTTTATTTAAAGCGGAACAAATGATTAATCTGAGGACAAACTTGTATTATCTTCTCTTCCTGTATATTACGAAAATTACTTCGTATTATTTCTTTAGCTGTGGCAGCAGTGTAATGTTGAGAGTTATGGTTGTGTCTGTGAAGGTGAAAGCTTTTTTTTTTTTTACATTTTTTTATAACAAAACCATACTGCATAGATGCAGATTAACAGCAATTTATAAAATGTGCTCGATTTATCGTTATTTTAAAAAGGCATTTTCCATTTAACACAATGCAAATATAATGCAATTCCCTTGAAGTTACTTTTGACAAAAAGAGAACAGATCTGCCTATTTTTCTTGGATCAAAATCAATTCAGTTTAAAGCGTATGTAGTAAGAGCCAGAGGTTTGTCTATACTGACATACTCCCAAAAAGGCTAACGTAAATTCAGAATAATTTTGCAGATTGTCATATATTCATCCATGAGCCTCAGTGTCTGCATGAATGGATGTACTTTAGCTTTGTGTGAAAGCGGTTTGTGCCAGGTGAGTACAGCAGTACGATATTCCTGTGCTCCCACTTTCAGAAACATCTATACCACTTCAGCGGGAGCTGGGCATATGTATCTGAGAGGAAAATTGAACTAAGGAATTTAATCAAAATTCTTTGTCTCCAGGAAGCTGTCTAGCTGAGTTTGGAAGAGGATAGTGAACATCGCAATTAGAGTTATCATTAATAAGAATTTTATTGTAACAGACATTATAATTGAGCCTTGAATCACAGCCAGCTGAATCTTGCTTACCTAGAAAGAACTTAATTGTTTTAGGGAGCGTGTTCCCAAGATATATTATACCAGGAGAGTGTGATGTCTGTCCATCTTTTGGGCCCTGACAATTTTCTGTATTATTTTACTCAAAGTAATCTCTTCAAATTGCCCTGGTTTGAAAGGATGAAAGCCTTTTACTTCTGCAGAGATCTTGGTGGCAGCTAAGCACTTACAAGCATCCTTTTTCTTTGGTGAATTGTAACTGCAAAAAGTAGGTTTGGTCCGTGGTGAAGAACGTTGTATCTTGCTGCCTCACAGAAATGATTTACAAGTCTTAAAACTCTCTTGATAAATAAGCAACATGAGACTTTTACTCCTTTTAATGTAGATTGTTTACCTCTGGAAACATTTTCGCGACTTCGACCTGATAGCGATCACAGTCCAGAAGTAGAAGTTTGAGGAGAAGAGATTTCTCCTACGCATTTTGCTGCCAGCTTAGTGACTGATTTCAGGTATATTACTTGTTCTTTCAGTTTTTGAATTTGACAGAAAAGGGGGCTGTGCCTCTCAAAACTGTCATGAAATTAATGTTTGCAAGTACTGTGAGACTTGCTGTAAGAAGAGCCTATTGATGTGAAAAAATGATTTGATGAATAAAAAATGGTCAGAGATTTGTAAGAAAAAACATAGCGGCTTCAGCGGCTGAATTAGTGAGTTTAAATTGAAAACACCGGGTTGTTGCCTGATGGAAAAGCATCAGAGTAATAAACTGTAGCCTCAATTTTCCCTGTTGCTCCTCCTTTGCGCTGAAAGCTGCGTTACTGTGCACTGTGCCCATTGGTTTCATTGAAACTACTTGTGGTATTAGATGGTATTTAATGTAGGTAAGTGAAAAAGAAAAGGAGCTTGAAATTATCCAACAATGTTCCTATTGGCAACTTCAGCTGAGAAGTGCTGGTTTGACTAAGAACTGGAAGCCTCTCCCCTTAACGGTGGTCCCTGTGGCACTGAGGGGTTATTTGGACAGCTAATATGCTTCGTGCAGAGAAAGGGAAGACTTCAGGGTTGCCTGTTAACACTGTCTTATATTCATTTAGGAAAAAGACAGGATGAGTTTCTTTCTCGCAGAGTAAAGAAGATTATAAAGAGATTTCTTCAAGATAGCATACACGGGCACCTTCTCCCCTGATGGAGACTTCTCTGTCAGCCTGAAACATGCTGAATGATTTGGTGACTGCTAGCTTCGATTTTGGAGCACCTCTACAGGATTTCCTTTCACGGAAGGACTGTAACATCATGCTCCCTTCCTATTGTGCATAGAAATGAAACTGATAGCAAATAATTAAACATCCTACTCCCACCTCACAAAAGCCTTGAAGAAGTGGATTTCAAGATATTAAAAAAAAAAAGTTCACAAAGCAGATTATCTAAAGACCCAGAGAACTAATAGCCTCTGTTCATCAAGTTTTTAAAAGCTCACAACCGGTCCAAGATACTGCCATCTTTTAATAAATAGATTCTCGTTTTCAAACAAAATATTTTTGCTGGGTTCTCTTTGTGTTTATTTTCAATCATCCCAGTGTGCCACTCTGCCTACTTACAGCTCATTAAGGACTACGACCCAAAAGGTTTGCATCAATTCTTGATCATTAGAATTCCAGGTCCTTACAAGAATTACATTATTTTCTAATAATCTATGCCCCAAGAAATCAAAGAATTGCTGAAACAACTGTTGGAGCTGGGGCTGCCTTGTGCAGTGAATAGTATTTGTTAGTGTAAAATGTACAAATAATTACTACATCAGCTAAATGAGAAACTCTATCAGCTGGCACCAGTTATAAGCTTGTCTCCCTTTATTGGCAAAATAGAGCTGACATCACTATATTTACCTAATTAAGAAGTCTAAATCGAGAGCTTAGTTACCTCAGGCTACCTAAATAGTTAGCCTTTGGATGCGCCTCTTTCTTGATTGATTAGATAAAGAGCTTGATATGGTTCCTAAGTCAGGCGACGTAGCTAGGCAGGGTTTGTGGAAGGGGCAATATTTTCTCAATTAGGCAATATGTGGTGTCCTCTCTCTGCAGCGGGTACATGGCAGCCACGCTTCAGGTGTACTGCCGAAGCCATTGCTGTGTGGCCAGAGATCTCCGCAGGCTTGTCATCTTCAGAGCGCAGTGGGTTGGTCCTAGTGCTGCAGTGGTGTGCCTGGGAGATCCTGGGGGGACCATTGCCAAGGAGCTCATGCGGTGCCCGTCTTTTGGCGCTGGTGAGCGACTGAGCGGGCGGCCTCGGAGGAAACATACTGCTGCGGGAAGCAGCGGTTCGGCGCTGGCAGGAGTTCTGCTGAGTCTTGCTGAACCAGCGCCAGGGGGCTGCTCAGGGGCTTTATATTGAAAGCGACATCTCTCAGTTGAGATATATTATTTAGTATTAGTTACTCAAGGGCATTGTAAATCGTACTTTTTTTTTTTTCACAAGACTGCTGGCTGCAGAAGTCTGTGCTCCCTTGCACAGCATCCAGTGCGAGAGATCTTAAATGTTGTAACCATGGTGTCATTAGACAGAGCCAGTGGATCTTCGTAGGTGAGACAGCAGCAGATCCATGCAGTCAGGCAGTGTAGGTCGTTATCTCCCATCCAACATCCTGCCCCTTCTAAAAGTCTGTTAAGGCAGTGGTTGTGAGGCACATTTGATTTGTAGCTCTCCCTCTGTCTCTGCTTATGGTATCCCAAGTCTGATTTCCACTTCCAAATCTTTTGCATTTAATCCTGCATAGTTAGTGGTTCTAAGTTGTCTCTCGCTGCTTTAAATCACTCCCCTTTGCACATTTAATGATGCGACTACCTTGGTTTAGCAAGATTGTCTTCTTTTATTCTTGTTCTCAGTTGAGAAATTGAAGACTTGTGGTTTGGTAAGGGTTATTTCCTCCTGAGCAGAGAAAAAGACCTAACAGTTAACTAGTTCAGTCTCCAATCTATGGTTGCTACAAACAGTACACTCCCCAGTACATCAATTCTGGCTAGTTTTAAATGACCAAAGTGATAGTGCTATTTTGCTACTTTGAAACCCATTGAAGTTGCTGCTGCTGCAACATTAAAAGCAGCAGCTTTCTTTTAAATTCTTTACCCTGCGTTAGGAAAAAAAACACACCACCACAACAAAAACAAACCGTAAAAAAGCGCAAGTGGTTGTTTGGAAATTACACTATAATATTATATAGGTATTGTAGTTATGGGAACTTATATTTTCATTCTCCTCTGTGGATGAATTTCTGTTTATGCTATAAGCAGGGGTTTCTAGGAAGACAGCGGGGCCTCATTTTTTGGAGGTGAAGCCTAGCCATATCTAGGGCACATAAAAGAAAACAGAAGATGATTCACACAGCAGACAAGTTCCTGAGGCATCACCATGGAGTGTTGCCATTTCCAGACTGGAATGTACAATTCTCAGCCTGAAGAATTGAAGTAAATTTTGTTGTTGTGAAAGCTGTAATTTTGGTGGAAAAGCCTTTCCCACAAATTTTATTTTGAAAGTTGAGGATCTGAGACTGAAACTCATAGGCTAGCTGCCAGCTCTTGTATCACAGAACCACAGAATGGTTTAGGTTGGAAAGTACCTTTAAAGATCACCTAGTTCCACTCCTCTGCCATGGACAGGAGTATTTTCCACTAGATCAGGTTGCTTAAAGGCCTGTCCAACCTGACCTTGAACACTTCCAATGATGGGGCATCCACAACTTCTCTGGGCAACCTGTTCCAGTGTCTCACCACCCTCATCGTAAAGAATTCCTCCTTATATGCAATCTAAACTTGCCATCTTCCAGCTTAAAACTGTTGCCCCTTGTCCTGTCACTCCAGGCCTTGGGAAAAGGTTTCTCTCTGTCTTTCTTATAAGCCCCCTTTATATATTGAAAGGCCTCAATAAGATCTTCTTGGAGCCTTCTCTTCTCCAGGCTGAACAACCCCAACTCTCTCAGCCTTTCTTCAAAGTAGAGGTGTTCCAACCCTCTCATCATTTTTGTGGCCCTTCTCTGGACCCACTCTGACAAGTCTGTGTCTGTCTTATACTGGGGCCCCCAGAGCTGGATGCAGTACTCCATCCAGGTAGGAGTCTCATGAGAGCAGGGTAGAGAAGGAGAATCACCTCCCTCAACCTGTCGGCCACACTTCTTTTTATGTAGCCCAGTGTTCCACTGGCTTTTGGGGCTGCAAGCACACATTGTTGGTTCATGTTTAATTTTTCATCCACCAGTATCTCCAAGTCCTTCTCTGCAGGGCTGCTCTCAATCCATTCATTCCCCGGTCTATTGATATTGGGGGTTGCCCTGACCCAGGTTCAGGACCTTGTACTTGGTCTTGTTGAACTTCATGGGGTTCACGTGGGCCTCAAGCCTGTCAAGGTCCCTCCAGATGGCATCCCTTCCCTCAAGTGAATCAACTGCATCACTCAGCTTGGTGTTATCTGCAAACTTGTTGAGAGTGCACTCAATCCCATGGTCTGTGTCATTAATAAAGATTATGAACAGTACCAATCCCAATATGGACCCTTGAGGGACACCACTTGTTACTGATCTCCATTTGGGCATCGGGCCATTGACTGTAACTCTTTGGATGTGGCCATCAGCATTCAGCCAATTCCTTATCTATCAAATAGTCCATCCATCAAATCCATACCTCTCCAATTTAGTGACAAGGATGTTGTGTGGGATCGTGTCAAAGGCCTTACAGAAGTCGAGATATAAGGTATCAGTTGCTCTCCCCTCATCCATCATAGAAGGCCATCAGGTTAGCCTGAGCTAAAGTATTGTATATTAACCAAAGTACGTGGCAGTGTTTAAAGTTGTGAATCTGAATTTTGCAGCTCAGCCTGTGTCACAGTTGTGATCTGAATTTGTGATCAGTTTTACAGGGTTTCTGCCCATTTTTGTTGGAAGGCAAATTTATTTTTTCTTATTAGGAAGTTACTCTGTCTGACCCTGCTGTAACCCTTTCATGTCTTTCTTGCTTGAAAGTTATACTACATGATGGTTACTCTACTGCACACGTGCAGCCACATTAGGAACATCCAACCGTCCTTCGCAGTACCTCTGTACCTGACCACTAGCCAAACACACTTAAATTACAGAGTAAAAGCAGAATTAGGTGTAACCTTCTCTCATTCTGGATCTGTTCTGCTTTTTTCTGGAGGAAGTTGAAATATTAATCACAAAGACTAATGATGGGGGAGAAGTCGTCTTCAATGACATCTGTCATTCATGGAGAGGAATGATGTTTTCTGCAGTGTCATGCTGAACCACCTGACCTTGGCTTGGGCTTTAGATGGCTCTTGGAAGCATCTCTCTCCGCTGGTAAGAGCAGGAGATGCTCCTCTGTCACGTTGCCTGTGTGACTAGCTCCCCATGCCCTCCGTGTCCCACAGTGGCCAGCTGGCAACAACTCTGGAAAAGCTACAACTGCGTCTGTCCCACCCTGCCAGGGGAGTTTCTGGAGTGCACAGACAGCCCCACCAATAGCTTTCATCCTATGCTGGGCTCTGAACTTTGTTCTGCTGTCATTTGCACCTTGTCTTCAGTGGAAGAAACAGCAGGGAGAGGTTCACAGCTCTTAGGTCAGTCAGCGGTGGTTCTGCAGAGCACAGCTGAGGGCTGTCATCTGTCGTGGCTTGAGCCCGTTTTACCATGTCCTCCCTTTTCCAGGCTGGAACTCAAGAGTCATGACCTTTGATATCTGAACGCTGGGGACTTCCAGAGCCTGTAACTATAAGAAGAGGTGTTGAAAGCGCATTGGATCAAGATGGAAATGCCTCATTAAAAAACGGTTCTTACCTGTGCCATTAAGACTTGTTCTATGCGAAACCCATTTATATAGCTCATCTCCTTTTCAACATTTATTCAGATTCCTGGCTGGGAGTGTAGGAGTTTTAAATGCTTATGAGTCAAATGCAAATTCAGGGTTGATACAATCATGAAATGCTATCATTAATCTCCTGTGGACAATTTAAAAAGTTGAATCTGATCAAAGTGCTACATCCTTCATTCATAAATCCCCTTGGTAAGGGAAAAGCATTGTTTACTCCCCTTTAAAAGACAGGGAAATTCAGAAGGGAAATGATTTGTCCAGGGAACACAGCAAACCTCGGAAGAAGCTGGGCGCAGAAATTCATGTGCTTTTAGAGTCCTTATCTATTACATTTACCACTAGGCTGTATCAACTCTGTGTAAGGCCTGTTTCTTTTTTTCCAGACCTCAGAAGTGTTTAACTTTTGAGAACAAACTATATAAATTAAGATGAATGGTGGAAAATCACGAAGTACTTTAGCTTTTATTAGGTTTTCCGTCTTTCTCTAACCAATCCTGATTTGGTTGGTTATATAAGCATTGTAAACAGATTAAGGGCTCAGTCCTTCCCTGCTGTAAAGAATAATAGGGGATTTGATTGTAGCGATTCACTTTATTTCAATAAAGTAACTAAAGCTTGCAATACATTGATTCACTATAACTGCAGAGCCATTTCTCAAGTGCTTTCCTAAGACTTGCCTATCGTAGCACATTCAAGGCCTCTCTTCAGATGCAAAAATTTCTAAAGCCTTTGGGAAAATGATATCAAAAAAAGAAGTCTGGACCTGAGAGAGCTTGCAGCTATAAACACAGGTGCCCAAGGTGATGGGGAGCTGAGAAATGGTTTGCCTCGCAGAAAAAGAGCAATGAAATCTTGGGCTGGGATTTTTCCCTGCACGAGCGTGGGAAGAAACGTTGACTGACTGCAAAATTCCTCCATACTGTAGTGGAGTTATACAACCTGTAATCTTTCTATTATTCAGCCTGTCACCATAGGACCGGCCCATTTGTAGACTACAAAGCATTTAAATGATGACAGCTGTATTAGGCAGTATGAGACGTGGTTAGCCATTGTGTTTATAGAGGGCAGCGAGATAAGAATAGCTCCGTCTTCATTGCTTGCCACATTTACTTTAGATTTCGGACACCTCTGTACATTTTGCGGACAAGTAGCTGTGTTGAAAAAGTGAGGGGTACTAGGGCAATAGTTATCTTAGCTCTTCTTTTTGCCTTGAGAAACTGATGTACAGTACAGGCCAAGAGGGTGTCAGCTGATAAAAGCCAGGGAAATGTGAAGTGGTCTCTGAATTTGATGTCAAGGAGCCTGCCATCCAAGAGAAACCGGACTTTGTCCGGCAGCACCATGAATGAATGAATATCCCCAACGTGCTGTTCCACTGCACCCTCCTGTTACTCTCCGGAGTTGAGAGGTGGTGTGGGAAACCAAGGTGCTAAGAGGGTTGTAGAGAAGAAAGAAGACTTGCCTGTGGGAACGAGGAGGGATATTTATTTCTGTTTCCTTCTCGCATTTCTGACCTGTTGAACTTGCGAATAGTGTATGGTTTGGGGACCCTCCCGTAGCACACTCTATATCTCTCTAATACAATAATTTACTGGGACAAATTTCTCTTTTTAGCGTGCTTCGTGTATTTAATGGTGCAGGGGTGGTGGCTATGTGGTCGTGCCATTATTTGTTTATATGTGACCTCAGAATAAATTT
>VXBO01014032.1:105371-133527 GCA_013400135.1 Rhinoptilus africanus | reverse complement strand
ACTGGGCCCAGTACTGACCCCTGGGGAACACCGCTCATCACTGACCTCCAGCTAGACTCTGTCCCCTAATCACAACCCTCTGAGCTCTGTCTTTCAACCAGTTCTCTATCCACCTCACTGTCCATTCATCTAACCCACTCTTCCTAAGCTTCCCTAGGAGGATGCTGTGGGAGACCGTGTCAAACGCCTTGCTGAAGTCAAGGTAGACCACATCGACCGCTCTCCCCTCATCCATCCATCCAGATGCTCAATATCACAAAAAATGAGCTGGTAAAGAGTTCTGAAACCATTTATATCCACTTCCATTCTGATTACCAGCCTGCATTGGGCATCCTTATAATTGGTCACTTCTCTAAAAAGTAATTGGAGCATATTAAGAGGTGATTAACAAAATGACTGATCAATTATGGAACGTAGTATGACATTTCACTCAAAGTAATTTTCCATACTTAACCAGAGGCCTTAATTATGTTTTTACACTGCTATGGGTGATATGATTTTTATTAGATAGTGCTTATTGTATGAGAAAAGCAAAGTAGTTTCATTAAAACAGATAGGTATTTGACTTCAAGTCTTTGATGTGGGGATTAATGGGCAGAAACCTTTGACTGGTGCTGTGAATCTGGCTGTGATGGCTCTTTCTATAAAAATAGGTGAGTATTAGAAATCCCTAGCAGAAGACAGCAGTATCTACGAGAAGGGAGGCTTTCCATCATGATCTGCAATGGACAGGAGTATTTGCAGCTCAGAAAGATTGACAAGCCAGCGTGCTGTTCAGGGTAACAAAAGCTGTTTGCGTAAATCCCCTTGCAGTCATCACGTCTCGTTTAATTCACATCCCACTAGTTGGCTTTTCTCTAAAAACTTTATTTGTCTGAGTATTCTGGAAAACCCTGCATTATCAATTTAGTACAGGCACAGCAAGTTTCTGCAGCAGCTATTTTCAGGAGCTGACACCGGCCATTTGAAGCCCTGTCCCACCGCCAGCTCTGCCTTGTTTCGCAGCAGCGCTGCTTGGCTCCTGTTCCGCTGCCTGCTCCCACTCACGGGGCCGTGGTGGTGGGGTTCTGTATGTGGCACGCACATCAGAGCTGTATCGTGTTGCAGGAAAACCCTACGCTGGCAAACTGCGCTCACAGTTTGTGCTTTAAGAGTACCTCAAGGACATCTGTGTATGGTAAAAATAAAAATAGCCACACTGGAAAGAACATGGAAAAATTCTCTAGAGGGTGACTGTAAAATACAGGGATCCCATCTAAAAATATGATGCATACCTAGCACAAAAGTTCACCTTGATTGTAAAAGTCCTGCTAGCACTGGAGGTGGTCTGGGGACAAATCCCGGAGCCACCGGAAGACCTGTGATATGGCTACACTGAAAGGTGCGGGCAGAGGTAGACGGAGCCACAACGTGGCTGGGGGCCGTGCGAACACACCGGGAGCCTGGGATTGCCTGCACTCATCGGGCAGTGCAAGGGGCCAGTGATGCCATCTATGCATGACCATACTGAGCGCCTTGGTGTCTTTCCCAACATAGGCCTCCTTCATAGACATTGCAAGAAAGAGTAGAGACATGGAGAGCCTCATGGCCTATATTTTGGTAAAATACAGCCTCATCCCATAGGTGGTTTGGGTGTAAGACTTTTCACTTGATTTTGTAATAGTTTTATTCTGTTTAAGTATAAAATGATCCTTACTTTGTGTATTTTCTAGACCACATACACAACAAAAACTTTGTGAAAGACATTAAAATTCTCTTCTCTGTTGATGTCACACAGCGATAACTCTCAAATGCAAATCCACCTGTAGTCCTGATTTTTCTGTGCACTAGTCATGATATGAATTTTATTCTCAAAGTATATATTCATCATTATTTTCAGTACAACACAATTATTCTTTACTTGTGTTGCAGTAACCCCTAGAGGTCCCACCAGAGGGTTTCATCATCCTACGCACAACTGACATAATGAGGTTAATTTTATTGAGTGTATTTGGTTCCCTGGACCCCAGTGTTCATGATTCATCATTTCTTTTGTCAGTGAATAGTGAGATAATGAGAAAGCAGGTTGACAAGGGCAGAAATAAATTTAGGTTTAAAACGACGGATGTGCCTTGTGAGCAAGTTCAGCCAAGTAGGACCTCAATCTGTTCCCTGGGAATTGCCAGGTCAAAGCTGACTCAGAATTAGTATTTATGAATACTCTATCAAAATGTAAGCATCAATAATGATAAATGTCTTATTAATACATGTATTGACTTATATTTTCCGCTACCCAGTATTTCTTAAAATATCTGTGCACCGAAGTTTGGAAGAACAATACTTTAAATATCATCAGGTCAGAATTATGGCTGCCTGCTGAGATGCAGTGTGTGTTCTTCATACCAGGTAATAAAAATACATGGTTTGTACTATGTGGATGTGATAAACTTTACAATGTTCTTGGCTGTCCATTTCCTTACTTTGAAGATTTGGGGGTTTTTAAGTGATAAATGTCATGCATGCTTTCACACAGCATTGCAGCATAGGAAGTTGAACTTTTTAAATGGGGTTTGAAGTGATGATAATTACTGTAACTTTGTGATAGTTACACTTTACATCTGGGGAAAACGTAAAAATATTTAGAGTTGAAAAGATTTTAAAATAATTAAGTTGAAATCAAAGGAGTTAGATGCCCAGATGCATTTGAAATGCCCACAGTAAGACTACTGCATCTTTAGACACCTAATTGCCTTTAAATATCTGCCCTTTCTGATGCANAAACGTAAAAATATTTAGAGTTGAAAAGATTTTAAAATAATTAAGTTGAAATCAAAGGAGTTAGATGCCCAGATGCATTTGAAATGCCCACAGTAAGACTGCTGCATCTTTAGACACCTAATTGCCTTTAAATATCTGCCCTTTCTGCTGTGTTTAAATGCAAAACTGGTGCCATGTGTAGTTAGTGTTGTGTTTTCTGGCATGGATGTGTTGATGTATATGTAAGCATTGCAGAGGCATTGAGAGGAACTTGGATCTTCAACCAGCATTTTTATACAATAGAAAGTGTGTGAGAGACCAGATATTACATTCCTCTATCCTGGTAGGTGAGACATTTCTAATCTGGTTAATACATACTGCATTTTGTATACATTTTGCAGTTAAAAGAAGATTGCGCGTGCTGCTCTGTAGCAGGCACCGAGTGTTTCTTGGCTTTTACTGGGCTTTCGATGCTGTGAGTCATGGAGACAGGGGAGTGCTAAACATTTCTGTCCACATTAAAGGAAGATAGGTCCCATTTGGCTTGCGATTTTAAGTACTTATTAGTTTATTTAATAAAGATTTTAACTGCCTTTTATTATGTATATGTGTGTGATTCACAGGCATAGGCGACATGGCACGTTCAGCCTCCAGCTCCAGAGGATCTGCTGTCTTGGAGACAAGCACGTTCTTGTTCTTGAACACCACCCCAGGCTGTGTCTACAATACCGCTGACGAGGGCTGGGAGCGGGAGGGTTGCGTGAGCCACCGCTTCTGATCCCGGGCTTGCCCTGCAGGCACTGCAGACTGCCCGTTCGGGTGTGCCAAGGTGCCGGGCGGAATATTAAACTGCCAGACAGGCTTAGACATAGAGTCCCTTGGGCTGTGCCTGGGGTTGCACTTGTAGTTTCGCTGTCTGAATATAGAGTAAGTCTGATCCAGAGGGCAGCCTTTGGCTGACCCCAGCACGCGATGTGGAAATACCCATCGTCTCAGAGCATAGCCAGCTCTCTAAGCTGGAAAGTTAAGTCGAAGATACACCGCTACGAAAGGAGCGGGGAGAGAGAGAGGGCACGAGCAATTTCAGCTGAGGAAACATCCATGACCTCGACGCGCCCCAGCCATGATTTTGTAGCTCTCCACTGGTGATAATCCATGTTGGCTCAGACCCCGGCTGGGATCAGACAGATCAGCTCCTGCCTAGAGATTTCTGACTGGGGAACAGAAACAGAGCTCTAAACAGAAGGAATAGAATTAAAAATTTTGGGATTAGACTGAGAAGACTTATGTTTGGCTTGGCAGTAGCAATGCCACACATGCATGCAGCGTTTGGGGAGCCGTTTCCTGATGGCACCCCATAAAACGCTCAGGGAGCAGCATCCGGGCTGCGTATCAGAGCATTCGCTCGACTTGCAAATCTAAGCACGGCCCTGGAGCCAACCACAGAGCTTGCTACTGGCCTCACTGGGCAGATTATCGCTTCTTTTGTTTACTCTTACGTTGGGCAGACCAAGAGCCTGATGACAAGTGTGTCCAATGCATGATTTAGCTTCTGCAGATGGTCAGGACGTGCTCGTCTAATTTCTTGCATGTAGGGGCTGGAGGGAGAGAAAACAAGGAATTTAATGGTCAGTGGAGCAGTCGCAAGGGTCACCCTCCTGGTACTCTGCAGTGTAATGTGAAAGTCACGCAAGATAAAGAGTGTTTTATCTGTGAGGACACTGGGTTGTGTTTGCTGTATGGGTCTCCTTAGGGCTACGTAGGAAGAATGTTTCTCTGCCTCTTGAAGGCTGCAGTTTGTGAGGTTCATGGGGTTACATTACTGATTTTATTTTCTTAGGAGAAAAGGTAAATAGAAAATCATTCAGTTGCACACCCTGGCATGAGCTGGACCTCAGGTCTCCTGTATTAAAGCTCAAGGTGACTGAGAAACAGAAGATACTTCAGTACTTAACCTCCACGTGAAGAGCCGTGTTTAATTCTTTATTTTGTAACTGAAAATGTCTGTATTTTTCCATGAATCTCTGACTCTGTTTCCAGTCATTCTAGTAAACATGGGTGTGTAGGAAGAAGGGGAATAATTGCGTTTTAAATGGTTGAAAAAAATGCAATTAAACCCCTGTAATCAGGATGTGGCTATTAATTTCAGGGTCCTGTTTGTTAAAGATCTATCCTGTGGTATCCACCAGTGGCAGTTCTTGGGCTTCAGACATAAATATCCAGGAAGGCAAAGCTGGGCAGATCTTCAGATCAAATTTATCCATGGCAATTTTAAGGGTGGAGTGACAAGATCAGCTCTAGAAAAATAAGGAATGAGCTAGCTAGTTATCCCAACCAACCAACCATTTTAATGATCCTTTGGTTGCTTTCAATGCAGGTGCTTCTGGACAAAGTTCTGCTCTCAAACACTCCCTCCCATTATAGATGCTCCCACCGTTATTTTTTTATAGCATCGTCATTGTTTCCAGGAACAGAGAGAAGAGAATTTGATTACGTTTGTATCATAGCATCATTCGAGAGCTCCACTGTGCTTAACTGTGCAAAAAAAACAGATTAAGAGAAGCTCTCATTCCCAGACAGCCAAGGAAGGTGAAAAATGAAGAACAGAGGAAGGTACACAGTCAGATACACACATGTATGTTACTATTAGATTTATTTTCTGCTTTCAAAGGTAAATAAAGAGACATCTCTCAGCCAAATCATCCATTTAATAACTCATTTTTCTATAATGTTTGTGTGGTAAGGAAAGATCCTTGTAGAGGGAGGTGGCCTCAGAGAGATGCTCCGAGAGAAAGAGAGCATTCGGGGCATGGAGCGCAAGAGTCAAGACCTCCCCCAGGTCTCCAAGATCATTTTGTTTGTTTTGAACGTGCTTTAGCCCACTGGCAGCTTTGCCTGTGCTCACTTCAGAGAGAGGTGGTTACCCTGTAGTATGTACAGTATGACTACACGGCTATTAATACACCCCCAGGGAAAGGGAGCACGGCAGAGTACAGTACGTGTGAAAAGACATCTTGTGCTGGCGGCATCATCGTTGAGTCATTCCATCCTGTCTGCGGCTGTGGGGAGCAGCCACTTCAGGGCCGTAAAGCCGACATGGGCTAATGGTTATAATAACCACTGCAGGCAGAGTCTGGCTCCCCCCTCATTTAGTCTCCTTCCACTTTGGGTCTGTAAATATTTGTCCTGTCCACATCTATTGTTGGCACAGAGGCATCAGAAGAAAGTTCTCTTAAGCCTTTGCTTGCATATTTGGCTATGGGCCAGTGAAAGCTAAACCCGACCATCTCAGCCTCTTACTGCCCCTGCTAATTCTTTTATTTTCTTTTTTTTTTCAGTAGTAAAAGATGACTCTCTTCAAGATGGGCTGTAATTTCCTGGGTAGGTTGGCACTCCCCCAAGGCATACGCATTTTAATAGCATGTGCCGGTGCAAGTAAACAGCAGGATAGAGTGTTTTTTCTTCCTTTTGTACGCACTATCCAATTTGTTCCTTGGCACTTTCCCCACTCATAGGGAAGGATGGCTGTCTCTGTGTACAAGCCAGAGTTTGATTTATTTATTTTTCGCCTTCCTTGCTGTAGCTGTCTGTAGCAGGCACACCGAATTTCCAAAAATGAAGGTGTTAATACAAGTATCGCTTACTGCCCCTCCTACAACATCCATGCCACTGATATTTCCAAGTTACCCAAAATGAGAAAAGCAATTTGGATGAGTCAGGGAGTCTGCCCTGACTCAGACTGTTTAATGTAGGAGCGTCTCAGGGTCATGCATATTTCTATTAATATAGGGTCAAACTTGAGTAGGGAGCTTCGGTTTGATTTGCTTATTTTTAGCAAAGTCACACCAATGCAGCAAAACCAGCCACACTAAACCTGGCTCGGTTTGCTTTGAATTTATGTGAACAAAAAAAAAAAACCAAACCAAAACCAATCATTATCTTAAGGTAATGAAATATTTTAATTTAATTCTGTGCTCAGCCAGCACACTATTTTTTATGTCTGTGGTGGAGGATTTTGTACAAAATCCTCCTTTTTCTTGCAGCCCCCGACTGATGTGACCGTCTAGCATCAGGTGTTCTGATTTAGCAGTAAAAAGTGTTGAAACCTAACTATTATTAAACCACCAAGACCTGTCTTGAGTTCTGGTCCTTTCAAAGTCTGTGTGCAAGGACACTGAGAGAGACTGTATCGTTTCTCCTTCCTACCCTCTCAGAAGGCTCTTGATGCAAAGGCAAATGAAGAAAGGGTTTGGAACCAGATGTGCTGTTTATTACTGTTAAGAATCAGATGTGGTGGGTAAATATTCACTGTATTTTTTGTGGTCCCACCAAGGTTTATTAGTCTTGGGTCCAGCAGAGTAAATTCATGTTAGAAAATCTTTGTGGTGCAAGGATTAGAACATGTTAATTTTCTGGCTTCCAGGAAGGGAAATTGTTTTTAAAAACAACAAGTGAGGGAAAAACAATATAACAAGAAATGAACAGAATATCTAGGGAGCGAGGGAAACTCTGCAGGAGAGTAGAAAATGGGTATAGGAGAGTGTGCGGTGGGAAAAACCCTGTAACCCAAATCTCATATCTGAGTGGCTCGGTGGGAATTTCTCCTGGGCTAGGACAGGCTAGCATTGCTCTGTTGACCTTTTCGAGGTTCAACGGATTTACCCCAGCTTAAAATCTGACCTTTTGTGTCCAGATAGCAAGGTGGCATAGAACTTTTGTGTCCAGATAGCAAGGTGGGAGAGATCAGAGCAACACTTCCTAATCTCCATGAGGGCTTCTGAAGCAGATAAAAAGGCAGCGCTCCTGCTTTGCATTCTTGAACACTTTAGGAGAGCAAGCAGGATGTTGAAGTTACTCTGAATGAGATTGGAACGAGGGTTAGGTGTTCTTGTAACCTTAAAAATACAGGTGACGCTGATTTGTGTTCTCTTCTGAGAGCTTAAAAGCTTGAGATGCAAGCAGCCAAACTGAGACATGGCCCAAGGCACTTAGTCTGGTAGCACTGTCACCACAAAGACAGAGAGAAAGATCATATCTGGGCACCAGCCTAAAAAGGTTCTATGGGCTGTTAAACAAATTAGGGATCAGATAACATGTCCTCCCGGTCACTGGGACAGTCTGTCTGCCTTAGAGTAAAAACACACATTGTGCCTTAGCTAGAAATGCTCACTCTTGACTTCTTGTCACGTGTGAAAACCCCTATCATCTTTATGGCTGTGCAAAGCGTTAGATCATCTGAAAAAAATGACAAAAATCTGTAGTTTTAAATTGGCCTTCCCCCTTTATTAAGCAATACCAAGAGTCAACACAGGTCTTGGAGCTCACCCAGAGGAAGTTTGGTATTTGATTTGAACATGCATAGTGCATCTGTAAAATCCAAGCTTGACGTGGAGGCCAAGACAAATATATTCAGACATGCAGCCTGGACCTGCAGTCCATGTTACATGACAGCCTGATGTCACGCTCCCAGCCTGTGAAGCATTTGTAGCCGAAATCTTCCTTGCAGCATGGCAAACAAAGCCTTTCTGTTGTTTTTTTTTCACTGCTAGGCCTTCGTCTCTTGCCATTATTAGATTACTAGGCAGAGAACCTGAGATAGAGCTCAAGCTAATGTGAGAAAATAGAATTCCATGTATCCATGCATGCACCAGTTCTGAGGAACTGGTATTGCGTATGTGTTTATTGGCTGTAGATATGATCCACCTTTAGGTGGTCCTACAACAGTATCTGCATCACTGCCTTTCCCTGGGCCATCTGTGATCTTCCTTGCTGATACGATTTTATCATTTCCTCTTCCTTCCCATCCTTCCAGTCTTACTTGCAGCAGGAAGGCTGAAAAATAAATAAATAAATAAAATACGGTATTGTTGGATTTCTAGTCAACAGTATCCTGGGAGAGGCGTCTTTGGCTGCTCCACTGAAAAAGTTGCTACAAGATGATGTCACCTGGCAGCAGGCACCAAAACAAGACGGGGTGTTGCAGCAGCTAAAAATGACAATCTGCAATGCACCAATATTTAGGTTTCACGGTCCTATAAAGCAGTTCCATTCAAAGGGATGCAACTAAACGCTGTCTGAGTTCTGGCTCCTTGCAAGACGTGCTCTGCTGTATTATGCACATAATTTGGTGTAACGGACGGAGAAAAAATTATTGCACCTAAACAGAAGCAGGCTGTTATATTTGCTCCAAAAATGACTTCTCTGCTTAATGCAATGTTGCAATCCAAATGCATCTGGTTTACAGATCACTTTTTTTTTTAAAATCACACTACTTTCTTCTAAATTCTTGGGAAAGCACAGATGAAAGACATATTTCTGAAGCTGTTTAGCAAAATGTTAATTGGAGATTTGCTGTCTAGGAGTCGGGTGTCATAACCTCCAGAGTCAGGTGTCCAGATCTTTGCCGAAAAGGCTGTTTGCATTATGGAAGCCACCTTAGTACTAAGGGCAGATCACAGAAGGGCTCGCTGGTTCATTCACGAGCTATGCAATGATTTATATGCATTTTTTTTTGCCTGGAGAATTGGCTCCTAAATAGCAACCATATTGGGCTTTGAAACACGTGACTGCCTCTCTAAGAAGGCCGTGAACAGCAAGTAGAAAAGTGAAGTTCCGTAAGGACAGAAGGCAGTATATGATCCTCTTGCTAGAAGGTAAACACTAGAGCACGCAGTGCACCAGCAAGGCAGATGATGTTTTGACTTAAAAAGGCAAAGCACCCAAAAATTACAGAAATACACATAGATCAAGAATTCAACGACCAGAATTGTTATGGCTGCCTTAGACTTTTGATCCGGCAAATAGTATGGTAGCTTTAGATATCTCTCCTTCACCAAGTATTCGGGCTGACATTCAGGATGTGGTCCAAGCAGCAGTGCCCTATATATAAGATCAGCCACCCATCCATTAGTGACTTACCACACTTCTCTGAAGGCAGAGAGGAGGCTAATAGTGCAAGCCTGCGGAGAATATTGGTCTTGCTGTTGTGAAACCTGTATGGTAGGGCAGAAGGAGCTCAGAAACAGAACTCATGATTACATCCCACAACCTGCTTGACATGACGTTCTCCACTGAGCATTTTCAGAATTGGAAAATCTCGCTCCTAGCAGAAAACGGAGCTTTCCCCAACGTACGGGATGTGATGAAAGAATGAAGTAGCTGTGCAAGGCAGCAGAGGCACAGCTCGTGTGGTACCACTGCAAAGCTGGTGGTCAGGAAAAGCCACAGATGAAGGTGCTGCCTGAAGACCTTCGTCATGCCACGATGTGTACAAAGGAGAGGAACCACTGATGTGAAACAAGTCAAAACCAAAAGCCTCATTTAAGCCTTCCAGTTTATCAACAAGAATATACAGCCAATGAATGATCCCAGGAGAGACTCCGGTATCAAAGAAAGACTCAAAAAATTTGAAAGCTATCATTTGGGAGCACATCATAAGCTATAAAGCACAGGTTTATTTAGAGCATTGGCCAAGGTTGTGGACATCAAGGAGAAGTCTTTATCCAAATTTTGTGCAGGTAAAGGCCGAGTACTGATGACAAGGGGGTTCCCCTGAATCAGTGTCTCATCTTTGGGGCAGATCATTAAGTTGAAAGCAATAAAATGATGCCCAAAACGTGAAGTGGATTTGGTGAAAATGGTGGGTTTACTACGCAGTGTGATATTTACTGTGCAAGGTGGATGCTTGTAATAGGCAAAACAGGAATGCAATATATGGTGCTCGGTGTCTCTAGGATACTGCCTGAGCCCACAGACTGTGCAGAGCACGTGAGATGTGAAATGAGATGCAGAACATGCTTTCATGTGGTTTGTTCCTGTTAAAATAGAGTTATGGCTTAAGCGTGCCTGGCTGTGTCCTTAGCGATCTTTGATCATGTGAGCAGGCAGAAGCTCGTAGATATTCAGTTGCGTTAGAGAACACAGATTACATATACTGAGAAAATTAAATTCTCTGCATCCTTTTTCTTGAAAAAGCCACAAATAAACTTGTTTTCCCAGGAGAGAGATTTATACCCCTGTCAGTTTTGAGTCAAATCAGCAGGGATTTTTTTAATTATTTGAAATTTAGATTATTTAAGTTCAGTGGTTTTATGTAATTTTCCATTTTATTCCCTTTTTTTTCCTGGCAACTGTTTGATAACATGAACAGCCAGAATACTTACAGTTCTGATGAATGACTTCCCAAGACTCAGTAGCCTGGGTGATTGCTGCCCTTGTGAGCAGGATCGCTGGAACTCCCTGTGCAGGCAGCCGGTAAATCTGCAGATACATGTTTAAGCATTAAAATGGTACACAAAACTGAGATACATTAACTCCCACAAACCTCTTTCTTTGCTATGCAAAGTGGGAAAATGAAAGCGGCAGCTTAAATGAGTGGAGCTTTTACATCTTCCGTAGCACTACATATTATGGATTACAGAGTAAGCCCTGCTACCTGGCCAGGGAAGGTCTGATCAATTATTTTTAAAAGTGATGTAGAATACCTCTGAGTACCTCTGGGTGAATGATTATTTTAGACCAGATAACTGAATCCCTTTCGCATAAATCTCAGCTTCTTTCTTTGATCAAAATTTTAGGTCACTTCTTCCTTTCTTTTGTCAGATTTGGCTGTCTGGATACTTGAATTTTATCTGATATGCTTCCCCTTCAGCATGCTCCTCATGAATTTTAAGTTTTTTCTTTTCCTTTTATGTTTTATCCTTAATAGCTCCGGTATCTTTTAGCTTGGATGTAGCTAAACAATACTTGGTGTTAAATAATTGGGAAGGTGGTGATGTTCAAGAACTCCCTAGACCTCATCAAAGCTGAATTTAAATAGTTCATATTAATATCTGAAGACAAAGCACTGTATTCTCAGTAGAATTAAACATTTCAGATGGACATAAAGCAAATTTTTAAAAAAATTTTCTAAAGCAAAACTTACTGGATATGGTAAGTTACTCATATAGGATGCTACTTTGCAGTTACACTTACTTGGATGATAAAAGATCATACAACCTGCAATGGAAAGCTCTTTGGTCTACAGCAGTTCCTGTGAGTTATGCAATGTATTCACCATCTCTGTCTTTGCTTTTACAGATGATAATCTTACATATTTTGCTGTCGAGTCTGAAATTTTCCAGCTTTTTGTTGCTGATGTAATACTACATTTGTTTATGTAATGCTTCACTGTTTAGTCCACTCTCAACTTGTGTTGTTTTCCTCTCTGTTGTGCTGTTGAGGTTTTTTTGGCAATGTTTGTTTTTGATATTTGTGTCTATGGACTGACTACTATTTCTATTTGTAGTATCTAAACCAGCTTAATTTACAATGTCTTTTGTTTGCAGCAGTCCTGAGTGTGAAAATACTTTTGCTTTTGGAAAAATGTGATGGTTTGTGCAATCTGTTCTTGGACTCCTGCTGAAGTAAATGAGAACTTTGTCTAAATAATGCAGGGACAAACCATACACAGCATCAGGCACAGCTGATCCAACAAGTCCTGGGAGAGAGGATTGGCGAGTCCATCCCACAGACCTCGCTAATTACTACTTGCTTAGTTTTCTCTTAACTTCATCATTCTCCATTTCCAGCTACCATTCAGATTCAAGTGGGAGAACAGAGGGCTATGCCATTGAGCGTTTGGTTGTCCAGTGATGAGAAACGCCATCAGAAAAGGTGAAGGCCGTGGGTTTAAATTCAGGCTTGAGGTGGAGTTGAACTCCTGGTGCTTTTGGCATGTGTTTCTGATAGAAAAGGTGGGCAGTAGCAGCCTCTCTACCAAGCACCCTTTAAAAAAGATGAACCTTTTTCAGACTTGTGTCCGTCCTTAAAATTGGATTCAAATCTCTGCATCCAAAATGGATGATGATGCTAAATTCTAGGAAGAGCTGAAAATAGAGGTGCATCCTTGTACTTACTGTGTCCTGCCAGCTGACTATAGGCTGCACCTTGCTCAGTGTGCACCTCTCTGGAGACCAATAGGAACTGCTGAGTGCCTGTTTGTCTCCATTGCCTCTACGAGAAACTTCTGATTCTTTTTGTGCCTGTCACTCCAGTAAAACTCAAGGGGAAGTCACTACTAGGTGATAGTCATCTGATTCTCACCCCTTTCTTTGACGTGTTTTCCCTAGAACATTTATTTTGCATTCTCCTTGCTTCTTCCCTTCACTAGTCCAAGACATGATTGGCTTGTTAAGTAGATGAAAATAGATACAGGCACTTGGAAATTCCTATTGTTCTCCAGAGAGACGACGGTCTAATGTCCAGCAGAGCAATGCCTGAGACCCATCTGTCAAGATAACAGCTGCCACTTTTTCCATAGTTCGTTTATAAGATCCCTGAGATCAAAACTTAGAGATGGAAAAGACCTATTTATAATAACAAACTGCGCTGTTAATAGCTCCTTTCCACTGTAGCTCTGAAGATACTTTAAAGGCTTACTGAATGAAGCCTTTCAAGGTACCTAAGGCAAAGTATATTAATGAATAATATTATTGCTGGGTATGCTAGAGACTCTCTTTCTGACCTTGGTGAAACTACAGTCGTTGTTTCTCAGGGAATAAAATGAAGGTGAGTTATACTTACACAGCTGTCTGGTGACAGAACCTATTCTTTTTGACGTCCAGCTTTTTTGCTCTGGTCACAAATCTGTGCTATTCCAGATTCCTGCAGGAGTCTGCTCTGGAGAATAGTCCCAAGTGCATCGTTTAACTTAGTTTTAGATTACCATGATCCAGGTCTTAAACTGCTACATATATTTTTTTACGTTCATTGATATCAGAGGAACTGTGCCCATTTACACCAATGACAATCTGCAACACCAGGAACAATGAACCAAAATAGGAAACAAATGTGGCAAAAGAAGAATTTCATAGGTGATATTATTTCACAGAATCACAGAATGGTTAGGGGTTGTAAGGGATGTCTGGAGGTCATCTAGTCCAACCCCCTGCCAATGCAAGTTCACCTAGAGGTGAACATACTCTCAGAGTTTAGAGGCAGAGGGATGTTTGTGACACCACTAGTGTCTGCCTTGGAGGATTTAAAACAATTTTTACATTGAAGACAATACTGCAAAAATACTCTTTTTTGTGAAAGCAGGTGCATTCCTCCTAGATGGGAAGAACAAATATACATCTATAGAAAGATTTGTTCCTTTGATGAGTGTATCTCATATCTTTCTAAAAGATAGCCTAGAAAAATAATGATATCCAAATAAGACATTCTTCCACTGGAGTGTTGCAGCACATGATAAAGACTGCTTAGCAAAATGCTGGTTTTATCTGATCTTAATGGTAGGCTGAACTTCTGACAACATAATGAGGGTTACCCAATACATAACTTGTTAATAAACCCTTCTCAGAGTTCATTCAAAGACTAGAAGTGACTTTTATTTTCTGTTATTTCTACGGCATGTTTACTGTATGTCTTACTGTCAGTAAGTGACTAGGTAGATCTGCGGTCACGGAGTCTAACAGACCTTAGGCAACATAATCCACAGGAAGGTGTTTGGTATGCAAATGAAAATCAACTTGGTTTTACACTGTATTTTTTTCAACAGTCTTGACTGTGATCAAGTCGTTTTGGGTGGGATTAACCTCAAGTCTCTTTAGCTACCTAGAGATCTTTGGCCTATCCATGTCAATGGAGAGAGCAGCATCTAGATACCTGTCCTTCTGCGCTCTTCAGCAAGAAATCTGTTCCTTGAGTGAAACAGCAGCGTGCTTCACCAGATTACCCTGGAAACTGTGTGTGTTAGGCTGAAGTGAGGCCCCATGGTGGCCCCAAATTGGTGCCAGTGAAGTCATGTCTCATTTTCCCGCATGGAATTGCAGGCAAGAGGAGATGATTCCCCAGGAATTCTCCGAACGCTTGTGAAGGGAGGGGATATTGCATAATGCCAGCCAGGAAGGTTATACCGCATCTCTAAAATAAGGCACATTACAGCAATGTCTGACCAGTCTGGATGGAAAATTTGGATACCCTGGATGAAAAACTTTTGACTTCTCCATTATGTATGTTTTATGTACGTATGAGATCATGGCAGTGTCTGCC
This sequence comes from Rhinoptilus africanus, assembly GCA_013400135.1. NCBI lineage: Eukaryota > Metazoa > Chordata > Aves > Charadriiformes > Glareolidae > Rhinoptilus > Rhinoptilus africanus. The sequence continues at coordinate 118,758 of VXBO01014032.1, read as the reverse complement.
TCTGACTTATTTAGAGTATATGTAATGTTGGCACATTGACTGTGCCTTCTGACATGGCTCAGCCAACACCCATTTTTATAAACTCTGTTTTCTTCTCTGGATGCATCTTGTGTATCTCTCTCTTTTTCCCATAATGTTTTTCTTTTTCTCCTTCTTATTTAAGAACAGAGTAGTCGCTAAGTCTTTTGCATGGTGTTAGACGATTGCTGTGTTTGTCAAAATGAGTTTCAGTAAAACACTCCTATGTGAAGGAGGTACAGCCATGCTATGTGTTAAGAAAGTCGGATGTGATGAAGAACACGGTAAACAGGGGCCTGCGTGAGAGAAAGAGCATTCATTCACTAGGGATGGAGGGAGAAATGTCATTTTTCAGTTCCAAATGCCCCAATGGCCAACATACCGTTGTAGCGTCTTGGTGTTAAGAATATACTTTTTCATGCTCTTATTTATTGTCTGGGTATGCATCTCTTAATCCAGTGCCCTACTAGACATGTGTAAGTTTGTCACTAGGCTGTTGCTAGCTTAAGCCAAGGGAATCAGCAGTGTTGCACTGATAAACTGAGATTTCGACACAGATTTTATTCAGAAGCAAATGGAGGCACATCCTGGAAGTCTAAACAGTTGAAAATCAAAGGCTGCCTGCCCGGTCTGGGAACAGCTCATCATTAAAGCACACCTAACTGCTGGTGCAATATTGTTATATTGGGTTGGGAAGATGTTTCTTCTGCCAGATCATTCAATATCCCCCTTTCCTGAGCAGAGGAGGAATTACTTAGTAGGGAAGCTGGTTCTTTTCTCCCCAACCCCACCTCACGTAATCTCAGAGCCACACTCAGAGCTTTCCCAAGTAATGTCTGAAGATCCTTTTCTGCTTTCTGTGGTGTTTTTCCATGCTCCCTCCACTCAGATCTGTATTCAGAAGCTTTGGTGAGCTAACTTGGGCCCTTCTTGTGCCATAGACTCAAAGACAGCTGGTTTTCATGTTCACCTAGTTCAGTGAGGTTTAACACCCCACTGAAGTGTGTAACTTCGCAGTGGAAGGTCATCTGCACATTCATACATGTGCTACAGGCTAAAATATCAAATCCATACCACCATTACATAGGCAATCATGAAATAAAAATAGGGAGGAAACAAATACATGTGTGCACTGTGACGTAGGATGAGACCGAGAATGAAACCAAGAAGGAAAAAAAGAGCTTAATTATATTGTCCTGTTATCTTGGTGCATTAGATGGCCAGAATTCCTTGGCCGAGCTCTGCTGCATGTGTTCGGGTGGGAAATCTTGCAAAATGTCTTTGTTGTATTACAGCCGTGCCGTGAACTGCTCTTTGTGCTTCTTGGCTGGTGCCAGAGGGCAGGGACAGAAAGACCTAGGCCGGTCAGGGACATTCCCTCTCCCTCCAGAACCTCCGTTATAGGAGATGGTATTTTGGAGTAGAGATGCAAGAGATGTAAAGTATTTCTGTAGTAATATATTCTCTCTAAAATGTTGCTTTAGACATCTATTGTCCTACTCATTAGCATGCCCAGATTGACCTGATTCTGCCAGGCTTATTCAAATGAAATTTGCCTTATGCTGCAGAGCATGTATATTTTACAACTGAACTTTGTAATAGCAACAGAATCATACCTTAAAATAAAATGACTGTTTTAAGGCAAGAGGATACCAGAGGGATTATTTTGGTCTCCTTACAGTTCATGTCGAATATGCTTATTGAGCCTCATATCTGCCTTAAAGGTAAATCTACTTTTTTCACCTCTTTTAAAAATATGCAAATCTATAAACCCGTTAGGACAGAATAATGCCTTTCAGTAGAGTGAACTAGACAATTGCATGTAATTTGCTTGGCTGTGAAGTCACGCTAAGTGCAAGGCTCTTTCATATTGTCTTGTAGTTGTACGCCACACTGATATATAGTGCATGGTAATGCATTATTGAATAGTTGTCTGTTGTGTCTTCATTGCACGCTGTCAGCTGCATAATAAATAATTGATCGCGTTGCTCTTACTCCACATAAAAGATATATGAGTATATAATACATGAAGGAAATGAAGCAGCAAGGCTGCCGGTGTTGAAAAGATCAACCGTTACTGAAGTGCGCTGCGGTAGCAGGAACTAAGAAGTGACCACTGCCGCTATCCATTTCCCATTTCTATACTTTGAGTCAGTGTTTGTTTGTCATGGCAACAAATGGCACATTTCAGATCATTGCTGTTGCCTTTTTAAACAACAACAAAAAAATTGTGGTAAAGAGCTGATACGCTGCAGAGATGCACCACCCAGTCTCTTACACCATTATCTCTCTAGATGGAAAATTCCCTTAAACAGATTAATCATTTTTTTTCTTAAGTGGCTGTAAACTCTCAGAAAAATACAGTCTAAGCCAGCAAATCCTTTTTTCCTTCGTTTATATTAAGCAGAGAAAACATTAGCAGGGAAAAACTGAGTTTGTGTTTACAGCGGTACTAAACCTCTGTTGTTGAACCTTTCCCTTGAAAAGCCATCCTTCCCTTCTCACTTTGGTTGCCAAGGTCCTCGAACGGGGCACGGTAAGATGGTCAACTATTAAATATAACGTAGGAAATGAAAGCATCCTCCAGCTCACGTTCAACACTCATTCTTTATTTCCATTGCAACAGTCATTGTTTCTGATGAAAGCAATTTTCATCAGTAAAATTGATGAGATGACAAATTTCTCTGGAAAAGAGCATGCTTTGGAAGTCAAATCAAGGAAATCAGAGGTATACGCTACTTACAGCATGTTTTTTTGGAACGAGGCTCATGGCCAGGTATAACTACAGGTTACTGGGAGCTATTGTTATGATGAAAAAGTGTAAAACAGTGAACTGTGTTTTGAGGTAATAATGAAATGGCAAATGGAGATGTAAGAGGTGTGACATATCCGGCTTATGCAGATCTGGATTCTGATGGAATGACCTGGAGAGCTGAGGCATGTTAGGTCCTCTAGGCATTTCCCTGGGAAGCAGAAACACAAGACACCAACTGTATTTGCCTAGAAAAGTGTTGCCTAGGTATCTCCATGTAACACTAAGACATATGGGAACTGTTCTTGTTCCTGATGGGAAACCACAGGTTTTTCAGGTGTGGTTGGTGTGAGACTCAGCCATGAGCTGTGGGGGAACGCCATGGAACGTAGAGGAGTTGTCCTGCTCTACCGCAGTATGTCAGAACTGAGTCCTGGAGAGAAATGATCTATTTTAATGCAAAATGTGAATAACACCCCTGAAATCAGTAGAGTTCTACTGGTGTAAATCAACCTGGGATGCGATTTGTGACTTTATGGATGCGTTTCTCCCACCACTCCTATGCGATTATCCTGAACTCCTCTGCTTTGCTGTATCCTCCTTTATACACTGTGAAGGTGGCAATGTTGACACAAAGCCTTTTGTACTGTTTCGAGAAACTTCCCAAGAATACATTTTTCAGACTAAGTGTTTCTTAGTAATAGTTACAGGTTATAAATGGGGGGGGCAAAAAATCAGAATTTCCAGCCTGTGTGAAAGTCTCCCAAAAAACTATTGACATACTTTGACATTAGAAACAATATATTTTATGGAAAAAAAAAAAAGAAACTATTGAGGTCAAACCCTCTTAACCCACAGCAACACTAACTGCAGCAAATGCTGCCTCTGAGAGTCCTAGGACCCAAACCGAATGACAAGTTTATCACAGCACAGATTTATTACAAGGCATAATTGGAAAGGTGATTGAATTAAAGGGCATCAAAATATAGTCCGTGTCCTGAGGAACCTCTGGTCTACATAACATGAAATGGGATAGTGTCCTGGAACCACCTTCTGAATATCTGCCCTTCTTTCTGTTGCCAACATAAATTCAGAAAGTAGCTATCTTCAAGTGTATGTATTGCCTTTATGTTCTGTAGGTAACTACTATCTGAAAAATAAGGTAATGGAATACTTTGCACGTGAATGTTTTTTGAAAGTCGCCTGTTCAATTTATCCCTATAATACTTGGGAGGTGAATCCTATTGTACAGGATAAAAGGAGAGCAACTAGTGAAATCAAGGGATTTGTCTTGGATTAGGATCTCTGTCCTCTAATTCCCAGAATGTGTCAACACTGCAAAGACAAATAATTCAGTAAACACTGGAGACAGTGAAGCCTGGGATGCAATATGGTCTACTTCATTTAGGTATGGATGGATGAGTTAATACCTCCTCACTGGGGCCCTATGGAAAGCTGGTGGTCTAGCATTCAAAATCAATGTTCTTAACTTTTTAACTTTTGTAAGTTAATTGTTGACTGAGAATGGTAAGCAATTACAGTAGGTAATTGCAGTCTTAACAACTAAATCTAGGTGGGATGAATCATTCTTGGAGAGATACCTCTTGTTCTCCATTAACTGTAGAAGCGGCCGAGATGACAGGTTGAGACGCAGTTTCTACTTTTGAGATGGCTAACATTAGCAGTGGCATTTTACACAAGTCTTCTAGATTCAGGCATGTAAACTTGACAGCTGTCTGTGGAGGGACTTCAGTGTTCTCTCTCTTCATCCATCTTTTGTGTAGCTAATGGTTCAGGTGTGGTTTGGGGCATGGGTTTGTTGAGACCATAGTTGTAAATGAGGTGTCTGAACCGCTGGGCTCTCTGGATTTGTGTTACATGGTTGGTTGAATTCCCAGATGAATTATTCACAGATGAAGGAACCCTCTGGTAAAAAGGAAATCAGACTGTGGTCCAGCTGCAGCATTCATGTCTTTCCCTTCCTGACCTCTCCTCAATAATACAGCTTCTCTGATAGCAAAGAAAGATTGAGCCTTTCCCTTGGTAGAAGCACTTACAGGGTCTTCCTCCTACGCAGATTTCATTACGTGCATGGGATCTTGATGTGAGTATGAACCCTACTCCTCTGTCAAACTTAGTTGAAATTGGCTAAAAGATTCAAAAGTTATTAGGCAAGTACAGACAGTGTCATTAGCCCTCTCCCCTTAGGAAACAGACTTAAACGAGGTGATCTTAGCTGAGGCTGACTGACCTCGGTTAGTTAATTTGTGTTAAAAGAGTAGTGCAGACACACCTATGTTTTAATGAGAAATAATAGCTTGGGTTAAACCTAGACTGAAGTTTTTATTTCACTGCTGTTTTAGCCCAAATGGCATTGTATTTTTGGCAGTTTAGATGGATCCCTAGTCATGGTTGTTAACGCAATGACTTGTCTGCTCTTTGATCTTCAGCTTCAATGAGTTGAACTTCAGTGATTCAGCAGGACCCATGGTCTGAAACATCTCCTTTTCTACAGCCACCTGAAAACTTCCTTATTAATTAGGACACCTTGTAGATCAGAATGTTTTCCAATTCGCACAAGATTCCGATAACTGAGTTTGTACAATTAGTTATTTTAATATGACTGTTACCTTTCAGACTCAAATGTAAGGTTATTATAACAAGTAAGTGTATAGGCATCTACATGTCCTTGCTCGGTCAAAACTCTTATTGATTGTTCTGACTTTGCAAAACAGTGTCGTCGTTCAGTTCCAGGTTGTGGGCTTTTTCCTCCTTGTTGTTAGCTAGATAAATAAAGGTGCGAGCAGGCTGAAGATGGGCACCCGTCCTTGCTGAAGAATATTAACCAAATCAATTTTTTCACAAAAAGAAAATCAATTGATGCATTAGCAAGAGAGAAAATAAAACATTATGCTGGTTTAGCTCCCAGGAGCCTGAATAGTTGACTCGTAACTTTCAGAAATAGAGATTAAAAAGATCTAAAGTTCAGATCTAAATCCGGATCAGAACTTCTGCAGGGCACATGGGGACTCTGACTCATTTCTAAACTGGATGTGCATTTAAAGGGCAGCCATATAAAAATGGACCCTCCTGCCAGAGCTTCGGCGAATATGGACACATCCGACTCTTTGGATCCCAGTTTGTCCCCCAAAAGCAGTAAGGTGGGGTGATGACAGAGGAGGTTATGTTTTGGAATTCATCGCCTGATGAATTTTCAACCGTTGATGAAAATTGGGTATTGCTGTAAACATAGGAGAAGCAGCCTGTTTTTTTCTACAAGTGTTATTTTTATAGGCTTTTGGTGGTGAAAGGGGAGTTTTTATATGATATATATTAGACTAGCAAGCTCATGGGCAGATAGAAACATGATTGTAAGTGGGAAACATTGTCCGGTAGCTGTTGTCAGGATCTCTGAAGAGTTCATTCAGGTTCTGCCGCCAGTTTGATGTGTGGCATTTAGTGAACCGTCAGACCTTTTAGCTAAGTATTTTAATGGGATTTAGTTTCAAAATGAAGTGAAAACATATGGAAGTGTTGTGGAATTTTGCATCTCAATCTGAACTTCCAGACTGAGGCTATTTTACAATAAATATCTTCTTCTACCTCCTTGGGCTGCTGTGAAGAATAATTAATGATTGCATACTGCTTTGAACATGCAAAATGTAATGACAGTACTAAGTTTTAATATTAAAACTATTAAATATTGGTAATTTGTTATAGACTCCTTCCATTTCATAGAATCGTAAGGTTTTATGATGTGTTTAAAACTAAAATTGCTGTGAGGAAGGACTGCCGTTTAAATTTAAGATCAAATACTTCAAAAAAGGATTATATGATATGCCTGAGAGTTCCCCCTGAGCTGCTTCTCCCTGCCTGCCCTCCTCCACACGCAGGCTGGTTTTCTGCATTACAAACGAACTGTGTTTGTCTGTAACTAGAAAGTCTTGTGCAGGCAGTTGGTGCGGGGTTAGGGATATCACTGAGCCGATATATCCCATAATACGTGTATATACTTTCATCGGAGCATACATGAAATACTTCACTATTACGGTGTGAAAAACTTGAGGAATATTGCAAGCGGCAATGGTGAAGGTTATGAAATATACCTTATGGGCAGGTGATTCCGTACTTTTCCTCCTAAGGCCTTACACACACACGCACGCGCGTCTCTGAACTTCGACAAATGTTGGGCTTGGTCACCACCTGATTTGCCGTAATATGGCCTTTGGTTTTAATATTGACGTAAAATATGTAGACACAGAACCCCACTGGAACAATCCAATACTGCGTACTCATTGCTGCAAGTCCAGAGCGCCATCACCGCTGATTTAGCTACTAATGAATTTGGAGACATCTGTGTCTGAGCTAGTTGTTTGGACTTTCCTTATATTCACTGCAAAGAAATAGGCACTGCAAGGGTGCAATTCATTATGTCCTAATGTAGATCCCTAGATTTGTTTGGGTGAATTGCCCCCTGAAAGTGCATTTTTTCTCTAACTTTATTATAGAGGGAAGCAGAGTAATTAGCTCAAAAGTAGCTGGCTACATCTTAGAAGCCTAAAGGTTGGTAAGATGAATCCTACCCTTTTAGTCTTTGCTATTCCTTCTGGCACGTATCTTTGTATTTACCTTTGATTCATAACAGAGACTTTTTAAGAAAGCGAAATAAGCTTTTTTTGGCTGTTTGGACAGTAAGTGATGGTTTTCACTGAAAAACAAAACTTGTGCATCAAGCTGGTCTATTAATATAACTGCTTTAATGAAAAGAAACTAGTAAGACTGTATTTTTCACATTGGATCATAAAGGCCGTATTTCTCAGCATTTTCAGTCAAAGCTGTGCTCGATAATGTTGTTTTCAACCAGAATCTTTCTCAGATATTTGCTTATTAGTTAACTTTTCTTTGTGCGGCATGTTGCACAGGAGAGTCATAGTGTATGCCCAGAGCACTGGCACTACAGCATTGAAAAGAAAGGAGTTATTCTAATATATAAATATCAGACCAACCTTGCAATATGCAGAGTAGAGCAATCCGAAAGAGCAATTATCAGGTACTTTTAAGTTGAAAGCTACATAATTAGCTGCTGTTTGAAAAAAGAATGTGAATACCTAATCGGGTAGCGCTCGGAGAAGATTTATCCATCTGCTGTAGAATCTGAGCTTGTGTTCATAATATAAGGGTTGAAAGAGTGTTGTGCCCATCAAAAGGAATGAGTGAGCTGTTCCGGACCGTCTCTTGTGGCTGAATGAAAATACAAAGAACAAGGGAAGTAGAGTATTCCTATAAATGTCCTCGCTATTTTCATATTTTTGAATGCTGAGGCTTTTCTGTTCTTTCTGTACGAGGAGGAGACACGTGCACGTGTAATATTGTGCAGACGTTTCCCGTGCGTGGTGTGGAATGGCCACGTTCATGTAATGCATGTTATTCTAGTACTCCGGAGCGAATCAAGGAGGGAAAGTAAACAGTCCAAGGTACCAAATATTCCTTCTAGGTATTCTGGTATAAATTTACAGGAACAAGTCAAAGGAGCTGCTCTGTACTTGCAGGTGTTAAACTGGCAGCAAATGTGGCTCAGGAGTTCCCAAACCTGAATCTACATCCGCACCCTCTGAAGCGGGTGGGAAGCTCCTGTTGCCTGAGCTTTGGGCCACACACAGGAACAGCCCCCTGTTTACCTGTAGGCTTGTTTTAGGGAGCTTTTTTGTGTTTAGGAGCAGGCCTGGATCAGGCATCTGCGTTGGGATTCTCTCTTCTGCTGCTTCCCGGTTGTTCCTTGCCTTGGAGCTGGGAAGCTCCACTGCGCGAGCAACAGCTCTTCTGTATGTCTGTGCAACGTTTGGTACGGTATGAGTTATAACCTGTTGCATTAAGAATAATAAGAAAAATAGATTTCCATTTTAGAGCCTAAATTACTAGAAGGCAAAAATAACAATATGGTACCCCTGTGTTTGACTCTCCTGCCTGACCCGTTTCGGATGAGGCTTCAAGGTGAAAATGGAAATGAGCAGCTGATGTGACCAAGGCATTCATTTTTCACTCCTTCCCTCCCCTCCAGCACTTAAATTTAGAGGCAGCTCAGACTGAAACTGTGTGTCTTGTTTTGGCAGGAATGCTACAGAACGGAAAGAAGTTTGATTCCTCCAGAGACAGAAACAAGCCTTTCAGGTTCAAGATTGGCAGGCAAGAAGTCATTAAAGGATTTGAAGAAGGTGTTACACAGGTAAGAAGAAATGATTCTGGCGGAAGTTCAAGCCAGCTGAAGGGTGTGTGGGCACAGCAATGTCCGGTGCAATGGTGACAGGACCAAGTGGAAATCACAATGTAGGATGCGGAGTGGTTTTCTGAAAGCACGGTCCATTCGAGCGCAGTATTTCCTGTAGCTCTCCTCTGTCCATCCAGAGACATCCCCTACCCACGAGGCTTTCCACGTGGTATGCGTCTGGGAGCGGGGAGGTGAAGTCCCCTCCCTGGTGCAAATGTACCACACCAGCCCCGTCCCTTCCCCATGGGTGTCTCCACGAATAGACAACAGTGGCCTCTCAAATGTTCCAGGTGGCAGCGTTTTGTGGAGTGGCCTCTATTCAGCTACTCCATAAAAGCCCAAGCTGCCGGTTTTGATGACATCCATGACCAAACTACAGATTTTGACCCTTACTGAATAAGGTACCAAACTGCACCATTAAATTTTTATGACTTCAAGCTCACAGCTACAAAACTTAACACTCACTGGCCAGCCCTACGCTGAGAAAAAGGAAACTGCCCTCCATTAATTAGAGTTTAAGTGCCAGCATAGAGAAACCCTAAAAGAGCCTCGCACTGCAATTCATTGCCAACTCTTGCTTCTTGTCAAACTTGGCAGTGCTGTGAGGGCCCGCTACGTGAGGGGTGTGATCAGGCTGCTCAAGGGCAGAAGTGGGTGTGATCAGGGCGCAAATTCCTCGTGACTCCCCGTTTCAGGGTCCTAGAGCTCAGTGTAGGAGGAAATTGCTCAAATATTATTATAGGAACAACTGTAATAGGAACAGCTTCTGCTTAAATAGAGAGAAGGGAAGAATGCAAAATCATAGAATCACAGAATGGTTTGGGTTGGAAGGGACCTTAAAGATCATCCAGTTCCAACCCCCTGCCCTGGGCAGGGACACCTCCCGCCAGACCAGGTTGTTCAAAGCCCCATCCATCCTTGAACACCTCCAGGGATGGGGCATCCACAGCTTCCCTGGGCAGCCTGAGTGGATTGAGAAACAATCCACTGAGGAATGATGCAACCATGCTTTTCCAGAGAGGAATGAAAGAGAAAATCCAGCCCTATGGATAAAGCAATGCAAGCATTCCCTTCTCTCCAGCCAGAGAAGGAGAAATCCATTTGAGGAATCCTACACTCTGAAAAATACCTACCTTCCTCTCAAGGATTTGAGTTGGACTCTATTATTTGCTTTGCACTGAGGCTGAAGAGGAGCTCAGGGCCCCAATGTGCTGTAGAAACCAGAAGCCGGTGCAGATAAAGCAGTGGCAACAAGGGCTGGGTGAATGGGTTTATCCCTTCCTTGACTGCTCTCGCTCCCCGATTCCTCTCCTTTCATTAATGAGCAGCTGAAAGCTGTTGCCGTAATGGGGGTGGCAACATGCTGCCCTCCTGCTCCTCCTAGGGGATCGCCGTCCGAAGTCCCAGCCTGTGGCTGCCTCCTTCCAGCCCAGGCTTTTGAGGGGTCTGGGGAGTGGGATTGACACAGAGTGCTTGGGAAAAGCCAGTTCACTGTGTCTTGCGTGCGGAGTTTTCAAACCTTGGTTCAATGACTCCAGATATCAGCAGCAGCTGCGTTTCTTTGCTCAACTTCTGCCAGTTCCAGGTTGGCCCGCGCCTAAAACCCGCGCGTGACGTACCAGCTCTCTGGCTTGCAGGGACCCCTCAGAGCAGCAGCCAGCCCGCCCCACTGCAGGGACCAGGGGACGTCATCTGCTCTTACACCCTCAGCCTCATGGTACAAACACTCCCGGAATGGAGGAAAGGTCATATTCACATTTTTCTTCCACCTAAAGTGATCAAAGCTCTAGCTTTGGCATATCTTATGGGACCTGAGAAAAATTCAACAGGAGATACTGCATAATCAGTAGCTCAGTGATGTGTCTGGTCTTGGGAGAGAGGCCTGAGTTAAAAATCACTGCTTCAGATCAGGGATTGTTTCTTGGCTGATGAATATTCAGCCACCAGCGTGTGGTGCGTGAGGAGCCGTTTGAGAGTGCTCCACCCTAAAATACTCTGTTGGAAGAGCAGGGATTTGAACTGTGATACCCCAATACTTGATGAGCGCCGTTACCTCCAGAGCTAGTCTGGAGTGAGGGAAATCAGCATTTCTGTCCATCCCAGGGGCAAGGGCTCTCCGCTGGGATAAGCAGCACCTGAGGTGAGACGTCTGCCCTCAGGCTTGGGCTGAGTTTAGGCAAATTAAGTACCTCTTTTTTAAGTCGGATTGCATCAGTGTTTGCTTTGCACCTGCCCAACAGCAGAAAGTTGGGTTCCTACAGCGTTAGTGTTTGAGCAATGGTTTTGAAGTCGTCCCTGGTGCTGGCGGAAGAAGGAAAAATGTTGCTGAACGCTTTTCAGAAGCTGAGCCTCAGCGCGTTTCGGCACTGGTCTCTCGCGAACACAAAGCTCTGTCCCTTGCTGTTACTGAGAGCCTTTTCCTAACGCCCGCTGATGGTGTTACAAGTGCTCCGTGCTCCGCAGCAGGCACAGACACCTCCCACAGCTGGCTGCGGCGCAGGCAGGAGGGACCAGCCGATGGCTGGAAAGCCTTTGGGTGACTCCCAGGCTGGCTCTGGCGACGTAAAGGACTGCTGTGAGAAGCCAGGGGAGTCAGACCCGCGTCGGAGCTCTCTGTGGCCCCTTCAGCTGTTTTCAAGAGCTGAAAGACTACCCCTCCGGTCCCAACTCTCCTTCATTCTGTAAACCTTCCACGCAGTGATTTGTTCGTTGTTTTCCTCCTAATACCGTTTGCTTTTTTGTCTTCCTTTTCCCTTCTCCAACATCCAAACCCCAGATGAGCTTAGGACAAAGAGCAAAGCTGACCTGCACACCTGAGATGGCCTACGGAGCCACCGGCCACCCTGGGGTCATCCCTCCCAATGCTACCCTCCTCTTTGACGTGGAGCTTCTCAGGTTAGAGTGAATCTTCTCCAGGGAGTTGGCTGGAGACATCTGTTAATAACCCTCCGTTCCTTCTCGCCTCGCCAGCAGCGGGAGACATCTTCACTGGAATCCCAATCGTCCCTGCTCACGCTCTCCTGTCAGTAGCGCCTGCCGTGCGGTTTCTTACGCCTGCCTTCTCCTTTTCAACTTCGTGGTGTCTGTCTTTGCCTTTGATTAGAAGCTTTGCTTTGGGAAAAAATATCTACCGTTGTAACATTTTTCAAGTTGTACATTTTATTTAATTTGCATGTAAGAATTCACAGTGACGGTTGAAAATATATATAAATATAAATACATATATATATATTCCTTATTGAAAAACCACTGCCTTACTGTACACTTAAACCAAGGGGAAAAAACAAAAAAACCAAACACAGAAGGTGCTCAAAAAACCCTAAAACTCCAATGTACGCCTTGTACATGAACGGGCATTAGCCAACCAGAGTTACCTGCGCTGCCACTTTCCTCAACTTGTACGTTCTGCTTGCTGCTGTTTTAAAAAATACTGTCTCATTTAGGAATTAAAAGTATATCTATAAAACAATAAAATCTTGATACTTTACAGTTTCTGTTCCCTGTTCCTCTGCTTTCCTCTGGCCACTGGAATTCTCTTTGGTGCATAAGAAGTTCTTCAAATAATCATCAACCTATTTTTTTGGTTAATTATTTCTCTTCTTACATGAAATACACAATATATACAATATGAGTAACATTATATATAATGTGTGTAACATAATAAGAGGCTAAAGAAGAGCAGAATTTTGCGCATCCACCTCACAAAACAGTCCGGACCGTGGGACGGTGTGGCCCCTGAACACACCGGCGTGTTTTAGGCTGCGTTTTCCGATGCTGTTGACAAAACCAGCGAACGCCCTTTGTGCACTGGGCTCCCAGCACGCCGGGCTGGGCGATACTCATTCCATCTGCTGGCTATGCGAATTCGCGAAATGCTGGTTCCTCCCCTGGAGACAGAAGGACACGTAGACTGTCATTTACCTGGTTTTCGCAGCGGGACCTGAGCAGCGAAGCTGCCTCTGTGCTGTTGGTTTGCTTTTGCTCCGATTTTGGCTCGCTTTTCCCCTTTGCTGCAGAAAAAAACCTGAGCATCGTTGGGTCATAATGTTATTTTTCTTTAACTTGTTGACAAACTATTTGGATAGTTTTCAACTACTGGATTTTTTTTGATGGAAGTATTTCAAACAGTTTTTGTGCTATTTTTTGGTGTGAGTCTGTGTAAGGAGAGCGCCACCAGCAGGAGCAGACAGACCACGAAGCTGCGGAGATGTCTCCAGGTGACACCTCCTGGAGTGGAGAGAGGAAAGGAGCCCAGACAAGCAAGATGGGCAATCTGAGGAAAGGGACCTGCTGGACAACAGGATGACCATGAGCCAGCAATGTGCCCTTGTGGCCAAGAAGGCCAATGGCAT
>VXBO01014032.1:80506-105286 GCA_013400135.1 Rhinoptilus africanus | reverse complement strand
TGATTCTATGAATCTGGCCAGAGACTACGGCTCGCCCTCCTCTTTCTCTAGATGGTCATTTTACCCACAAAGCTGCATTTCAGCTTGTTAATTAATAAGCCCATAAAAGCCGTCTCTTACAGACTGTTGCTCACCGAGGGTTGGGGGAATAAAGTTTTTTCTTGCTCCTTTCTCCATGAAGAAATTAAAGGCTTTTCAGGACCATTTTTGGTGGCAATCTCAGCTCACTGCTGCAGACAGGTTACACATCCACACTACACTAATAGTTCTTTTATTTCGGACAGGCTAATTTCCTCCTAACAAATAGGAAGTTAGGCCTGCCAGGGCTTGATACTCAAAGTCTTTGGAAAGGTCCTGGTCTGCTTGGCCGCTGCAGTGGCCTGTGGCGCTGGTCTGGATTTGAGCACTGGGTTACCGACGGCAGACTGTGCTGCAGGTGTGAGCTGCTGTGGGTGCCTGAGTTACCCTCGCGTAACTCCCCCACCTCTCACACACAGGTCGACTCAGCACATCAATCTGACGCTGCTCCCAGCCATGGCCTGGTTTAAGTCAGTTGCTCATTATAAAAAAAAAGAAAGAAAAACATAAAAGACTTGGTTTGGGCCTTTTCCTGACTGCCTGGAGCGTGACCAGCGCTGGGGACTGACACAGCGTACCTGGAGCGGCCACACGTCCCCTCCATCATCTCTGGGTCCCGCTGTCGGCTGCTGCCGCACCCAGAGCGAGGGGCAGGACATCTCTCTGCCCTGACGCTGCTGCCGGCCTCTCCGTACGAGAGTAGTGAGATGTTTGTTAACATAAACCAGGGACGTAACAAAGTCAGCAGTGAATGCGACGGTGTTTTACCAGATTCAATGTCAGGGTCCACTCGAGTATTTACTGCAGAGAGGGCAGGGTCAGACAGAGCTGTTGGAGAGACCCTCCCGTTGAGCCATGAGGCTCAGAAAGGACCCCCTTACTTTCTAAACTCCTTCTGAGAGAGGAGTCGAGGGGCGGCTGGATCCCATCCTAGTCCCACACTTGGTCAACGGTTTGTGTCTAAAGTATTATATATGTGCAATCAATCCTTATGTCACTTAGCAAAGATTTCAAAGTTTAGCGTCCTGTTAGTCACTTACTGAGAATCTGTTGTGGCAAGGAATCTCTCAGCCTCNCCCAGGGAGAAGAGCTCAGCCCCCATCTCTCTACACCCTCCTTTCAGGGAGTTGTAGAGGGGGATGAGGTCTCCCCTCAGCCTCCTCTTCTCCAGGCTGAACAACCCCAGTTCCCTCAGTCCTTCCTCGTAAGGTTTGTCCTCCAGAGCCCTCACCAGCTCCACTGCCCTTCTCTGGACATGGCCACTGCTGTGCAGGAGAGCTCCAAGGGCTCCTGGGTTGTCCACAGTCAGAGAACTGACCTACACTCACATTCGCACGGGAACAGGACGCCTCGGTCCACACCCCAGTTCTCACCGCGCTGCCAGCCATCCCCCGCAGCTCCAGCGCAGCTCACGGCAACGCCCGCTGATGGCCATGGCTTGAGCAGGAGCCAGGGGGTAAAAGGAGGAAAAGGGGTGAGCACAGCGCCACAAAGGGCTGATCCTGCTGACTCCCATGGCCTTGCCCTCAGCAGCACAGCCCCAGCCACCACCGAGGCTGAAAAAATCCTCATTCCGGCTGGGTGAGGAGGCTCTTGCTCTCTGTCACCACCCGTCTTCTGCAGGGACCTTTGGTGGGGGCAGCCGTTAGTACACTTTTCATGCCAATTTCATTTAAAAAAAAAAAAAAATCTGAAAGGAAAACTAATTGTGCTTTGTCATACTTAGGGAAATTAAGTCTTCAAGGAAATGTAATCTGCAGCTCTTTTATTTGACTGCAAATGCGTTAATTTATTTAATTGTATCATCCATCAACACAGTACATATCATTATTACCGCTATATAATGGATTGGAAAAAATTTACCGTCATTGCCTGTGTAATCAGATATGCTCTTGTTACTAATTTCTAAACAGCATCAATGGGAAATAAAAAAAGGAAAAATGACCTTCCAGGCTTAATTTCATGCCCTACTTCCTGAAAAATTAAATGGGAAGTGAGCCCACACAAAAAGCAGCACAGATGCAGGGGGGGAGGCTGGGAACATCTGCCTTAGTCGCTGCCCCCTCTGCCATTCGCACACCCGAACGCCTTTCCCCGTCCTCTGCTATTACATTTCAAACAAAATCTTGAGCCGACCTCATCAAAACAATCCTCCGGGCATTCGACTGCCGCTCCCTCTGCCGCGCAGGTACACATCATTATTGCATTTGACATGCGCAGGGACACCGACAGCCCTCACCAGGCACTAGAAGGAAAAGTATGAAATGGAATATTTAATGAAAGGCAGCAGCTGAGCTCTCGGAGAAATCAAAAGCTGCTGATCCTGAGGAGTCAATGAAGGAATTTTTATTAATCTTATTACCCGGAAGAATTGCTTTTTCATAGGTGTTTTTCAAACAGCATCGAATCCTCATCAAAACAGACACCGCGGTGCAGGCACCGTGCTCCCCACTACTGACAGGAGCGACGCAGTATTTGTGTTTTTAAACAAGCCTGGCAGCACGTGGCACCATTAGCTTCCATGCTTTATTATCACTATCTATTATTATTTATTACAAGCACAAATCCAGCCTGGTAACAAGCACCTCCAGTTCCTGTTACAGGGAGGGGGCTTTGAAGTGCCCAGCACCTGCTGTAAGTGGCCGCAGTCACCCTCGCGTTTGGCCCATGTATCCACGGCATAAATGTACAAGGAATACCTGGGGGGGGGGGGGTTGTAACCTGCATAAAGCCATGGATGTTCACACAGAAGCAAGCTCACTTTTGCTTGAGAAACGTTGGTTTGTATTAAAAATGGTCAAGACCTGCAGCCCAAGCTGGCCTTGGGGCAGTGATCGCTGGCCAAGGCCCCACGACAGCCCGCCCCAGCCCCGCCGCAGCTAACGGTCGCGGCTGAGGGCCCGATGCGGGCACCCACCCCTGGGCACCCTTTCCCAGGGTGCTGGCAACAGCGAGAGACACTCTACGGATTGTCACCCGCATCACAGACGCGCGGGTGATGCGTTTCCTTCTAAAAGGAAAAATGACACGCAGAAGCAGCACGGCCTAGAGCCAGCCTTGATGGAAAAAAAAGCAAAACTACGTAAACGCATATTTATTTTTTTTTACTAAAAGGACACAAGAGCAACATGGTTTTTTTCCCAAGTGACAGATTTCAACAAAAAAAATCTACGGCTAAGAAAATGGAAATGTTCCTTTATGACAGTATCATACACTGAAACAAACCCTCTAACTTAAATGACAAATCCTCAGGCCCTGTTTGCCCCATGCCACGTCCTGCACTGGCTGGGAGTTGTCTGGTCAGGGAGTCAAACGTAAATCCAAGGAAATAAATGCTCCCACGAGGCAGGGTACTGCCAGCGCTCACAGGACTTCCAGCTGGGTCAGAACACAGGTGGAGTTATTCTTCTCCACTTCTAAAATACACTGGTTATGCTCACTCTCTGTCACACTGATTTCTACTCACGGGACACAAGCGTGGAAAAAAAGAGCAAAAAAATTACAGTGTTTTCCTTTTCCTCCACTGGATACTATAAAATTTATGTACATGAAATATAGTACAGTCCAAACACGCCCAGTAGGAAACAATCGTGCTACAGGTGTCTAAATATTCCCACCACCACCACCGGCTCTCTCATGTCGGTCGGGTGTTCTCTACTCCAAAGGCGTGCAGCGCGTTCCCGTCGCTCCCACTACCCTTGGTGCAAACCCAGCACAGGGAGTAAAGACCCTGCATACCCCTAAGCCAGCCCTGCGGCACCGCAGCGCGGGAGCAAGGTTGTTTTACCGCAGCTTATCTGCTTCGTCTCCATCCCCGGGAACAGGGTACTTTGAAGTCATCTAAGGGGCTGGATCATTAAAAGGACATTCATTTCCCACTGTTCATAAAAGAAGCTCTGTTCCAAGCATGGATTTGGGCTTGCTTTCTTTCTAGGAAGAAGGAGCTGAATGATCACGTAATGGAGTTCAGCTCCTTCAAACATTCCCGAGGGAGAAAGGCGCACTGACGTGTGCACGATATACACGGGTGCGATGAACCATCAAACCCCACTTACTTCTTTTTTTCAAAAGCACAGCAATCCCTGGGGCAGGGAGACTAGTCGCAACACTCCATTTTCAGGAAGCAGCAAATGAACTGTACCTCCCTGCAAGGAGCCCCCTGAGCTCTCTGGAGGAACTGTCTGGGCGCTGAAGATCCACCCTGGAGACGGGGCGGAACTTCGGGAGGTGTGAAACACTTAACGGGCTCGGTCCCATCTTGAAAGGTCCTGCCAGAACGGGGACTGTGGTTCTGCAGCGCTTACCAGGCCACCCGTACGAAAGGGAGAAGTCACGTCCGCTTACGGGGATTTAATCTCTAAGCAGATCTTCCACTGCTTTACATTTTAATTCTAATGTGAAGATCTAAAGATTCAAATTACAGCTTATCAAATTTAAAAAAATAAAAAGTTATACTTCACTGAGAAGTCCTATGTTTAGATCAAGAACTCAACGGCAGGGCTTGGAAAGAGTTTTCCAAAGAGATCAGTTTATTTTGGTGGGTCTGTATTAATTCCGTATTTTTCCTTGAGAAGCTTAAGCTGTTCCTCTTTCTTCTTTGTGTCCATCTTCTGGAATGCCTGTAATTAGGAAAATAAAATGAGATTTTTTTTTTCTTCTCACATCTTTTATGACATGTTATTTCCCAGTAACCAACATCACTATGAGCTACATCAACATCGCACACAAACAGCGCTGCCCAATTCCCGACCTCGGCGGACACCACAGCACCCGGACACTGTCCATACCAGTCCACTAGGACCTAGAGACTCCTCACATCCTGCGCAGTTTTAAGGCCCCTGCTTCCTTTTCTCCAAAGTACACTCACCACAAACATGTTTTTCACACCCTTCATCCAAAGGTATTTTTTGGCACACAAATCCTGACAATTTATCCCATCCATTCTCCCGACCAGTTTGGTTTTACTTCTTAAAAACATCCAAGCGACTGTCTTTTCAAACTGTTACTTTCTGTGTTCCCAGGTGACTTACAAAAGCCCAAGCGTACGCACCCTGTTTGCGTTGTAGTACAAAACGACGAGGTATCTGTTGCACACGTTGAATCCCGACAGGTGATCACAGGCGTTTTTGGCATCAAAGATGTCTTCATAGACCACGTAGGCTGTTCCTCTAGTTTCAGGAGTGTTTCCACTGCAGGCAACGTCAGTTGTGATGTTTAACAAAATACAGCAGAAATAGTTCTATTAGTCTTCAGCAGTGACTGAGATTAGATTAACTAAAGCAACTTCACTAAAAACCAACTTACTGGTTTTTTTTTTTCTAGATATTAAAATACATCCCTGCTTTCCACACCTATCTCCACTTTCAGTTTAGAGTGAGAGATGGCAGGAAAATGCAACAGAGGCATGTGCTGCTCTATGCTCCTTCAGGGAAATTCACCTCTCCACAACAACAGTCAGAAGCTGTTGCTGCCAGGGACTGACATATTTCTGGAAATCCTTTAGGATTTTATTGCAGCGATTAGCTTGTTTTATTTAATATTACAAGGCCAGGCTGTCAGTTAATGGCTGTCTGGATCAGATGTCTCCCTGGGATGGAATACGGCTCTGGGGACATCACAAAGCCAATCTGAGAGAGTCCGAACAGCCCGGCTGGTGCAAGACCAAGTCAGATCACGGCCATCGCCTGTCAGACCATCAATTCACCTTCCTTCGCCTGAGGGACAGGAGATATGTCTGGGTACATAAGGCTAACGAGCCTGGAGAGATCGCAGGGTGTATGAGTCCAAAAGGTCGCAGTTAAAGATAGTTACAGCAAACTTAATAATCAGAAGAAGCATCTCTAAGGCACTTGAGTCTAAAGAGAACTCCTGAGGACAAATGATATCACACATAACCACACCTGGATGTGTACAAAATTGGAGAGGGGAATGGGATAAAAACTGCACAAAGCACCGAAGTCATTCTAAAAGCAGTTCCACGTTATGCCTTGTCTTGTGACGAAGTCAGGATTTCTGAGGAAAACAAAGCGAATCAGTTCTGCACGATCAGTGGGAGGCTGCTGGCAGCTCCCTGTTGGACACACACACCAGCACGTCACTCTGATGGAAAGGCCCCCGGTATGTCTTAATTCTTTATGTCCCCCTGTCACGCCGTTCCAACCTACAGGTCTTCAGAAACCTTAAATACTCATTCTCCTTTATGCTTATTAGTGAAGAATTCCACCTATTTAGCCAAGCAGTAAGTTTATGCTGTCCCTTGTTCCTTTAACCACTTCCCTGGTCCCTTCTGTTGCTCTTCCCTGTACAAGATGGATCTCACCAGCTCCGTGTTCCAACACAGCACCAGCAGTATGCACCTCCTGCCTTTGTTTGATTACTGAAGGCAATTCTGTATGTAAAACTCCTGTTCTATACACTGAACAATCATTTTTCATCACTATGGCTCTGGAATGAGCACTGCTATTTGGGGTAATAAAGTTCAGCCTCTTTAACTGTTTACATATTCACATCCTGCATACTTAAAACAATTAAACATATTGTGGATTAATTACCCACCCCCGTCTCGGAGCATGGGGAGATGAAGGTTGATATAAACGACAAATATACATTCTCCTCTAATCTGATCAGCAACTTAGTCAACAACTCAGAGATACTGCAGGTTGTTTTGCTAACATCTGGGTAAAAGGAGTACAAAAAACCCTGTATCAAATATAAACATTTCCTTCCTATTCACAGATCTAACGAAATGTGACTGACAACATCTTCATTTTACACCAAGGTTTATTTCCGTTCCTCCCCTTCCTAAATTTTTCAGAAGGGGGAAAAAAAATCCTTTTGTATGACTGTCAATACTCCAGCCAGCCTATGTAGAGTTCTCAAAAAGCTCTTCCTGAATCACAGCTTCAGCCAACTCTTTCTGCTAGAAACTTAGCAGAACACAATACTAACCAGATGAAATTATGGTTCACTCCGCATTCAGAGTAAGAAGGAATGTCAGAGCCCAGGTCTCCAATATTTGAAATAACTAAAGACAAGAACCTCAGGTTTACTGTAGACAGGTAGGACCCCAAGAGACTTTAAAACAAAGTTACAGTCACATCGCCATTCTCTGCTGACTACGTGTCTCAAGGACAAGCTGTATCTGACACACAGGGAGCCTTTTCTGGTATTTGTTTCTGGTTGACAGGTCCAGTAGCAATAGTAACGTCTCTATTTACCCATTAGTTAAGTATCTAATACTCATTAAACATGAAAACTGGCTGTATTCAACCTTTGCCTTTCATATTTTTACCTTTAGTTAAGGCAGAAGGTTAGCTGTATTTAAGATTTACTTAAGAGAGAAAGTCTCATATTTATCTCAGTGTACCTAAGTTCACGTGAAATTTAAGCTTTTTCACCCTACCCACCAGCAGTATTATTTTCTAACGAATTCACACGTTAGAGAAATATCACCACATCCATCACTGACACACAGGGATACTGCTGAAGTGCATTTAACTTTTTCAGCTGTGAAATCCAGTTGCTCCCTACTGCAATAGGAATAACTGAGATATAACGCATATACTAGAGCGCAGAAAATAATCAACTTTTCAAAGAAAGCTAAAGTACTTACACTCTGATTTGTCGAATAGGCCCATACTTCCCAAAAATATCGTACATTTCCTCCGCTGTGATTTTATAGGGCAGGTTCCTGATATACAGGATGCGATTGACTTCAGGCGGCAGCCGAATCTGAGGCAGAAACAACATACGGTGCGTTAGAGCGCTCGCTTCAAACCTTAAAAGCTGCAACCTACGCGCTAAATCTCGGGGCCAACATCACTGAGAAAGTCCGTGTGCTTCGCTCGTCCTTTTTTAACCCTCCACAGCTACAAACCTGACGTACTTTTGTCAAGCAAGAGGCCTGCCTGCGGGGGGACGGGCTCCCTCGGCCGGGGACGCGGGAGGAGGCCGGGCCGGGCGGGCAGGCCTGCCCTCAGCCCCAGGCCGGGGGACCGCTCCCCACCGCCCCGGAGGGCCGAGGCGGGCCAGGGAGGGGGCAGGGGAGCACACTCACATTGGCTCGCTTGGCCGCTTGCATCGCCATGGCGCCGGGCGGAAGAAGGGGGCTGCCGCCTGGGAGAGAAACACCGGCCGGGACGGGGCCTGCTCCGCCGCGCCGCTCGCCTCAGCGGGGGACCCGGATGCTATCCCGGCCTGCACCGCGCCGGAAGCCGCCGCCCGTGACCGGCGGGAGGGCCCCGCCCANTTCCTGATCCAGGCCAGGATGCTGTTGGCCTCCTTGCCCCCCTGGGCACACTGCTGGCTCATATCCAGCCCCCTGCCCACCAGCACCCCCAGGTCCCTTTCTGCCGGGCAGCTTTCCAGCCACTCCGCCCCGAGCCTGTAGCGCTGCTTGGGGTTGGTGTGACCCAAGGGCAGGACCCGGCACTTGCCCTTGTTGAACCTCATGCCATTGGCCTCAGCCCATTGATCCAGCCTGTCCAGATCCCTCTGCAGAGCCAACCTACCCTCCAGCAGATCAACGCGCCCACCTGGTTTAGTGTCATCTGCGAACTTACTGAGGGTGCATTCGATCCCCTCGTCCAGGTCGATGATAAAGATATTAAATAGAACTGGATACTGAGCCCTGGCTACCACCACCTGTGAGTGGCCTCCAACTGGAGTTAACTCCACTCACCACCACTCTGGGCCCGGACATCCAGCCTGGTTTTTACCCAGCGAAGCCTGTGCCCCTCCAAGCCATGAGCAGCCAGTTTCTCCAGCTGTCCCCAGCCTTGGGTGGGTGGCTGTGTCCCTCCCGGCCCCAGGGCTCCCCCTCCCAGAGCGCTCCCCCACATTCTGTTTGCACACTCAAGACGCAGTGCTAGAGCTGCAACGTGAACCTTTTTATTAAACACATCCTGTAAGGCTTTGCTTTACCCCTCCTTTTTGGCATCCTCCCACAACAAATCATTCCAGATTCAGATGCAAAAACAGCAGACTCTTTGCTTGTCAAACACTCGTGACTATTATGTCCCTGAAACAACTACAGCAGTAGGCCTTTCTTTAAGACGAAGCAGGCATTTTGATGACGATTTTGCCAATATTCTTGTTTTCTTCCATGAGCCTGTGTGCCTCTGCAATCTCCTGCAGAGGATAAATGCTGTCGACAAGCGTTTGGAGGTGAGGGGAGGCTCCTCTAGAAAAATACGGCAGCACATCTTCTGTGAAGGCTTTCACCAGCCGCTCCTTATACTGAAGGAAAAAAAAGCATTTGGAAGATTATTTCCAATCATGTCATTCACAGAGGTATCTTTAAGCACAGCGTACAAACTGTGCACAGTTCTCAGGGAGACTCTTTTGGACATTCTCACAGTGAGACGGACATGCAAACATCTGACAGGTGTAAATTACAAGCAAGAAAAAACTTTTAGATTTATTATATTTTAATTGAATTAAATTCCCCAAAACAAGTGGTATAAGCTCAGCGTATATAGCTCAAACTGATAAAATTCTTGAGAATATTATGAATTATTCCATGGACAGAATCTATCCTAGGGCTCTGCACTGCTGTCTTTTACTGCAATATCTGAGAATTTTCCACATAAAGTGATTTTTCCGTGGTAATTTTTGGCCATCCAAATGGCCTCAGTCTCTGCTTTGAGAAATGATCAGATAGAGGCTTTCCTCCTCCCCTGCCCTGACTTGATCAAGTTGCCTCATCACTTGAGTTTTATTTCTTTGTAGGCCAAATCTTTAGATTACGGTACTTGTGAAGTATGTTAAGAAGCCCTGGATATCATTCCTCTGATTCAGTAGTTGGAAAAGGGGGGGCACTTGCTAAAAAAAGAAAAGGGAAATTATAACTTAATTTTGCAATGCTTTCCAAAGTATGTAGCAACATTTCAAGGTGGTGCTTTTTTGGTAATAATGCGTTAAATTCTGCTTTAACACTGGTATCAAAAGTACGCTCTCAAAAATATCATAAATTTTAAGATCAAACTGTATACACTGTTGATAGCCGTTACTCGCCTCCTTGTCTCGTGATCGTAGTAGACTTGTATGGATGCTCCCTCTTTTGGAAAGCAGCCTTGCAAGCAAATCTCCGTGTACTTCACCTCCACTCAGCAGTCCATAAACAATCCACCGGCCATCAGTACTCAGACAGCTGAGATTCTTCTCCCAGTATGAGCTACCAACACAATCTAAAATAATATCTACTCCAGCACCTCAAGTAGAAACAGAAAATATTTCGAGCTGCATTAAAGGTAGGATAATTTCAGGCAAAACTAAAACCGTGTTTTTATAGGCACAGAATTACCCCTGCAATTCTTATTTAAATCTTTCCATTGAAATTAGGAATTGGCACAATGATTTGTAAGGAATTCTAGAATCAAGCAGAAAAAAAAAAAAGAATCATTATAGATATCCAGATGCAGACTCCGTCATAAACAATCCCAAAAGCTTGGAAAAAGCTAAATTTTTCTAACAGTAAGAGAACTTAGTTTTGTTCCCATGTTCAAACTCTTACAAAGGTAAGTGGGAGGCTTTGGTCCCACAGTTCCTTGTGGAGGCAACAATAACACAGGCACAATATTTATGCCGCCAACGAACACAAAGCCAAAGAGAGTCCGTGCAGAAAACAGCGCAATTAAACTAAGGGAAGAGAGATCCTTGGGCTGAGCGGGATGTTAGGCTGTGCTAACAGGGTCACCACTGTCTGCTCCTTCACCGACTAAGGTGACAGTTGAAACTGAGTGTAGGTGCACCTGCCCCAGGAGGTACACACTCAACTCTAACAGCGTCTTTCACATAGAGGTTCTTACCTTGGGTGAGCTCCAAGACCTTTTCACTAAAATCTTCTTTCTTGTAGTTGAACCCTGCGGCTGCTCCGGCGTTTGCTGCTGCTTTCAGTTTCTCTTGACTTCCCGCTGTCACGATGGGGACAGCTTTTGCCAGCCTCACCAGCTGAATGGCTGCCATACCAACTCCGCTAGCGCCAGCGTGGATCAGCACTCTCTCACCCTCCTGTATTTTACCTTGAGGAAGATGCAAGGGAAATGGTTACCCTTTTGGCATCACCTTTGGATTAAAACATGATCAGGGTGGAAAATACTGAAGAGGAAGCTGAAAGAGGTGCCCTTGAGTGGGGTTTGTTTGCATCTCTGTATCCTTCATAAAATCAGCAAATCCAAAACTAACACAGATCGCAGTGTACCGAGAGGACTCCATTTTACTGACTTCAGTGGAATGAATTTAGCTTGGGCCTGTCCAGTTCTGGGCACCTGTGACCAAGCTGCTTAGAGAGTGCAGTCAGCCGCCTTGTACCAGGGCTGTCCACTGCCACCGACAGAAAGCACACTTGGAGGATGCTAATAATGAGAAATGATAGAATCATAGAATCTTCATGGTTGGAAAGGGCCTTTGAGATCATCGAGTCCAACCACACACGCACAAAAACACCACCCCTACAATCCCTGCCACTAGAGCATGCCCTGAAGTGCCAAATCTACACGTCTCTTAAATACCTCTAGGGATGGTGACTCAACCACCTCCCTGGGCAGGCTGTTCCAGTGCCTGACCACTCTTTCAGTAACGTAATTCTTCCTAATATCTGATCTAAACCTCCCCTGCCGCAACTTCAGACCATTTCCTCTGGTCCTGTCATTATTCCCTTGGGAGAAGAGGCCAACACCCACCTCTCTGCAACCTCCTTTCAGGTAGTTGCAGAGGGCAATGAGGTCTCTGCNGGCCTCACCAGTGCCGAGTACAGAGGGATGATCTCTTCCCCACTCCTGCTGGCCACGCTATTCCTGATACAAGCCAGGATGCTGTTGGCCTCCTTGCCCACCTGGGCACACTGCTGGCTCATTTTCAGCCGGCTGCCCACCAACACCCCCAGGTCCTTTTCTGCCGGGCAGCTTTCCAGCCACTCTTCTCCAAGCCTGTCGCGCTGCTTGGAGTTGTTGTGACAAAAATGCAGGACCCAGCACTTGGCCTTATTAAACCTCATACAATTGGCCTTGGCCCATTGATCCAACCTGTCCAGGTCCCTCTGTAGAGCCTTCCTACCCTCCAGCAGATCAACACTCCCACCTAGTTTGGTGTCATCTGTGAACTTCCTGAGGGTACTCAGTATCAGGCTCTCAACAATGGAGAAATACCAGAAGCACTGGGTAACGTTAAGGACCACTTCTGCCTTTCATTTTACCATCTACCGATTCACCTAATGCATTCATTTGTGTTCCACCGATTGCTCTGGGAAGTGAGGCACGGAGTAGTCCTGGAGACATGCTCCTAATTGACCACAGACCCCCAGGAAGCAACACTGCTTGAAGCAAGTCTACATTTCGGGTAGTGAGGAAAGCTACTTGTTTGTAACCCTGTTCTTTAGTGGAGCTTTTAGATGCTGCTGCTGCAAGGGTAGAAGAAGGTTATTTGTCAACTGAGTAAAACCCTGGCAAGTGTTATTTTTGGTGCCTCTGTAGCACATTTTCAAAACGAAGAGTGTGAGCTTATGTCTGGTTTAAATCAGCTTAGAGGAGATTTTACCAACAATTAATGACTGTCTGAAACAAGGTACAAGAAGATTTTGCCTACTGTGGATTCACAGACAATTAGAAAGTTCATGATATGGTCATCCTCGCAGGGAGGTCAAATCTTTAGGAGTAGGATGGGTTTTCAGTTGTTTGGAGCACAAGTAAGTTATTTCAGGGTTTAGACTAAACAGAAATTGCCATTCACACCGAGAAATACAGACGAAAATTAAAACTGACCATCTTTCCATAAAAATAGGACAATAGAGTAAATTGTGACTGGGGAGATTTCAGGATTTGGGTCTGGCATAACGGATTCTGACCCATGTGAATGAAGCAACAGAGAAAAAGCTCTTCAAAGGCAAACAGCATTGAGACGGAGGCAACAGAGAGGATTTTGTAACAGAAAGGAAGACGAGCTGTTTTGGTGGGATAGATTTGCAAACACGCCTCTCACCTACAAAATGCAGCAGCTGAAAGGCCGTTAACCAGGCTTCGGGAATGGCTGCAGCCTGAATATAAGTCATATCATTGGGAATTGGCATCAGGTAGCCTTCGGGTACTGTAACGTATTCTGCCTGGCCACCTCCGGAGAGCAGAGCCATCACTGCATCGCCAATCTTCCACCGGCCCTTGCAGCCAGGTCCGAGCCCAGCCACGCTCCCAGCTGCTTCTAAACCTAAAATATCACTTGCTCCTTTGGGGGGAGGGTACTTCCCTCTCCTCTAAAACAAAAGAAAAGAGAAGGTAGGGAAGGAAAAACTACACATCAAGGAGTGTAATGTCCTGCGATATTTTGTTCATGTGCCTCCAACCTAAATTCCCATTTATTTAACCCTGATTTTGCACTCTGCAAATGTTCCAGTAATTTGAGTATCTTCTATTCTCTGGCAATACTTCTTGTTTCCTAAGTATGTTTTATTCTTAAAACTCTGTGTGCAAATTCAGTTTGTTGCAAGCCCTCTTTGCCCAGACCAATCCATGCTGGGGAGGTATTAACAGTCCTCAGTTGCAGAGCGTGGATTTCAGCTCAAATTAAAGCATTTCAGACTTAACAAATTGAATGTGATTTTCCCCCTCACGAATTGAGCCAGTGGAACATTTCATGTTCCTCTCAAACACCAGAGAACGGTCTAAACATCTAGAAAGACCGGAGCTTTGGGTTTACATCTCGTTTTGAAAGGCAGCTGCCTTTCCGTGCCACCTCAGCATTGCAGTGACCCAGATAAAAACATTTATCTGCTGAATCAACAGACATCTCTTCTCTCAGCCCTTTGAACATTCCCTTTGAAGTCTCCCATCCAAATGCTCACCAGGCCAAATCTCTTTTAACTCTTTGGATTTGTCAAGACTTCAGATAGAGGCTTGAAAAATTGGTGTCCTTCTCAGGTGCATTAATCCGCTCAACATAAAACATACCTGAAATAAATCAGCTCTATTCAGAGCGCTGGCAGAGACCTTCACAAGAACTTCTCCTTCTCCTGGTTGTGGTTTCATCACTTCTTTCACATAGAGTTTTTCCGGGCCTCCTGGGCAATCAAAATAGACTGCCAACATTTTCTCTGAAAAAAGAACCAAACAACAAAACAAACCCCAAAACCCTGGCATGAATGCAGGCACATTTACGTGCAGCTGGAAAATCTCCGTAATCAGTAACCACAGCTCCACAGACCCCGCTCCGCAAACTGTGACACAGGTTGAAGGTAGAAGAGGGAAGGGCTGGCAGAGAAATCTGGGGAGTCATAATGCGATCAAACACATTAACTTGGGGACACAACATGTCGTTGCAGAAGCCATTTGACAAGCCATGAAGATCACCTCTCATCAAGTCAAAGGCTTTAAGCCTGCAGAGCCCTGTGTGAGTCCAGCAGCGCTGGTCTCCCACCCACCTTAACTCTAAAATGTCACACACAAATGAAAAGAACAGCCTTTGCTCTTGACTTACTGCATGATTAGGGCCCCAGCGCTCAACTGACTAAAGGACACAGGCCCTTGAAACAGCAGACACAAATGGGATTTTAAAACCCTCATCAGGAAGAGCCTTTATTTGATACATCTAAAATAATGTAAGTGCTGCCTTACGATTATACGATTCAGCCTGTAGACGACAGCATGAACACACAATGGTGATCTAGCACAAAGAAAAGATAACACGTGGTTTTAAAAATTCCTATTAATTTCCCTTGGCTCAGCAGGTGATTCCTGTGTGCCTCATGAGCTCTGGTAGAGTGTCCCACGGCTTCGGGAGAATTCCAGGTAACTCCTTGTTCACTGTTCCTGAGCTCCTTGCTTTGGGCAGCAGCAGCTGTTGAGCTGGGCTGAGATGTCAAGCCTCCTCCCACCTGGCAAAATCCAATCTGGAGCAGTGTCCCCCCTGCCCCCGGGGTGCTGGGTGGAAGGGGAAGAGGAGAGAATCACAACAGGGGTGACTGTTACTTCCCGGGAGCTGGTACCACACTCAGTACAGTTTCGGGATGCCACCCAAAGGCGTGCGCAGGGTGGGCTGTGAGCCAGAGCCTCTTCAAGTAAACACCGCTGTGTGACAGACCACCATGCCCTCTGTAAAATCACTTCCATTGTGGTATCCCTACAGGAAAAGCTAAGTGCATACTTGATTATTTATGTATTATTGCAAATACGGAATGATGAACACCTTCAAACCCCCAGGATATAAATCCCCACGGGGTGGTGCTCTATGGCTATTTTATGGTGAATAAACACTTCCAATTATCTGTCTAAAACGTAACTGAAAGGCTTTTCTTTCTGAGGCTGGCTGTCTTATTTGTTGTTTTCAGCTGAATCATTTAATCCAGTCCCACAAAATGTGTCTGGATGAATGGGGAGCCCATCCTATACCACCCCACAACAGATGCTTCTGTTCTCTTGTGTCCAAATTTAGTCAATTAAAAATAAGATGCGAAAGAAGCTTCCGTCCCTCTTCCAACACAGTCCACCAAACTGCATTTTTATAAATGGTTTTCTTCGTTGCTAGAAGCAGACCCACAAAAGTATATTTAAAAAAAAAATACAGTGAGGATCCGAGGATCTACATTGCTTTAAAATGCACAGAAAACCTCAGGAATTGAAAACCAAGTTTCCAAACAAGTGCAACAACTTCAAACTGTAAGATCTGCCAGTAGTGGCCCAAACCAACAATTTGAAGAATTTACGTGGTTCCTGAGCACAATTTGTGACTCACCTTTTTACTGTAAAGGAGGGAGGACGTTCTCCACACCAGAACAACCCGACAGACTCTGATCCCGGTTCCTCCTCTCCCAGCTCTGCCCTCGCTACTGGCCATTCTGCAGCGAGTCAAGGGGTGGAACGGGACGAGGTTGTGTTTTACTTTGGAGAAAAAGACACAGGTAGAGTGAGAAATATTAGTACAACTCACCATTATTTCTATCCGCAAACCTGGTTTATTCCACGGATCGAGGCAGAAATCCGCTTTCCCCTCAGGCGTTGAGGTAGAGATCCGCTGCTCCCCCCCAGCACACAGGGAGGTTTGGTCTCATGCTTTCCCTGTCCCCATCCACTGATGTGGGCGTATGTGCACGTTCTCGGGCAGAGCACTGAACTCATGCTTTGATTTCTGAACGCTGAGTCGTCAGACCAGATTTACTCAGATCACATTAAGGGCACATGAGCTGTGAGTGTCCTTACGCTGTACGTCCACCTGAGGAGGTTTCGCTGTGCGCTTGTTCCTGTAAGACGTCAGTGTTCAAAGTTTACTGGTTCACATCCATCAGCGGAAGAGATCACACCTCTGCGTTCAGCTTTGCTCTTTCCCCCAGAGGGATAAGGATCAGATCAGGCGTTTCTCCATGTCCGAGTCGCCAGCTCTCGAGTTGTCAGGGAATAAAACTCACACCTCAGAGTACTTAAAAATGATAAATCATGTTTGTCCATGTGTGTGATTCTTCTGTGGTTTTTTTTTCCAATGGATTTTGACATTTTTTTAATTCAGGCTTTTAGAGTCTTCTTTGAAGCTAAATTAGTTTAGAATCAAATATAGCTAGAAATTCTTTTGTTCTCATGTGACTGGAAGAGCTAGTAATCTATGTGTTTCTTCAGATGAAAAGATCATGGAGCCTGGTCTTCTGGAGCCAGGCTCTTCACCGGGTGATGAGGCAGAGCCTCGTCTCTCCCCTGTACACTAATGGGGTCACTCAAATGTGGGTTCTTTGATGTCTTACAG
Organism: Rhinoptilus africanus; assembly: GCA_013400135.1. Classification (NCBI taxonomy): domain Eukaryota; kingdom Metazoa; phylum Chordata; class Aves; order Charadriiformes; family Glareolidae; genus Rhinoptilus; species Rhinoptilus africanus. The sequence continues at coordinate 88,492 of VXBO01014032.1, read as the reverse complement.
TCCATACAATCGGATTCAAGCCTAGTAGTGACATTGTCCCTCCTCCCAGAACTCTGCAACCCACTACAGTCGAAAATAACTTTCTATAGCGGTCAATGACAATGCAAATTAACATGTTAAAAATGAGTTTTATTTTATTACTCAAAGACGTACAGGACAATCTGAAAATCTGTCAATGTAACAATTTCCTTCGTCCCTTGGGTCTGTGATGGTAAGTGTAGCTGTAGTGCTATTAGAGAAATTACTTTGCTTAGGGAGATTAATATTTTCTTCTTTGGAAACTGGCTAAAAGACAACATTAGAAAGATTAGGCAGAGCACCTTAAACCAAAACTTGAAGATATCACTTTCAGTTCAGTTAAGAAACGTAGATGATAGACACATAGGGTAGTGCTCTTGTGAGCGGTGAGCCCTCAAGTGTTCTTGAAAAAACAGAAGGAAACTCAGCAGTTAGAAGGTTGTAACGCAGCAGTTTCTTGCTTAAACTGGATTCAGTTCAAGTTTTCTGCTGACTCAGCTACCTTTCTCTCTAAAGTAGTCCACTATAACAACACAGGAAATAAAAAAAAAAAAAAATCAACAATGATAAAAAATCATATACAGAATTGCAGTGATGGAGATGCTTTTTTTCAAGTTCAAATCCACCTCAGACTATACTGGGCTCGAAAGAAGACAGATGTATTTCTGCCTGAAAATTAAAAATGTTAATACCTATATTCAAGAGGTATTATCTGTTTTAAAGAATAAACACTAAGCACTTTTTATAATTTTCAGAAACCTCTCCTAACATGCAATGAAAAAGTACTTTGTTTTCTTTTCACAAAGAAATCATCCAGAACAGCAAGAACAAACACCAGAAAATAGACATTGTCAAAACTGGAGCAAATCTGGCCCTGGAAACCTCACACCTTAGACTTCACCCAGGACCAGTGGCCAATTACAGACAATGTGACTATCTGCAAGACCAAATACTTATGTGCAAATTGTTGCAGGATTTTGCAAGCGTTGGTGTTTTTTGCAATCTTCTTACTTTACGCTTCCTGCCTTCCTCCCACGGCAGCAAAGCAGCTAGCATCGACTGTGATACGGCTCCTGAATGTATTACTGGGCCAGCTGGCCCGACTTGGGGCTAAATAACACAGTGGCACCTTTTGGATCTGCTTGAGCTCCATTTGTAGTACTGCAGAAAATGACTAGGATAGAGGTAGTCTGAAGTTAGCTTAAAATATAAGGCCCAATCCTTAGATTTAATAAATCTCATTAATGCTGCCCTAGATGGAGACAATCCCTTGAAAGCACTCTGTACCTGGAAGGGCCATTCTGGTTTGGGAGTATTTCATACCTGGTTTGACCCAGTGATTAAAAGCTCCTGTTGATGCTCTCGGTAGTCGTAACTCAGTGGATGTCCTTGAGGTCACTGCTGGAAGCTGCTTGTCCTAACCTACACCAAATTTTGCCAGGATGGGAAATCTCCCTGTTCCTTAGTTCATTACCCAGCACATAAATGCCCCCCAAAATTCGTATCATCTGAAGTTAATGGGCTGGCCATACATGTCAGTGACAAAGATCTGTCATACCTACTGTCGAATAGATCCACCACAGCTGCTAAATATCACAGGCACGAGGCAGAACCATGTTTGGAGCACAAGAAAATCAAGGCTCTCTAGGCAGTGCAGTTCTAGTACAATGGTTTTGTCTCAACCAGCAACGCGACACTGACAAAAACAAGGGCCAAGAACAACAGAAAGCAGAACATAACATAAAGCAGCCTGATGTCGCTCTGGCAGTTGAAGCTGAAATGAGCACACATAGGACAGATCCCAAAAACATGGGCAATACACTTCCCTCTTCTCCTGGCCTGTCTGCAGTCAGATGTGTGTTGGTTATACGAAGTGCAGGGGCCATGAAGTGTGAAGAAGTGGAGAGGCAGCATTGGAGGCCAGTCTCTGCCAGCCTGGCACCACACACAGACCCACCAGCCAAGAATCAGGCTTCTGAGGGTCCAGCAGGCCAGTTTGGTTTAAAATTTGCATTATAGCCTCTAAAATCAGGTTCTTGGTCGTAGCTTTTTGAATTGTAAAAGCCTTTTGAAAAAAGTCTGATGAAAAAATTGTTACTGAGAGTGTTGCAGCTCATTTCAGGCTAAACAGTGTATGCCCCAAACCACTAATTAATTTGCTTTACTCCTAAATGAAGAACAAAATCTAAGAGCACAGTGGGCCTACAATTTCATTTCTATGCAGTGAAAGAAGGTGGGTATATCCATGGGTTAAGTTGGATCTTGCTGCTCTACAAAATATTCTTTGTAAAGACCCTTGAAATTCCTTAGAATTACCCCTACGGTGAAAAACAAGGCTATTCTGGGAATCTGCTCTTATGCATTTTATCCATTTGGATGATGCAGTAAAATGACTGTATCCTTGATAAGGAGTCAGCCATATACTACAGCAATAAAAGGTGTAACGGTTATTTATCTGCCAGCCCAAGGACAATGAAGAGCGGTTAATCCTTGCCGGCACCTCACACAAAGGGAAAGCTACATTTGAAGTGCCATCAGGATTCTGCAGCTGGTCTGCAAAGGGCTGGGTTTTGCAGTATTCCCAAATGGGGAACAAAGAGTTAGACATTAACAATAAGTCCTTAGAACACTGAGCCCAAGAGAGAGGAACTTAGGAGGAGACTCACAAAGGAAACGTTGGGCAGGAGTGGGAAGGAAAGGGGCACTTTTGTTAGAGAAGAGGTGCTTTGTTACCGTGCAACAAGGAAACTAGCTTCATGATATCTCAAGACTCACATGTAGGAAAAGAGACTCCAGCTTTCTTCTAGAGACTAGAGAAAGCTTGAAACCCTTAGAGAGCTCACTTGTCTTTGAAGTGGACTGTGAAGCAGAGTATCAAAGCTGATGCTCTACAAAAGCATGCTTAAAACCTCAGCGTTAGCCGTATAAGGACTGCCAGGTCACATTTTGCTGAAGGCAACTAACAGAAAACCTGTGCCAGAACAGCCAAGGAAAGAGAGTTCGGCCAGCCGTTCATGGAGGCTTTGGAGCACAGTGGGATGTGGTATCTGGAGAGGGTTTAGCTGTGGAGCCATAACCATATCTGTGTTCAGTTTCCCAGATTTTTAGGATTTGGTAGTTCATCAGATTAGTCTTTGAAGCTGTTTGCAGGGATGGAGCTAATCAAGACGCTGGCATGCAGGCACACAGATACGGGCATTTTTCTTACCTAGTTTCTCCACAGCTTCCACGTACACACTGGGATACATGCCCACTCTGTAAGTAGCAAGAGGATGAAAGTCTTTGTCTTCACAACTATCAGGCCTCCATCTGGCTAGAAAATATGGAAAATTGGTGTAAGATTACAAGGTTCTAAAAATGTACATATGAATACATGATGCCTTGCAACTTGGGCTAATTACAGGCATTTTCTTTGCCAATATACCCATTTTCTTGGAAAAAAAGGCAAATACTGTCTTAGTGTCTAAGCCAGAACAGTGACAGTGCATGCTTTGAAGACTGCTGAGTATTAAAGCGAGTCAGTCAAATGCTTTATTATATTGCCTAGTCTCACTTCCATTGATCAATGCATCATTGCACAGCATTTTGAAGAAGTGTTATCCTAGTGCTCACTCATATGCAAAGGCATTGATAAATGCGAATAAGCTAACTAGTATTTACGTGAAAGCATGCCCAGTGTTTTATGAACCCTGCCTCCCAAACTCTGTCTCACTCATTTGTGATAAGGAATGGAAAAATACATTGCAAAGTACTGCATTTTTCTGAAGCAGGATCCAAGTTTAAGAGCTGCTCAGCTTCTTCTGCAAGTTGCTTAGCTCATCTCAGGATGGATTTACTGGGGAGAGGAAGAATTAAGAAGACCCCAGTAAGAAGCAGTTAGATGTATTTACTTCAGATTGTGTGACTCAGCAGCAGTTAACAAAATTCTGCCATCCTGAGCATGGCTGGATACAGCCATGTCCTCAGTTTCTGTACTTCACAGGTGAGTTACTGAGGCTGGAGTCCCACAAGGAGAGTAAGCTGTCAAACAAGGTCCTGCTCACCCGCGTCTCTTCTTTCCCCCAGCCCAGTTACCTGCTTCTGCTACCTTATTCTGGGCCTGGGCTTGCCAGGCCCTCCTGGTACCTGATTAATTCATTAATGTGGNGAAAGAGAAAGGAAGGAAAAGAAAGAAGCATGTGAAGACTTTCTGCTAGTTTTAACAGTACTCATGTAACCAGGCAGCGAGCAAGGGAAGTCCAGTCTCCACATTTTTCAGGATGGCCACGGCTCTTACCAACTTACATTTTGAAGGCAGATGGAATGCTCATCTGCATGGACACATTTATAGTACTTCTCCTTGAAGTAGAGTCCTCCCCTTCCAACTTGCAGTAAGTTCTTGTAGAAAANCCAGTAAGAAGCAGTTAGATGTATTTACTTCAGATTGTGTGACTCAGCAGCAGTTAACAAAATTCTGCCATCCTGAGCATGGCTGGATACAGCCATGTCCTCAGTTTCTGTACTTCACAGGTGAGTTACTGAGGCTGGAGTCCCACAAGGAGAGTAAGCTGTCAAACAAGGTCCTGCTCACCCGCGTCTCTTCTTTCCCCCAGCCCAGTTACCTGCTTCTGCTACCTTATTCTGGGCCTGGGCTTGCCAGGCCCTCCTGGTACCTGATTAATTCATTAATGTGGCAAGAAGCCAACACAGCAAAAAAAAAAAAAAAGAAGTGATAGATTTTTGCCGCTTTAGGGAGATGAACTGATGCAAAGGAGACCGTGACAAGCACTGCAGCTAGTGTTAGGGAAATTAACGGTGTTGCCCATTAAATTTGTATTATACACGTGACACTTTTTTGTACTCAACATGGATTTCATTCCACATCTGCTGGGAGGGTGATAGACAGAAAAGACNCTTCCAACTTGCAGTAAGTTCTTGTAGAAAAGACGAGATAAGGTTTAAAGCATTCTCTGGTGGCACCTGTGTTAGTACAACACAGTGTTATGGAACAAAAATGCAAGTCTGCTACGGTGAATTGCTTTCCACCCTCCCACTGTCTTTGATAGTTCACTTAAAATTATGTTAAAAAAAATTTTAAAAATCTGCCTGACTTTGAAACTAGACCTAGTTTCTGTACACTTGACTTTGAAAATAAAGTCTCATTTGAAACAATCTGCTCAGTCTGTGATGACTACCTGTGTAGTCCCATTACTCAGTGACACTTCTCTAGGTAGGCAATGTGCCCCGTGGCGACCGGACCCTTCTGTTAAAGGCAATATTGGGTAGTAACATTTATCAGTTCCAGGAGACACCTCAGCAGAACAGTGCACACAAGTCACAAATCTATTCATGTCAGTGAGCTCTTGGGCTCACTGTTTGTGTAAGTGGGTCACTGGTTTGGCAGATTTATATTCAGATGGTTGGATGAGATGATCCAATGATCCCTTCTGGCCTGAAATTCTTTCAAGTCAGTGGAGATGGTGGCAATTTATACCAGCTGAGGACTTTGCTCTGGACCTCAGAACATAATCTACCTTACTAAAGAGCCAGCACGCTGGCATCTCTAAAAGCTGTGTTTTATATTAAAGATCATTTACATATTAAAGGTGATGTCACGATTACCTTGTGGACTGATGACTCTGCTGAGAAATCTACCCCCAGGGATAGGGCTATCTTAACAAGAGCTTCATCTTCTGAACACATTCTTCTGAGAATCCCAAGGGTAGTAATATCTACCCCTGGAAAAACTGCCTGGAAATGTTTGAGTGCTGGTATCATGGGGATTAGGAGAGGAAGGGGTACTTTCCAACGACATAAGGATGACACTGGTGTGGGGAGCGTTTCTGAACTCCTAGAGAGTTTATGGACTGTGTCAGGGAGTGCACATTAGTTTTGCAATATGATATAATACGAACATAAGTGCCACTGTTCTGCTGATTATCAACTGTCGGACAATGAAAACAGATAAGCTACATCTATACCAGAAAATGTAAGGTGCCAGGGAGCAGTTCTGAGTACTGTCAGGACAGTCCAGGTACAGTTTTGGCCTGGGCCAGCAAGCACTTTCCCAAACAATTCCCAGGCAGTTTGCGAAATCAGAAAGGCCCAGGATCGCTCCCCACTGGCAACCTGGTATAGCCACCCTGCCTGGGGCTATGGTGTGGACATGGGTCATTCCATACCAGCAGGTCTGGGGACCAGGGAGCAAACCTACATACATCTGCTTTACTGGTGGAATCATTGAGTAAAAAGCGGTTAAAAAGGACTCCTTCAAATTGCCAATTAGATGGCATCTTTCTTCCAAAACTCCAAGATATGAAAATAGCAATCAACTTTGCAAGTTAGCCTCTCAACACAGCAGCCAGGCTGCACCTGTGTAACTCGGGCTCTGAGGTGAAAGAGGCAAGTGTATTTAGTAGAGCACAGCACTCCCTGCCATTATCGCTACTTTGTGCTCCAGATTCCTGGAGTTTCTACCTCTGCTCTCACTTCCCAGGGCGCTCTTTGATCTCTTACATTAAAGCAGGAGGTTGATGCACAGACTTTTCTTTCCTTTATGTCGATGATAGCTGCGTTTTCCACATGCTTTGTTCTGATAAGACTGTCATTCATCAAAGCCTGCAGTTGGTTCATTTTCCTTCTGTTCTGTATAAAGAAATAGCTGTATAACTACTCGTTCCCCTTCCCTTTTACACTGGAAACCAGATCTTCCTCCAAGCGTAACTGAGGAGGTCCAGCAGAAGTAACGCTAGGCCTCAGATAAGCAAAACAACAAAATAAAAATCCTAAAACCAAAAAAGCAGCAAAATAGACCAGCAGGAAACCGGTCACCTTTCTCAGAAAGGCCATAAAAGTATTTCTGGGTTCCTTTTTTCCTGCCATTTAATTTTCCTCTCACTGAGGAAAGAGTTCACAGTGAAAACACTAACAAATGAGGTAAAACTTCCTACAAGCAGCAGATCAGAGCAGAAATAGGAGGACTGGGGGTGATTTCTGGGCCAGGCTTGACCCAAAACAAAAATTATTTTCTTTTTAAATGGTCAGCACTAACATGATTATTATTAGACCTCTGGGTTGTTGCGACACTACTGGGGTACTGCTTGGGAATAAACCTTACATATCTCTCATGGGATGCTATCTCTGGTTGTCTGCATGTGTAGCAACAAGAAAAGTTAGAAAATGATTAATTCTTCAGAGAATTGCCCATAAGCATCTTGGTCACTTCAGTCCTGGCCACCTACTAGGTGCTGGCAACAACTGCAGCCCGACAGTTCTGTTCATGCCATTGTGCTCAAATCATAATGAATTAACAGGAAAGCAGTATTTTCTTATCACTAGAGTACAGCCATCATATACATCAGATTTAAGTTTCAGTTTTATTTTCATGAAGTATTACATGATAATGTATTAAATCTTGCAACAAAATTTAGGAAACTGACTCTGGATAAACCTTGTGGCTTTATTGCTACGTATTCTAGAAGGGTGTTTTGCATGAGGGTATTGGAAAGGACATTTATATTGCAATTAAAGTTATCGGGCTTATCCGGGAGTGAACTGCCTGTCACAAAGATACCAGGCTGGAGCATTTATTATTAATTCCTGAGCAGGGAGGATGCATTTCATAGAATCGCCTAGGTTGGATGGGACCTTTCAGATGATCGAGTCCAACCATCAACCTGACTCTGATAAAAGCCATCACTAAAATATATCTCTGAGCTCTAGGTTTGCCCATCTTTTAAACACCCCCAGGGATGGTGCCTCAGCCACTTCCCTGAGCAGCCTGTCCCAATTTTTAATAGCCCTTTAAGTGTAAAAAGTTTTCCTAATATCCAATCTAAACCTATCCTGGCACAACTTGAGGCCGTTTCCTCTTGTCCCATTGCCTGTTCCTTGGGAGAAGAGCCCGGACCCCCCTTTCTACCCCCTCCTTTCAGGCAGTTGCAGAGAGCGAGAAGGTCTCCCCTCAGCCCCCTTTTCTCCAGGCTGAAC
>VXBO01014032.1:0-80443 GCA_013400135.1 Rhinoptilus africanus | reverse complement strand
CCGGGGGTGGTGGGCGAGGGACTGTTTTCACCGGCGGAAGGACAGAGAGAGGCGAAGTGAGATCCTGAAGTACCCGGGGAGGGGGGAGGCGCCGCCATCTTCCCCGCAGCGGGGCTTTGGCGTGCGGCGGGGCGGGGGGTCCCCGCCTCTCCTGGGGCCTCCCGGAGCCTCGCCGGAACCGGTGAGGGGAGCCCGGCACGGAGGTGTGTGGGCAGGGGGGGAGTGCGGGGCTCTCGCCGCCCCTCGGGCCTGTGTGACCCCAGCCCTGAGGGGGTCCGGCCTTTCCCCTCTCGCCGGTGACGAGGGGCCAGGCCTCTGGTCGTGTGCGCGTTGTCTGTCAGCGTTCCCAAACGGCTGGGTTCTCTTCACGGGGCTGCGCTGCAGGCTGGTTCTCCCATGCTCTGTCCCGGCATCCCAGGGAAGGGCAGCCTCCTGTGCTTGCAAAGGCTGACATCCGCGTTTGCTGAGGAGATGGTGACCCATGAGCCTACAGGCATGGCCCACCTAAGGCTTTTGTCAGAAGGGGGCTCTTGAGAGGACTAGGGCTGTGTAAGGATACTTCTTGTCACAGATTTAATCTGTGTTGTCAAAGTTGCTGCAAAGACTCATGTTTGGGCAGAGACTGTGTGTGAATTTTAGTGGGTGTTTGGGGAAGAACGTCCTGCTTGACTGAACAGGACTCATGAAGCAAGAGAAACCTGTCTTTAAAAAGAATTACTGATACAAAGCAGCAGTGCTGATTGTAAAGGAAGCAGGTGTATCTTGCAAGAAATTTTAGGCAGTGTTATTCTCAGATCCTAATACAGAACAGCCAGCCTGCTCATAGGGTTTACCGTTTGCGGACACAACGGTTACATTAACTTCAGATCTTGTTTTATCTCTTCAGACTTTGGAAATCCTTTATTATGTTTCTGTCCCAACACAAGATTAAACTTGTTTTCAGACTCGCAAAACAGGTGGTGTCTCAAGTGAGCTGTGTCTTTGCAGAGTTGGCATCTCATAGCAAGAGTCCAAACAAAACGGAAGAAGAAAGGATTAAGACTCAGCAGCAGCTTTAGTTATTAAGATTGGGGAAAAAATATCCGCAGGTGGAGACTTTACCACTTGTGATTTCTTTAAGGCAGGTTGCGCGGGCAGGGAGATCTTCTGTTTGCTCTGTTTTTCTCTCCTGGGGTCACAATCCTCTGTGATGAGAGGAAACAGCTCCTTTGCTTTGTGCTTATAGAAAGGCTCAGTCTTTCTGCGTAAGATGGATGAAGATGGAGTTTTAATGCTAGTTACTGAAAACAGATGGAAAGGAGGCTAGTGTGGGTTTTTTGGTTGGTTTGTTTTCTAAGTGTAGAAACTATTAAAATATTTATTTTCCTCATCTTAAGCTTGTCCAAGGATTTACAGCATTCCTATCTCAGAAGAATAAAACTGCTTTGAGTGGAAGAAAATCTTCAAAATATGGCCTGAAGTGGGAGTCCATGGCACCTTTGCAGGTAGGTAGGATATCTTGCTGACAGGAAGGTGTGTTGACTTGCTAAGACCAAATTTGTTGCACCTCAGGTATCCGGATGTTCTTCAGTCTTCACTGTTTGCCTGTTTATTTTATATCAAAATTAGTTCAGTGGTAATCAGGGTGCGATTATTTATCCATATAGGTAATGTAGTGCACAGCCTCCTTTAATTGGTCATTGCAGAATGAAGAATAAACTGTGAGAATCTTCCCCTGCTCCTCAGAGACACCAAGGTTAGATGGGCTTTACAGCGTTCCGTGGAACTTGGTTGACTTGGGCTGTCTGGAAAAAGAGGAAATCGTTTTCAGAGCAGAGGACTTCTCACAGGGAATAGCAGCCTCCGTGGCAGGTGCAACACTGTGGAAACAGCAGGGCTTATGTAGACCAGAAACATTCTACATTTCCAGATGGAGAGAGGCGGGGTACCTGCTTTCCAGATCATGTAGTAGTGTCCTAATTGTAAGTCCCTATTTACACTGTGTCTTTTGTCTCCACTGTACAGAGAAGGCAGGAAATGAGGAAGTTCCTCCTATCCTGCCACAGTGCTAAGGCTAGTATGTATTTCTGGTTCTGGAAGCTCTCTTACAGGGGCTGAAAAAACTATAGTAGAGGATCGGGATGTTGTGACCTATTCCACTGAGAATCTTTTTGTTTTCCTTGTGTGTGATGAAAGAATAGAAATCTTGCAAAGTTGTGCAGGAGGGAAGGAAAGTCCTTGATATCCTGTGTGTTACATTGTCTTTTTTCCTTGCTTTGTACTGGGTTATATGGCAGAAGCGAGGATTTTTCTTTTATAGAAGCAGGTGGAGTCAAGGACATGAGCTTGCAAATTTGAGGAAAGAAATTTTCAAAACTTGACAGTGTGAGCCCCTGGGCAACCTTGTCTATGAGGGTAGCTGTTCTTCAAGCAGGCTGTGGGACCAGATGACCTCTAAAGGTCCTTTCTCTTTCAGTCAGAAAAGACAGGAAAGCATTTCCGTGAGGAGGCAGGAATACCCAGGCAGATGTGTCTATCAGTGGGTAAGAGCAGGGAATATGAAATGAAACGAATGAAAACGTGGATTAAAGACTTTGCCTTGAACCAATGATAAGAGATTGGAATCTGCAGTATAGAGAGGTCAGTTGGGAGTCAGATGGTATCACTGAAGTGCCAGGTTGAACAGAATAAACACTTAAAAGTTGTCTTGTGCAAAACAAAAAGTTGTCGTCTTGAACAGATACCTGATTCAGAGAGTCCTTGTAGATTCTTTTAACTAGACGTTGCCAAAAATAATGGAAAACCAGATATTTTTTTTTTCATAGCTGAAAGATGTGGCTGAAGAATGTGGGGGTCAGTATCTCTGCAGAAGTAAGCTTTTCTTTTGGACCACTCTTTACCTAAGTAATTTTGTGACTTCATGGTTTCCTGGAAGCAGTGTGTCTCCAGTGAATCTGAAATAAATAGAAGTTTAGATGGAGGTTCCTGTAAAGGGCATTCTGCCTCTGTGGTTCTGCTGTCTCTTTGTTATAAATCAATACAAATATACTAGTGCACGTACAATAGAGGAGATGGAATTTCCTGGCTGGTGCTCAGAGTTAGTGTTTCAACATAAGCTTCAGCTGGTAGAACTAACTTTAAAAACCACTAAAATGCAACCATCCCTATGGAGGAATGTAGTGGTTATTTGAAAGTGACTTTTATGTCATTCAAAAAGGCAAAAAGGAAAGAAGCAAAAGTCAGGAGGAGGAATTTGATAACTCTGAAATGTTTTCAAAGCTGACAAGCATTCTGGAATAATTTGTGAATCACTTTGTTCTTTGAAACAGAACGTATTATCCATTGCTCATGGAGATGAAGACAGACAGTTACTATCAGAGGGATTAACCTGATACTTCATCTCTCTCACTTTAACTTACTGTGATATGAAAATGCTGCTGGTATGAGCAGTTAGAATTCCTTTAGAGATTTATTTCATTGTTTGGTGGGAATTGTAAGAAAACTAGGTCTTTGCTGTTTATACAATAGTTTTATATGGTTTTGATTTTGAATGTTTTAATGTTTCTCCCAGACTAGCCCAACAATGCGTACTGTGAATAACTCAGACGCTACCTCGCTACTAAGACTTCCAAGACCAGTGAGAGAATGTGATTGGCAAAGGCCTTGGTGGGTGAGTGACTCTAAATTCCTTCAGCTGTAGATTCTACTGTGAAGAACCAGTTCAGGACACATGATCCCAGTATCTGTAACTGGGATTACAGGATATTTGGGTGTAACTGAGCTCCTGTCTTGGCACTGGCCACCTAATACCTACTGAAGTTCTAGAGAGAGATATGGTCGATCCGTCTGCGCTCCAGGACTGCTGTCCCCAGCACGTGCCTGGCTTCATTAGTGACTCCTACTTTGCAGGAATGCCTCTGTGCTTTTGTCCCTCCCTCCAAGGCATGCTCAGAAATGTGCATTACAGGAAGATGTGTGTCCTCTGTCCTTCCTGTCAGCTTTTTTGTGGCTTGGGGCCGTCTAGCATCCAAGTACTGCATGAATCTTCAACGCTGGTCAGCAGGGTTAGCAGTCAGGAATGATGCCACAGCCTGTCTTATATGCATGAGTAGGCCGCTGACTCAGTAAGCAGTGGTCTGGTATTACCAGAGGTGCTTAAACTGTGAGTGGGTAGAACTGAACATATTTTTTAGTATATATATATCTCTTTCTTCAAAGAAGCATGCCCAAACCATTAAACATACACATTATGTGTATGTTAGAATCATAGAATCAGAATTGTCAGGGTTGGAAGGGACCTTAAAGATCATTGAGTTCCAACCCCCTGCCATGGGCAGNAACCCCCTGCCATGGGCAGGGGCACCTCCCACTAGATCAGGTTGCTCAGAGCCCCATCCAGCCTGGCCTTAAAAACTTCCAGGGGTGGGGCTTCCACCACCTCTCTGGGCAACCTGTTCCAGCGTCTCACCACCCTCATGGTGAAGACCTTCCCAAAGTCCATTCTGAATCGACCCATCTCTAGTTTTAGTCTGTTCCCCTTAGTCCTACCATTACCCAACATCCTAAAAAGTCCCTCCCCAGCTTTCTTGTAGGCCTCCTTAAGATACTGGTAGGTCACAATAAGATCTTCTCGGAGCCACCTTTTCTCCAGACTGAACAACTCTAACTCTCTCAGTCTGTCTTCGTAGAGATGTGCTCCAGCCCTTGGATCATCCTCATGGCCCTTCTCTCGACACGTTCCAGCACATCCATATCTTTCTTGTAGTAGGGGCTCCAGAGCTGGACACAGAACTCCGTGTGGGGTCTCACCAGAGCAGAGTAGAGGGGGAGAATCCCCTCCCTTGACCTGCTGGCCATACTTCTCTTGGTGTTGTGTAAATTCTTGGATATGTTTGTCATTGGGAAGGGGAATAAAGAACTCTGTAAATAGCAGTCCAATGGCTTTTATTTAATCCTTGCATCCTATTGATGTAGCTTTATTGAGTTCCTTGCAATTTGGCATGTGGAAAAATTTCCCATAAAACCTTAAACAAGCTTGTGACTAGTTAGGATCATAGACTCATAGAACAGTCCAGGCTGGAAGGGACCTCAAAAGGTCATCTGGTCCAACCTTTCGTGGGAAAGGGATACTAGATGAGATTATCTAGCACCATGTCTATTTGCATCTTGAAAACCTCTGGTGATGGGGGCTCCACCACATGCCCGGGGAAGTTGTTCCAGTGAATGATTAATCTCTGTAAAAAATTTCTTTCTTCTGTTGAGGTTAAACTTCTCACAGCGCAACTTGTACCTGTTGCCTCTTGTCTTCTCCATGTGGCTTCTTGTGAAGAGAGAGCCTCCGTCCTCTTTGCCGCCACCCTTTCAGTACTGGCATGTTGTGATGAGGTGCCCCCTGAGCCTTCTCTTCTCCAGGGACAAGAGACCTAACTCCTTTGGTTCTGTAAGGGTTCTTCAGACGTGTATCATCCTGAAGGAAACCTTCTGACCTGTAGATCAATGTATATTCTGAGTATGTTCTGTTAGTGGTTCTTCTCAGCTGGAGAGGTGGNTTTTTTTTTTTATATGACTTGTTTACTCCCTGCTTGCTCTGATGTATGATGTCCAGCTCATCTCAGGATAAGAAGCGTGTTGGAATGTGGAGCTGGTAAATGGGGTCAAGGCAGGTATGACTGGAAACTACACTGTTTATTTCACTTAAAAATTGATATTAAACGCCAGGAGTAGCAGGCTAATTTTTCCATTCTGGGCAGTCTTGTGCTGCACAGGCATGGTAGGCTTGGGCAAAACTGCGATGGCTGTAGCTCAGTTCTTAAATGGCACAAGAAAGTTGCATCAGGGATGATCCTGAATTAATCTGTGGAAACCACGGGAGGTAGGCAGCAGGTCAAACAGATGAAATGTGAATGTTTCAGCCCTGCCTCTGTCTTAGGTCTTAAAACCAGGTCACTTGAAGATTAACTTGAGTTGGTAGAAATATTTAATATGGATGTCCTGAAACTCATTTAAACTTTCAGTGGGGTCGGGGCAATCCCAAGCACAAACACAGGCTGGGCAAAGAATGAATTGAGAGCAGCCCTGAGGAGAAAGACCTGGGGGTGCTGGTGGACGAGAAGCTCAGCGTGAGCCGGCAATGTGCGCTTGCAGCCCAGAAAGCCAACCGCATCCTGGGCTGCATCAAAGCAGCGTGGCCAGCAGGGCCAGGGAGGGGATTCTCCCCCCCTGCTCTTCTGAGACCCCACCTGGAGTCCTGCATCCAGCTCTGGAGCCCTCAGCACAGGAAAGACATGGACCTGTTGGAGTGGGTGTAGAGGAGGGCCATAAAAATGATTGAAGCGCGGCTGTATCTGTATTGAAAATGAAGGTGCAGAGAGACTCCTCTTGCTGCCTTCGTTGGCCACAGGTGAGCAACAGCGGCAAGGAGCAAGTGGTGGTGTGGTCGAGGTGAGGAGCAGCTGAGGAGGTGTATGCTCTGGCCCCGCTGAATACACGTACATTCTAGTTCTTTCAGTACTCCTATCCCTACATTTAAGCTAATGATTCAGAGCAAGTCTTTCAAGGATTTGCCTCCCTATGCTATTCTGCTATCTGGGTTATGGTGTAATGTGCCTTTAATCACAACGCAAGTGATTATTTTTAATACAAAGGTGATTCTAACTCCTACTCTAGTCCTGCTTTTCCTTCATGTGTTTTTTGATGTTTTGTTAGGCAGCGGATGATGAAAGTCGAGACATCATTGCTTCTGCTCAGTGCATCTTGGACAGAGAAAATTATTTTGTGAGGGTAAGAAGTGATAGCTCTTCTCTCGCTTGCTGTGTGCTTTCATGCATGTCAATGTTTTTTCTCTCCATCAGTGATCCATGGTAACATGTCAATCAGTATTCTTGGAAGACTAAATTCTGGCCACCTCAAGTCTCCTTGGGATATCCCCATGAGTGCACAGGGATAGGACTGAAGTGGTAACCCTAAATATGAGCTTTTAGGAATCGACTGTCTTTGGTGACTTACCTGCCTGTTTGCATGTAACTTTTGTTCTGTGGGTGTGACTAGATGATGACGGTGGGCCTGTGAATAAAGAGTGGGAGTGCTCATCTGAGGTAGCAGAATGCCAGTGCTGTAGGGAAAATGTCCTGCTCCCGCTCCCTCTCTTGCACAGTCTGGTGTTTATCAGACCCCTGCTCTGAAGTGATTTCAGCTCACTAATCTGGTCAGAGAAAGTGAATGATCTTCTGGCAGTCTTGCACTACAGCTTAAAACTTAGAGTCTGAATGCCAGAGCTTGTTCAAGGGAGAGCTTGGAAACAAATGGTGGGAAGAGGAGAGAAGGAGGAGCAGAAAGAAGGGCTGGAAAACAGGGCTCTGTTGTATGGTTTTTATTTTCCATTTCTTGCTTAGGAGGTGGACAGGTATTTGAGGCACAACGATTTCTTAAATCTGAGAAAGAAGGAGATCCTGTACAAGAAATGGCTTGAGAATGTTTCAGAGCCACTGCTACGGAAAATTCAGGACAAAATGGAAAGCCAGTCAAGCGAAGAAATACGGAAAAGGAAAGAACAACAACACTCTCTCTATTTAAAGTACTGTAATAATAAGGTATCAACGAGAATTAAATTTCTGTCGTGGGGGTTGCATACAGAGGGGTGTGGACAAGATCAGGGGTTTAGCTGTTCTTTCCTATTCAGTTGAGTAGCCTGGAGTTCAGACGTGCCCTACCTGTACCTTACTCCTCTTAAGGACTTCTGTAATGGTGACATACATCGTTACAGCTGTTTGAGGTCACCATCAGATACGAACAATAGCGTTTGGTGCAGTGAGCACGCGCTGGGGTGTGAATACGGTGAAACACTGTATTGTGGTGGGTTTCCCTCTGTGAGCCAGACCATTCAGAGGGAGAACTTTGAGCTCTGCCAGCTGAACACAAAGACTGAGTCTGTGACCAGGGAGCGGACCATGCTCTCATGTCTCCAGAGTTCAGCTAGAGCAGTACTACAGTGTGTTGGCAGAGCACGAGTGAAACAATTTCATGGCCTTGGATACTACTGATCAAGCTTTATAAAAGAAAAAAAAGTGGAAAAAGGGAGACACAATTTTCTTAAGTCTGCGTGCAGGTGAATAGACCTAACTCATGGATTCTGGAGTTCCCTGTGTTTCAGTACTTATAAAAATTGTAGTCGCTGTACTTGCTGGTTTTCTTGATTTTTGCACTGAATTTCACACCACTGTTGAGTATCAGATCCCATGACTCAACTTTCTGCATCTCGGGGATGAATATATAGAGCGATAAGAGCGGTTACATCATCTGCTACAAATAGAATAATATTTTATCTAGAGCAGGCTTTTGTTGTCAGTGGAATCCACTGCACAGTGGAGTTATGAAACTGTAAACAAGTTTCCCATCCAGAAATTAAAATGGCGTGGGAGCTGTGCTGTTTTAATGAGAGCAAATGATCTCTTTTTCAAAGGTCTGATGTGAAAGACCCATGCATTTAAACTGCACATAATGACAAAGAGCTGAAGTCCTGGGATTTAGGGTATGTTGGGTGTCCTGTACATATCTGGGTCTGCATCAGTCCATCTTGCAAGCCTCTGTGTCAGGTCAGGACATTGCTGGGTGTCCTCCAAAAGCAGTGGCTGGTGTACTGGGATGTGTCCTTCTCCCTGAGCAAGGACGGCAGCAGTGATCAGCCTCCACCTTTTCTCCTTGCTCTGTGGTGTCAACTCTACCATCAGCATGTCTGAAAAGCAGGCGGAAGCCCTTCAGAGTAACAGGACAATTAATTTCCATAAGCTTGCATTAATTGTGGGTGCAGATGATAAAGTCTATAGAACTTGAGGCATTTCTGTGCAGTGGTTAATATACTGACTTCTAGCCGTGCATTCCCCCCCCTTCTTTTTGTCCATTTTCTCTTGCTCCCTTCCCTGCTATTAGGCTGCTTCTTGTCCTGTTCCCCAGATCTCCTCCCTTTCCTACGTCTGTTACTGGTCCATTCCCCCTTTCTGTATCTACTCTTCTTCCTTCAGTCTCTCACTCTTTTTCTCTCTCCAGTCAACGCTTTTACTCCAGCCCCAAGTCTGCCACTGTTTTGTCCCTCTTTCTTCTGTCAGACTCCCCAGTGCTGTGTCTCACTCTCCTTGTTGCTTCTGATGATTCCTCCAAGTTCTCCACTGTCCTTTGCTTTCCAAAGCTGCCTTCTCCCCCTTTCCTCCATTCTCTTCCTCCCCTCTAACACTCTCCTTACTGTCCTTCCAGGTTCCTCCATCTCAGTCTGTCTTTCAGCTTGGTTTGCTGCCTCCTTTTTCATGCCTCTCTGTTGTTCCAGTGATCCACTCATACGTGGTTTTTTTGCCTTAAATCTGCCTCCTTTTCATACTCATTATCACCTCCTCCTTACCCCTTCTCCCAGGGACATGGACTACAGATGCGTGATGAGATGGTTGATCATAGCGTGAAAATGGCAGCAGCTCTACTTCTCTTCTAGCACCTGCAGCACGCGAGGGAGGGGAAGTTTCCCCAGCCTGGGTTACTGCTGGTTTAGCCACAACTCAGTTTCTGGTACTGGATATTGTAGGCATTGTGTGCTGAAACACTGCAGAGTAAGAGATCCTTCTGACTCGTTTTTGAGAGCGGGCTGTTGCTCTGCTTTCTGCCAAGGTGCAGCTGTTACTTACTCTTTGGGGAATTGCTAGATCCTGGGGGCAGAGGCCCCTGCAGAGGCAGCAGTGGTCATGCTCAGCTGTAGCTTGGGCCCCAGAGGAACAGCACAGGCCCTTGGGGCCTGGGTCACTCGCCCGTGTCAGCACCTTCAACACAGCGACCTCTTAAACTTACTGCAGATCCTGCTTTTTTGGGTTTAGACTCGTCTTGCAGCACTGAACTGTTCATGTTAAAGTATGTTTTTTCCAACTCTCAACTTTCCAACTTTCAACTTAATGGAATTGCACCCACAGATTGCCAAAAAGAACCGTGTAGGGCTGAGACACAGAGGGCCGTGGGCTGAAAGCTCCCTTTTCTTCCTGGGACCCCTGGAGAATCGTCTGCACAAGAAAGCTGAAAACTTGACTTGCAAGTTTTTGGAAGAATGACTGAGAGTAATAGGGAGAAGTATTTTATACGCTTGCCCTGTTCTTAGGGCATCACTTGTGGCCTCTGTTCTGTTTTCTGGGGGGTTTTGTACTTACATGTTTTGTTTTGTCATCTCTACAGCTCTTATTTGATGCAATTTAGGTATGTCCTGGCTTATTGGCTGTAAACAGTGCATTATAATTTGGTGGAAAAATGGTTGTAGTTCACCTTTCTCAGCATCAGAGTTGATCAGTGTGTCGACCTCAGTAGCTGCTCAGCTCTTGAGAGCCTGTTTGATTTACGAAGCTGGTGAGGGGTCTGGAGGACAAACCTTACGAGGAACGACTGAAGGAACTGGGGCTGTTCAGCCTGGAGAAGAGGAGGCTGAGGGGAGACCTCATCACCCTCTACAACTCCCTGAAAGGAGGGTGTAGAGAGATGGGGGCTGACCTCTTCACCCTGGGGACAAGGGACAGGACAAGAGGAAACGGGTTCAAGTTATGTCAGGGCAGGTTTAGATTGGATATCAGGAAACATTTTTTCACTGAAAGGGTTATTAAACATTGGAATAGGCTGTCCAGGAGGTGGTGGATTCCCCATCCCTGGAGGTGTTTAAGAAAAGGGTCGATGTGGTACTGAGGGACATGGTTTAGAAGGGGTTTTTTGTCAGGGTGGGTTAATGGTTGGACCTGATGATCTTAAAGGTCCCTTCCAACCTCACTGATTCTATGATTTTATGATTCTATGATGTGGTATTCTTTGGTCTTCGCATCAGTAGTAATGCCAAGGGGTGGTAATTCCTGTTCCTCAGCTAACTCTGGTCACAGGGAACTTGAACTGCAGAATATGAAGTTTGTTGCAGGCAGAGTTCTTGATGAGAGGAGCTGTGGTCTGGACCATTAAGTACTTACTCCTACGTATCGACAGAAAAGCATGTTCATGACCTAAACTTGGAGCTCGCATCTCGCAGACTAGTAACTTGCCTAGGGCTGTGGATGGTGGGGGCTCAGTCACTTCTTTCTTTCATTATTATTTTCTTTCTAATATCTCTTTGCCTCTCAGTCAAAACATTGTCCCTTGAATGACGCTTCCATTTCCTTGACTGCCCTGGTTGTGATTAGCATTTTAGCCTGTAATTATTTCTGGATGCTTCATGAAATCATTTATTATGTATTTATGCCCATGATAAGTTAAAATGGATGGAGGAATTTTCCAGTTACACTTCAGTCACCTTCCTTCTGAGGTGCAGCATGTGAAAATTCGGGAGTCCTTTTCTCCTCCACCTCTGGTGCTCTGTTTCTACCATGCCTGGCTGTGTCATACCTACCATACCTGGCTGCTCACTTACTGTTTCTTCTGTCAGAATAGCTTCTGAGATCTGACCCACTTACCTGCTTCTCCCACAGGGCTATGTGGCTTTGGAAGCTTACGACCCGTCAGAGTACGACCCATTCTTCCTGAAGACGCGTACAAACTGCTGGAAGGTGTGATGGTTGTTTATATCATGAGGTTTAGAGGCACTCTTTGACCAGCAGGAAGTTAATGGTTAGAGAGGAGGTGGAGCGTGTTACCAATGTGCTGCTATGGGACTGGTGTAGAGCAACACGTTCTAGTTTTATGAACTGAAAAAATAGGGGTC
This sequence comes from Rhinoptilus africanus, assembly GCA_013400135.1. NCBI lineage: Eukaryota > Metazoa > Chordata > Aves > Charadriiformes > Glareolidae > Rhinoptilus > Rhinoptilus africanus. Next base: position 68,766 of record VXBO01014032.1, on the reverse strand, counting down.
CCAGCTCCTGCTGCATTTAAGCCCAAGACTGTTAGAAAATGGTTTTCACTGGGGGCGTGGTTTGGATCCATACTAAGCCCAGACTTGGAGGCAAGAGTAGGCAATGGCAGGGGAGGGAGGTTCTTCATTTCAAATTCATTGTGGCAGTGTGGGAAGTGTCCTGTCTAACGAGGGTTGGTGAGTTCCCAGGCAAGTGGGGTGTGTGCTCTGTAGAAGGAAAAAATCTACAGCTCGTATCATCTTTACAGAAGCTCACTTAAATGCACCAAAGACTTGGGTACCTAATAGAAGAGCTGGGTAGGACTCGGACACAAATCCATGGAGTGCAGTTCTCTAAATCCCTTCTGGATGCTTTGAGCTTTCGGCAGCTGTGGAGACTGAGCTGATACTGCATTGCAATGATGTTCATCCAGGTCAACTCCCTCCAGGAGATCAAATCTCATGCCCATGGTCTAACTTTGTGGTGGAGTTGTTGAATGTGTTTTATGGCCTGCCTTAGGAGCTGAGATGCTTAGTGTTTCTCAGGACACTCGGGTCTGCGCCTCATGTTTTTATTAAAAAATGAGGTTGGTGCTCTTTCCCTGCTAACCAATGGTACTTCAACGGTCACCGCTGACTGTGGTCTTTGAGACTTTTTGACAAGGTGCTTATGTTGGTGCGTAAGCATGAGATGGCTGTCTCTGTCACAGGTTTCAGTACCAACTTTACAGGATCCTCTGTTAGAAGACATTCAAAGAAAGTTTACTGAGACAGGCATTATCAAGCAGTGTGAGACAGGTATTTTAAACAATTGGTATCCCTTAGAAGTGTTTCGTCAAGGGGCCCAGCCTTGCTTGTGACAGTAGATCCTCACACAAAGCACTTTTTACTTTCCTGCCAGGAAGACCATACTCTTCCAAAGAGCTGCACAAACTCAGTAAAGCAGAACTGCCGCTGCTTCCTTTGAGCCGACAGCGTATGGATGCAGTTGAGTGGCTGAAGGTACCACACGCCTACATTGCTAGTGATGTCCACCAAATGGCAAGGTAAGAGCTAATGTGGTGTTTATTGAGAGGCCGCACAACAGCTACAGCGGATGAGGCTGTTGTCCTGCTTTTTGATAAAATTTAAATTTAATGGTGAATTCTGCTTTGCTGTATATTTCTCCTGAGAAAGGGGTATTGGGAAAGCCTTAAGGTGTGGAGTGGACAGCAGGATGTACTGAAGTAGAGCATTGCTGGTCAAGCTGAGCCTTGAAATAAAGTGGCTTTTGGTGGGGCGTTGTCCTGCATTTTCTGCATGCAGACAGTCCTACAGGTCAAGCCATGGAATATCTCCTGGGTGCTTTGCTGGAAGATCTGAAAGGATTTCATGTTCATATTTGCTTTGGGCTTGGGTTTATTTTTTGCTATTAGTTTCTAGATTTTGGGAGCAGAGGGAGGTCACACTTGTATCACACACCGGCTGAGGTTGGAAGGGACCTTTATCAGTCACCTTGTCCAATCTCCCCTGCCACCGCCCAAGACCAAGTCTCCAAGGATGGAGACTTCACAACCTCTCTGGGCAGCCTCTGCCAGTGGTCTGTCAGCTTCACAGTAGAACNACAGGTCAAGCCATGGAATATCTCCTGGGTGCTTTGCTGGAAGATCTGAAAGGATTTCATGTTCATATTTGCTTTGGGCTTGGGTTTATTTTTTGCTATTAGTTTCTAGATTTTGGGAGCAGAGGGAGGTCACACTTGTATCACACACCGGCTGAGGTTGGAAGGGACCTTTATCAGTCACCTTGTCCAATCTCCCCTGCCACCGCCCAAGACCAAGTCTCCAAGGATGGAGACTTCACAACCTCTCTGGGCAGCCTCTGCCAGTGGTCTGTCAGCTTCACAGTAGAACNTTCTCCTCCACCTCTGGTGCTCTGTTTCTACCATGCCTGGCTGTGTCATACCTACCATACCTGGCTGCTCACTTACTGTTTCTTCTGTCAGAATAGCTTCTGAGATCTGACCCACTTACCTGCTTCTCCCACAGGGCTATGTGGCTTTGGAAGCTTACGACCCGTCAGAGTACGACCCATTCTTCCTGAAGACGCGTACAAACTGCTGGAAGGTGTGATGGTTGTTTATATCATGAGGTTTAGAGGCACTCTTTGACCAGCAGGAAGTTAATGGTTAGAGAGGAGGTGGAGCGTGTTACCAATGTGCTGCTATGGGACTGGTGTAGAGCAACACGTTCTAGTTTTATGAACTGAAAAAATAGGGGTCCCAGCTCCTGCTGCATTTAAGCCCAAGACTGTTAGAAAATGGTTTTCACTGGGGGCGTGGTTTGGATCCATACTAAGCCCAGACTTGGAGGCAAGAGTAGGCAATGGCAGGGGAGGGAGGTTCTTCATTTCAAATTCATTGTGGCAGTGTGGGAAGTGTCCTGTCTAACGAGGGTTGGTGAGTTCCCAGGCAAGTGGGGTGTGTGCTCTGTAGAAGGAAAAAATCTACAGCTCGTATCATCTTTACAGAAGCTCACTTAAATGCACCAAAGACTTGGGTACCTAATAGAAGAGCTGGGTAGGACTCGGACACAAATCCATGGAGTGCAGTTCTCTAAATCCCTTCTGGATGCTTTGAGCTTTCGGCAGCTGTGGAGACTGAGCTGATACTGCATTGCAATGATGTTCATCCAGGTCAACTCCCTCCAGGAGATCAAATCTCATGCCCATGGTCTAACTTTGTGGTGGAGTTGTTGAATGTGTTTTATGGCCTGCCTTAGGAGCTGAGATGCTTAGTGTTTCTCAGGACACTCGGGTCTGCGCCTCATGTTTTTATTAAAAAATGAGGTTGGTGCTCTTTCCCTGCTAACCAATGGTACTTCAACGGTCACCGCTGACTGTGGTCTTTGAGACTTTTTGACAAGGTGCTTATGTTGGTGCGTAAGCATGAGATGGCTGTCTCTGTCACAGGTTTCAGTACCAACTTTACAGGATCCTCTGTTAGAAGACATTCAAAGAAAGTTTACTGAGACAGGCATTATCAAGCAGTGTGAGACAGGTATTTTAAACAATTGGTATCCCTTAGAAGTGTTTCGTCAAGGGGCCCAGCCTTGCTTGTGACAGTAGATCCTCACACAAAGCACTTTTTACTTTCCTGCCAGGAAGACCATACTCTTCCAAAGAGCTGCACAAACTCAGTAAAGCAGAACTGCCGCTGCTTCCTTTGAGCCGACAGCGTATGGATGCAGTTGAGTGGCTGAAGGTACCACACGCCTACATTGCTAGTGATGTCCACCAAATGGCAAGGTAAGAGCTAATGTGGTGTTTATTGAGAGGCCGCACAACAGCTACAGCGGATGAGGCTGTTGTCCTGCTTTTTGATAAAATTTAAATTTAATGGTGAATTCTGCTTTGCTGTATATTTCTCCTGAGAAAGGGGTATTGGGAAAGCCTTAAGGTGTGGAGTGGACAGCAGGATGTACTGAAGTAGAGCATTGCTGGTCAAGCTGAGCCTTGAAATAAAGTGGCTTTTGGTGGGGCGTTGTCCTGCATTTTCTGCATGCAGACAGTCCTACAGGTCAAGCCATGGAATATCTCCTGGGTGCTTTGCTGGAAGATCTGAAAGGATTTCATGTTCATATTTGCTTTGGGCTTGGGTTTATTTTTTGCTATTAGTTTCTAGATTTTGGGAGCAGAGGGAGGTCACACTTGTATCACACACCGGCTGAGGTTGGAAGGGACCTTTATCAGTCACCTTGTCCAATCTCCCCTGCCACCGCCCAAGACCAAGTCTCCAAGGATGGAGACTTCACAACCTCTCTGGGCAGCCTCTGCCAGTGGTCTGTCAGCTTCACAGTAGAACAGTTGTTTCCTGATGTTCAGAGGGAACCTCCTGTGTTCCAGTTTGTGCCCATTACCTCTTGTCCTGTCACTGGGCGTCCCTGAAAAGTACCTGGCTCTGTTTTCTTTGTGCTCTCCCTTCAGGTACTGATGAGATCCCCCTGAGCCTTCTCTTCTCCAGGCTAAACTGTCCCAGCTCTCTTGGCCAAGAGTGTCCTCAGCTATTGTCCTTTGACCATTGTGATACGGTGGGCATCCTGGCTCAAGCCTTGAGGCTGGTCCTGTAAAGAAGCGCCTTGTGCTGTGGGAGCTACACCCCACTCCAGATAGTTGTGTCCTGTAGCTGAGCTTCATAACTGGGTTTTTTTGGTGTACAGCTGCCTAAGCTGAGAACGCCAGAGAGCCCCAGCTGGCCTGTCCTTGTAGAGCAGCATTTGGGGATCAGCAGGAAAAGAGTGATTTTTACTTTTTTTTAAAATTATGTTATTTTTTTGAAGTCCCAGCACTCTTTTTCACCCCTTTCAAAAGCTCTCTGTTTCTGCCATAGCAGCATACAACATTTAAGGGCACTCCTGCTCCCCAGTGACAAGAATGTCAAAGCTGAACTGGGGGCCTGATGGCCTCCTGAACCAGTCCCACTCTCTCCCCTGCCAGCCCCTGCCCTTGAGTTTTATGCCGCTTACTGGCCCAGGGCTTTACTCCAGCGTGTTTAGAGCAGTTACAGGATAATGGCACCTTCTAGAAGGAAAACTGGTCACAAAGACAAACATTTCCCAGAGTGACTTGGTGTGGGGAAGAGCGAGTGCAGGGAGCTCTGCTGGGCTACAGCGGCCTTCGTGTTGCATAGCCTGGCAATAGGTTTTACTTCTGTTTATAGGCGGAAAGTCATCAGCCACCACAAAGACAGCAAGAGCCAATGGCCTCACCTGTCCTCCAGCTGACTGCAGTGGCAAGCATGGCCATCAGAAGGTACCATTTCCAAAATACACTACGTCTTCTGCCAAAACGCGTGCTAACAGGCCAGGTCTTCTGGCAAACTGCAATAAACTCCTTGTCCTAAACATACGGTTCTGAAGTACCGTTGCCCAGCAACCAAAGAAATGTTTGAGATGCTGCTCCAGCTCTACAGGCCAAAACCTGCTAGTTTAGGTGGTTTAACTCGGGCTCAGCTCTACAAAGACAGTGCTCATGTTCTCTGGTGAGAAGGGTGACACAGAGTGACAGAGTCTTTGTATTAAAGGAGATGAACTGGGGAGAGAAGTTAAAGACGTCTGCTAGGCCCCTCTTCTGTGCAGTGCAGAATCTAGGTGTTAAGCCCAGCTCTGGCAGCAGCTACAGGCGAGTCCCCTGTATTTCACGTTACGAGAAGCGTGAATGTTAGCGGGGGGCAGAGGGAAGGGCAGAGCTTCCAAAATCTGAGCTACAGCTGTTGCAATTTTGCATGAAGCTGAAAGAGGTCACCTTAAGCTTTAAGAACAAAGCATCTCTCTGAACGAGGAGGAGGAGAAGGTGCTGTGGGCTCTGTGCGGGGTTTAGCAGATGCAGCTCAGAAAGCACTGATGAGGAAGTAACTATCTGGTTTTGTTTGTTCAGCTCCTTATCAGAACTCCCACAGTGAATGTCTTGCAAAATATTATTAGGTTACTACCAAGGTTTCAAAGGACTTTCTCCTGGAGGCAGTATTCCAAACTTTAACGTATAGAAGGCAGGAAGAGAAGATGGAAAGTGTTCTTTACTTCTCAGAGAGTCGGTGCTGAGCAACAAATGGGGTCGGTGCCCTGCAAATTGGTTTCCCTCTTGTTCCAGTGTGGTCCCCGCCTCCCCGCTGGTGTGACTGCACAGCAGCTCCGGTGTCAAAGTCCGAAAACAGGATTTTCTGTCCTTGTTCGAGACGCTCCGAACTCCCACTGTACAGACACAAGCTCTCAAGAGTTGCCAAGATTTACTTTTATTTAGGATTAGAAATAACTGAACCACAGAAAACTGTTAAAAGTAACAGAGGTTGCCTCGGCCCTGTAACAGGAGGGTGCAGAGATGGCCATCGGGTGCGAAACTGTCAGACGTCAGGGGGTATCGCTGCGCCCACGGAAAACAAGGGCGCCCGCCGCCCGGACCTGCATGCTGTGCTTTTTTAACAAAGCAGTTTAAGGAGGCAGTAAAATGGTTACAATGTATCAAATCCTTTACAAACAAGCTCTTTTGGTGGTGGTTTTTTTTAACCATCCCTGACTTTGTTGCCTAGAGAAAGCTTTTGCTTTCGACCAGTCTCATTTTACAGCTTTGTGCTGGGGTGACAGTTCCCCCAGTCAAACCTTTTCAACTTGTAATAAACTTTTCTTGAATTCAATCCTTTATGTTTGTCTCATTATTTCACATTCCCCTGTACAATAAAATATACTTTTTTAAAAATCACTATGCATCAATAAACTCTGTAGACAAATTACATTAATAAACTTATATTTTACTCTCTATATACATGTTGGCAATGTCAAAGCTTCAAGATTCACATGGAGGTCTGCAAGACCGAGGAAATGTACACAAATAACTTACATTTAGGAAAAAAACCCCAAAAGCTAAAGAGTGTTTTTCCACATTATTGTGGGTCACAGTATTTAAAATATTTTTTTGCTATTTTATTCTTCACAACCACATTGTCGCAGCAGAGAATGATGAATCAAACTGAAGCGGAAAGGAAAATCAAGTAGCAGTTACTGATTTCAGTGCGGAACTAAGTCAAGTAAAGAATTACACTTGATTCTTAAAGAATATACAATATAGGGGAGACTTCTCCAGTGCTAAGGCTTCTTCAGCATTTACTCTTTAACACTATCATCCTGAGACGAGAAGATTCCAGTGGATATCACTTTTCAGATTTCAAATGGAATGATTCTAGTGCTGAGCCAAACCATTCCTCAGTCTATACGTTAGACGAAGTGGTAAAACATACATCCATCTCGATGCCACGTTCCTACTTAATACTTTTTATGGCCCTGAAAATGGAAACATTGGCATCCAAAACCAAGATACTCCAACATAATAAAAAGGCACTGAGCTATAGTACTGTATGTACAGTAACATTTGTGTTTGCATAGATCAACAACTTTGAACGCTGCAAGGAACTAGGCGCAACCGGTAGCTAAGAGGAAACATGGAAGCAGCAGGAATTCTTGCTTAATAACCAGCGTGGGGCAAGGAATCTTTTACAAAAAAACGTTCAGGCTGTCAGCTTCAGTTGTCCTTCAGAAATTAAATAAAAAGTGTTCTTAGAGGAGTGTTTTCTGGTCAAAGAGCTGGAGGTCAAACCGGACCCAGACTTCGCCTGTTGGAACTTCATGCAGCAGTAAGTGTTTAGTCATGGGGCCTTTGCTTTCTTGTTCTGTTCTGATTTTTGCTACGGGAACTTCAGTGCGACCCAAAAAATCTGTTGGGCAAATGAATAAGAAATTTCATTAAGGAAAGACATTGAGCTTAGAAGATCGGAAAGCGTCAGGTTAAGCAGCAATGCTACACAGTGTGTCTTCAGTTCCCGAGCGCTGCTCCCAAGCTTTCTGTTGACCAGCCCTCACCCCAGTGTATATCAGCCAGCAGTGACAAAAAATAGTATTTTTAGAAGACAAAAATGCTATGGAATTAAGGTGGAAAACATGCCTCTGTGTCACAGTTTGGTCTAAGGGCTTTGAAAATACAGTTCCCTTTCAGAAATACACTTTCAAATGTTCTCTTAGAGCTGGAGGGTCAGTTAAGTGGTGGAACCTCTTTACAAGTCAGCTGCAGTGCTACGAAGACAATAAAAAAACCAAATCAGCTATTTTGGTTCAGCTCACTTTTAATGAGGCTTATTCATCATTCTTTTCCCAAGAGCAGTGATGGTGAACCTTTACTGCCATGGGTAGGTTTACAGTCCTATTCAGAAATTACCTACCCTCTCTCTGGCCATTTCACATATAAATATCTTTGTGTGTTCGTGTGCATTAAAAAGTTTACCATGAACTGAAAACCCAGCAGCCTCGGCTGGCCACCGGGGAGAAGCAGCCTCGCAAAGTCCCGTGACCTCACAGGAGGAAAGCCTGAGCTACAGTCACACACAGGGCAACTCGGGTCAAGGCAGCACCTGGCACATCTCAAATAATCAACTGTGTGTCAGAGCCCTGAAAAAGCACTTAACCTTTGAAAAAGTACTAGAAGCTACCGGCTGCCAAACCATGTTCCATTTCCAAGCAAAATAAGAAAGCTTATCAAGCTGTTGCTATGTTGCTATGCAACAGCTTGATAATAACCTAGCACCTTATTTTCAGGCACCTACAGTGAGAGAGAACAACTTCTGCCTTCAACTTCTCTGTCTCCCCAGTCCAACAAAATAATCATTGTGTGTCTGACACAAAAGCTGGAGTGGGATGAAACCTGACTGCCCAGAGCTGCTGGTTCTGGAGGACTTCGGAACCTCTTGAGCAAGGAGACGTTTTTACACATTGCTCAGGAAGGAATTGTACCTGCAGGCTCTTGGAACCGAGGAGCTATGTACCCCCAAGTCACCAAAAAGCCGCCTTTTCCTAAAGCAAATGTTCACACTTACCGTCGGGTGAGAACTGATCTCTGTCAAACATGGTGATGCACAGGACATCCTGATACAGATCCTTAATGAAGAACTGGCAGTTGAAGTTCCACTTGGGGTTGAGGGTGTCCTGCAGGGTCCTCGTAGTGTAGCTCTGAGAGCCCATGCTGATCTCACAATACGGGTTGCTCTTCCCTAAACACAGAAGGAGCAGTGAAACACCTCTGCAGCGCAGGAACCTCCCTCCCCCTCCGGAGGCTGCCCAGACACATGTGGATGCTGCTATCCAGAAGGTGAGGGTCAGGCAATCCCTACATTCTAGAGCAGCACAGAGCCAGTTTGTCACTCCTGAATCCACAGCTGAATCCACGATGTTTCTCAAATCACCAGACTCCTCTCAGCAAGCCTTTCCAAACCGCACAGGAATAAAAGCGATTTGACACTATTCCCTTCACTCACCATTGGGCTTACAGGCCTTCAGCTCTGTTGCTTCAATCACGTGCACCATCAAACGTCCTATTCCAGAGGTCTTCTGTGAGCGGGCTGGGAACAAAGACGTTGGAAATGATAGAATCACAGAATGTNACCAGCTTCGTAGCCCTCCTCTGGACACGCTCCAACACCTCAATGTCCTTCCTGTAGTGAGGGGCCCAAAACTGAACGCAGCACTCGAGGTGGGGCCTCACCAGTGCCCAGTACAGGGGGATGATCCCTTCCCTAGTCCGGCTCACCACACTGTTCCTGATCCAGGCCAGGATGCTGTTGGCCTCCTTGCCCCCCTGGGCACACTGCTGGCTCATATCCAGCCGGCTGCCCACCAACACCCCCAGGTCCCTTTCTGCCGGGCAGCTTTCCAGCCACTCCGCCCCGAGCCTGTAGCGCTGCTTGGGGTTGGTGTGACCCAAGTGCAGGACCCGGCACTTGCCCTTGTTGAACCTCATGCCATTGGCCTCAGCCCATCGATCCAGCCTGTCCAGAGACATCTTCCACTAGATCAGGTTGCTCAGAGCCTCATCCAGCCTGGCCTTGAATGTCTCCAGGGATGGGGCCTCCACCCCCTCTCCTGGCAACCTGGGGCAGTGTCTCACCAGATAAACAGACTGGTTCAATCATAAAAACTGGCAATAGATCTGAAGAGGGGGATCCCACATGGAGACCATGGCACCCTCCAGAAAAGGCCCTACCCACGAGCCCGTGTGGATGAGAGGGAAATACAGAACTCGGCAGGTACCTTGATAAGCCTTTTCACGTTTCTTCTTCTCCGTTTCGATGTACTGCTCTGACGCTGCTTTGATTTTCTGGACCCAGGCAGTGCTGCAAAGAGCAATCCCTACGGTCAGGGCTGTGCCACAGGCAGGAAATTCCTCAGTATCAGCGACTCCGCCCCAATCGCTTTCACCATTTTTTTACCCCCACTGGGTTGCGGAGGCATCACGAATCAAGTTAGTTCAAGGACTACAGTGGTGGAGTTTTTGGATTTCATCTTATGCCACATTTCCACATCAGCCTAAATAAATGGAAGCGGAGCTGCTTTTTATTAAAGACTGCTGGCTCACATTAAAGACTGACCAGGACTGGGGAAAAATCTACGGGATGCAGGACTTTGCAGCCCTGAACTATTCTTCTATACGACCGTAACATGAAGGAGCAGTAGATGGGACTCGATTCCACTGCAAGAGCTGCCACACAAGCAGAACAAAATCAGAGAAAAACTGTAATTCAAATGAGAGTCAAACAAGTCGATTTCCTGATGGAGAGACCCAACCCTGTCCTTCAACTGGTAGACCCCCATGTCTGCTCACTGGAAACAGCCTGCAGCCACGATCAACACGTTTCATCTCAGATCTGCATTTTGACGACTCACCGCTCGTTAATGTTGTCAGTTTTAAGCGTGTAAACTCTGTCAATGTGTGATATGTGGAAAACCGGCTCATCACTTGAAGGATCTGTGGGCAATTTCACTAGGACTTCATTAAGGAAAACAGGCTGGAAGAAAAGCAAACATCGCCGTGGCAACGTCACCCAGACAGTAAGCGGAAACTCTACAAGGATGTTTAAATACATTGTTTTGCTGCAGGGAAAATGAAAGTCGGAGGACACGGGACAAACAATCAGATCACCATACAAAGGATGTGAGAAAGGACTGAGAGAAAAAACGACTCTGGCGATACACCCCGTTCTGTCTCCCTAGATGAAGAGCTTTGTGAAAGGGGCAGGACCGTGTCCGCGGAGCTGCAGTGTGGAGCCTGGAAACCCTGGTTCCCTGACAGAAAGCAGCCCCGATACTTAAACTTATCTCCCCAACTGCAAAATCTTGAGAACACGCACCGCGTGGACACAGGGACTAAAGTTTTGCACCTTTTACTGTTTCCTAAGAAGGACGGGTCTGTTCTTGAGGATGCAGGAACTTGTGCACTTAAGTCAAGGCTCCTGCTTTTGAACATCCTGCTCAGCTGCTCAGGCATGATGCTATTTCTGCCCTTTCACCCCAAAGCGGACAAAAGTGTTTATTAAACCAAGAGACAGAAGCCTGTCCTTTTCCAGGGACTGCGCCAAACGGCCTGTGTGCCCGTATGACAGCAAACGATCAGCCAGGGCCAGGCAGCTCATCCCAGCGGGGAAAACAGTGTTCCTCGTGAGAAGCCAGGTCCCACTCTACCAACACGCCCGCGGGACACCCTGATTCACTCACCATTTTGTACATTTTGAACTGGGAGTTGCATTTGGGGCTGAAGAGTTTATCGGAGCCGGAAGAGACAAACTGTTTAACCATGTAGGTGAGGAGGAGGAAGTCGTTGAAAAGGAAGCCGTACAGCTCCTTGCTGCTCTTGGCCTTGTACAGCTTGCCACTGTGCAGGAGCTTCCGTGGTCCCAAGCAGTTTGTGAGGGAGTTGAACACCGGTTGCTAGGAGAGACAAAACCCGTTAGTAGCAGCAAGTTAACGCAGACACGAGTTCCTGCTCCGTTTCACAGCGGAGGTTGCTCAAGCTGCTCAAAATCTTCTTCTGTTTTGTTTAATTAATTTAGTTACCAACAAAGAGAAGGGAAACTGGTTTACGATCTGCCGCGGTATCAGCGCTGCGCCCAGCTTCAAGGAGGTTTAAGCCTTACCAACAACACACACCCGGCTCTGACTGGATGAAGGCATTTATCTCACGGCCACTCTTCTGTTGGCCAGAAGCCGTGTTTAAGAAGAGCCCGCAGAGTCTGCAGTCAGCTCATCTCTCACGGGTGCACAATTAGGTGAGGGAACTAGGACAGACCTCCTGGGCCTCTCGAGCCCTGGTTCCTCAAGCAGCCAGCGGAGAACTGCCACAACACCTCATTTCAGGAGCCTGAACCCCCCCTACCTTTGAGGATCTGGCAGTGAGAGCTTCTGTGCCCCTTCTGCACGAAGGAAAACCACTGGAAACACACACTAAGTGAAATTCCACATAGTAACACCGGACTTAGGGCAGCAGCATGGGTAGAACTTCAGAGATAAGAGTTATTGAGTTATTTCTGTTTGTTTAATGGTTTAAAAGGTATCAGTTTTAAGCTGATAAATCAAGATTTCCCCACTGTCAAAATCATGCAAAACCAAGGGCTCATCACACTACGGCTGTGAGCAGAAGATAACAAAAGCTTCTCTGCTGGGAGCTCAGCAGAGAATCGTGTTGCAATAACGAATGTGAGCAAGGCCCCCCATTCTCCCCCCCCGCCCCGGCCTTTCTAAAATGGCTCAGAAAAGCCACCGCCGTACAGCGTATCAACGCGGCTACCTCAGCAAGACCTTCGCACTGGACGTGGGACTGTATCCATTCCAGCCTGTCCGAGTTCTCCTTCTCCCGCACGCCTTCGTTAACTTGAGAGCACAGCTCCTCCGCACGCTCCAAGGCCAGCTTGAGGTTGCTGTGATCGGGGTGATTTTCTGGAGTGTTCTCTAGAATCTGGTACGGATCAAAAAGGGGAGAAATCCAGACAAAACCAGCAATAAGCACAGGCACTACTTCTCCGCCCTCTCAGAGAGATCCCCATAAAGGGACAAGGCTTTTTGGGGGGGCTTTTGCTGTCGAGATCGAACTCCAAAGCACGCACTTACAAAGCCTGGCTGAGGGTACTCACACTCTTTATGAGCAGAGGGTAGCGGGTGATTCTCTGCATCGGTTTCAGGAGGAAGCTGGAGAGGGGCATTCCTTTGCAGCGAGGGTCCAAGGCAAGTTTCTATGGTGCAACCCAGAGATTTAACACAGACACCGCGTTACTCATCAAGAAACAGTTGCCTCACTGCACTGAAACCTGAAAATTGTCTGTTCAGACTCATTTTTCCTGCCATTCCAAGAAATCTTAGATTTTTTTTTTTGGTAAGCAAACAATAGCTGTATCTAGAACAAACAGGAAAGCCGTTGCTGTCACTGTACTCGGATGCTTTGCCGGCGTTAAGCCGCAGCATCATTGTTCATGCAGAATCCTGGCATTCAAAACCGTTCCAGCTTTTATTTTCACATTACAGGCCCTGCACATGTTTTAAAAAAAACAAAGCCATGGAAGAAACAAACGCCTGATGTCAACAGTTCTGGCATTTCTCCGTTCACGGCCTCCAAGCCCCCGCCTCAGCTGCAGTACGGCAGCGACTCCGTCCTTCCTTCTGCAGCGTGCCTGGCTGTGACGCTCACGGCACGCCTCTGCCACCCCCCCGTTCCCACACACTGCACCCCCCGCTGAATTAGAAGCGCGTTCAGGACAACGGCTTTTTTTTTTTATTTCAGCTCCACAGACTCTTACCCCTTCTGACAGCGTGAATTTTTGGGAAGGCGGAGACGCTTTGGGGGGTTAACGTTACACTGAAGTAACGAGCAATGGAATGGGAAGCGGAATAATAAATTAGCTAGAGAGAAAGACAGGTATATAAATAAAAAGCGCACACAGCGTTAACTACGGTCATCATATAAATACACCTTGGAAGGCTCTTGGCTATTTTTGCAAGATTTTACTCTTTTGGGTTATTTTGGTCTGGTCGGTGCTGGTTAGACGGGCTCCTGTCATGGAGGAAAGGAGAAGGCACAAAAGCCACTGAATAAGATACCTTTAAGTAGTCTTTGAAATCAGCATCTTCATCAGTTCTCTGCTGCAGCAACGCGGCTCCGTTCAGCTGGCAGCTGCAGAACCGAATGTAGGCCTGCATGTGAGAGAGCTCCGCTGCCAAGATGTCCCCAATCATCTGCACGGGCATCTTTTCTCCTCCCGTTTTCTTACGCACTCGCAAGGCTCTGAAGAGGAAAGAAATCACCATCCAACTTGGCTGCCAAGGTCTGCGAGGCCGAAATCAAGAAGATCCTTACAACATCCGCCTCCGAAAGGGCGCGAGGCTGTGAGGTGAATTCCCGTACGCAGCACGGGCGCTTCCAGGCGGTGCAGGGCCCAGCCTGAGCCCCCAGCCCCACACGCTGAGCCGAACCGTCGGCCTGACGGGGGCTGCGGCACCGAGACTCTCCTTGGAGGCTTCTGGGACGATCGGCACCAACCTCTACGTTCAACCAGCACCCCGTTTCAATGCATTATTAGCCACTTTGTCTCTCCAAAGTTTATTTTTAGAGAACAGAAGGTTGCTTTGCAGAAAACTGGGAAGAACGCCTCCCGTGCACATGCTATTGTGTAGGCTCGGTTCCTAAGGTATTATAGCAAACGTGGAGCTGTTCCTGCCGTTTATTCCCCTCTCGCTCATAACAACTTCTTTGTGAGGTGGTCTGAATGCATTTAGCTGTTCCGAATGCACGTGTGCACAGGAAATTATCAGCAAGGACAGAAATATTTACTGTAAAACCAGGAAACTTCCTGGGGAAAGGAACAAGAGAATAAAGATGAGGAGAAAAACATAGGAATGCGGGTATGTACTCACTTCAGTAGCTTTGTGTTTGACATGATGAGTTCCTTCCAGTTAACAAAAATCAGCCCCATTTCTCCTTCTGTGAGACAGCCCGAATCAGCCATCGGTTTCTGGAAAACCTGCGGTCAAAAAATCAGAAAGGTGAGCAATTCTTCAGAGAGAAAAGCAGCTCGGCCTCTCGTTGAGCCTAGCGGTGATTCTGCTTTTTGTGAATGCACAGTGTCCAGTTTCCCAGGAGACACTAAAAGCAATTCCTTACTAGCACTTGTGACAGCCGTTGATATTTGTCCTAAGCGCGGGACCTCATTCCGACACCGCCATCACCATTTGTGGAGCAGGGACAAGCACTGGGGCCTGCAGGCTGGGTGCTGAGCAGAGGAGCATTCCCATCATTTTGGAGTCAACTGCTGCACAAATAGCACTGATGCATCCCCCTCCCCAGAGCACTCACGGTCAACCTGCGTGCAGAGCTCCAGCTTCTGGAGGAGGAACTTCTTTCCCTTGAGGGTGGCAGAGCCCTGGCACAGGCTGCCCAGGGAGGTGGTGGAGTCTCCGTCTCTGGAGACATTCAAACCCGCCTGGAGGCATTCCTGTGCCCCCTGCTCTGGGTGACCCTGCTCTGGCAGGGGGTTGGACTGGATGATCTCCAGAGGGCCCTTCCCACCCCTACCATTCTGTGATTCTTGCAGGGACCCTCAGCAGACGACCTCGGGACAGCAGAAAACCCGTGTAACCCAGGCTATTTAACATCTTGAACACTTCACCACAGAGCTGTTTTACACAGAGAGGTCCTAGACCTCCTAATGCTGGCCAGTTCCTGCCCTGCTTCCAGAAATAAAATCGGAGACGAAGGCTCCGATAAACTTTTATGGTGCTTATATAGCTTCTGTCATGAGCCTGTGCAGCTCTGGCGGATGGCCCGGCCCGGCCCAGCATTCTGCACTGAGCCCGAACACCCGGAGCAGGATGTGGAACACAGGAAGGTCCTTGTAAGATGACGGCTTTCACAGCGTGACGTTTTTTCCTGGCGGACAACCACACAACACTCCCTAGAAAGGGAAGTACTCCCACTTTCTCCCTCCAACACTTCACTATTTGTAAGGATCCCTTTATCCCTGTCACTCAGTAGGACAGAGGTGTTCTTTTTCCATATGCATTTTCACATCCAAGACTTCTCACCTCCAAGACGAGCTGAAGATCATCCATATACCTTTCTTCCGTCTGAATGAGTTCATGAATGTAGCCCTGCCTTTTCCTTTCCATCGGTTGCATGGTGTCAAGGCTCTGGAGATCAGCACACCCTACAAGAAGTAAGCCAGTAGTTTACATCCCACTCAGGCCATCAGATCCAAGGAATTAACAAAACTGCATCAACACACGCCCGCAGACCGTTCAGACTATCTACACAGTGGTTCTCTTTAAAAGCCCCGTCCGCAGCAGCAGCGGGTTTCCAAATCGAGCGATGTAGTCGTCAACCCCCTCCCCACTTTATGTCATTTTTTAGTCTGTCACCTTTTATTTCTTCCAACATCCCTTGGCTTTGTGCTGCGATGCCAAAAAAGAATCCCTGACCTCCTGCCGCTCCATTTGTCTGATGATTTCTCTCATCTCTTCCCCTTTTCTGCCATTTTCAAGACTGATTTTCTCTTACCGTACGCAATGTCTTTTGCGAGATGAAGTCATCTAGAACGTGTCCGGGTCTGACTTACGACATTGCACCTTTAACCTCTACCCCGTTTCTAAAGTACCCTGCCTCGGTCCTTAATTTATGATACAAACCACAACGAATTTGTGAAGTTATAATGCATAACGTTCCAGCTGCGTAACTTCGCAGTTGCACAACTATTTCTCTCGTTCAGAAACGGAACGAGCCTGAAATATGCTGCATTATGTTTATGCATCAAGCCTGACTGTCATGCACAGGAACACGCAGACATTCAGTGACACAAACCCCAATTTTCGGTAGTAACGTGCAGACCCCGCAGCTTCACGCCGCTTTTTCTCTGCTGACACACGTTAGTAAGCACGACGACAACGCCTGGAATTTAGTAACCAGATCGCAAATGGGTAAAACCGAAGTGAATATGTTTAGATGGGTGAAGGGGAGCACAGGAAGTCAAACCCCGCTGCCTCTGTGAGCCATCGCATGCCGGCCGAGCACCGCAGCGTAGCAGGGCGGGGGGAAAGAAGATAAACAATCACAGAGCGTTTGAGAACATACATCTACCGCTTGAGGTGACGGCGTCAGATTGTAATACAACGTGAGCTGTGGATTTTGCAGGAGAGCAGAAAGGACGTCGCAGGGACTCATTGAGATCCAGCATTTCTAGAGGAACGATGCTTTTTGAAAGTTTACAGGTGTCGGGGAAGGCAGCGTGACCTACGGCGCGGAGGTACTGTGCTAACAGACGGAGCACCCTGACACACGTCGGACACTGAAACACGCCTTTATTCATGTCACCAGAGCATGCCCCATCCCTGGAGGGGTTCAAGGCCAGGCTGGATGGGGCTTTGAGGAGCCTGGGCTGGTGGGAGGTGTCCCTGCCCAGGGCAGGGGGGTGGAACTGGATGATCTTTACGGTTCCCTCCAACTCTAACCATTCTATTCCATTCACTGCCAACGTATGGATCTGTGGGAAGGCTGCTCTACATAACGAAATGAGAATGAGTCAATAAATCTGGTGGAGGGGGAAAACCAAGACACACTAAACATTTGACTAAACTTGATGCGACAACGGCTTAACGGGCACCTCGTAGGCCTGTGCGCTTCCCGCTGGACAGGCGCCGAGCTGCTTTGGAGGAGCAGCATCCTTCAGCGACAGAGAAACACTTGTCAAATCGAGCTTTACCATACCAGAGTCTTTTAACAGGGAAACCCCTCCAAACAACACAAAGAAGTAAAAGCAATAGATTTAAAATCAGGAGTTTTCAGTTCTGTTTTGTGCCCCTAAGGAGGATCACGGATCTTAAGCTTTCTGACAAGATTGGAAAAAAATGCGGCTTTTTATGAATAGATCCAGGATTGCAGCTCTTTTGATCGTGCAGAATGCTGCTTCTGGCCTTAGATATTCCCAAAGTTACAAACAGGCCAAAATCAGATGAGAAAAAGGAGTAAAGTTATAGATCGAAGCGATTCCTATCAAGTTTGGTATCTCAGTCCATCAGGATGGACTGTGTGTGCTACTTCTGGATTCCGGTGACATTCTTCAGTCTGAGTGTCAGCCCACCTGGTTCCTACGACACAGAATTTCAGGATACTCAAGGGCTTCCACAGTAACCGGACTTTATTTGTCCGGACTTGAAAATCTCAGCATTGACCACGTGGTTTTCTCCTCTAGCGCCAAGGCGAGGGCCCTGCAACAAAAGCAGGGAGGGACTGAAGCTCCTGTTGCTGTTTGCTTCTGCCACAGCTGCTGGAACAACCCACACGCTGGGATTTGCATCTGCCTCCTGTTGGCTCCCTAAAGTTGAAGCACACACTGGAAGGAAAACAGGCCTTTTTTTTACACACTTAAAATATATCTTGTTTATAAGCTCATTATCAGATACAAAAATGCAGCTGAATTAACTGGCTCCTGCACTAACCTTGTGTTTGGACTGTTAGCCTTTGGGATGAACGGATGAGTGCTATGGTCTATTGAAATATGCACTAGTGTAAATGCCCCAAATTTTGATGGGTCAGGGGGCTGGAGCACCTCTCTGTGAAGAGAGACTGAGAGAGTTGGGGTTGTTCAGCCTGGAGAAAAGGCGGCTCCGAGGAGACCTTATTGTGGCCGACCAGTATCTTAAGGGTGCCCACAAGAAAGCTGGGGAGGGACTTTTTAGGATGTTGTGGGGAGGGGGAATGGATTAAAACTAGAGATGGGTCGTTTCAGAATGGACATTGGGAAGAAGTTCTTCACCATGAGGGTGGTGAGACACTGGAACAGGTTGCCCAGAGAGGTGGTGGAAGCCCCATCCCTGGAAGTTTTTAAGGCCAGGCTGGATGGGGCTTTGAGCAGCCTGGGCTGGTGGGAGGTGTCCCTGCCCAGGGCAGGGGGGTGGAACTCAATGATCTTTAAGGTCCCTTCCAACCCAAACCATTCTATGATTCTATGGTACTGGGATAAAACCATAGTAGGCAATCCACACATCCGATTTTAGAGGGTGAATTCAGCCGTTTGGATCTGAAGGGAAGAAAGGTGAACGAGACAGAGAATAAAACAACCTACCTACTGCGTTTGCCAATGTTTTTTTCCAAAGTGGCCACAGTGACCCATGGGCCCACTGGTACGGAAAGTCTGGACCCGCATCTCCACCCATTCTCCCACATTCCTGTTCCCTCCTTTCCTTGTATCAGTTCTGGCACTGATGTGACTCCCAGCTCACACACTGGCAGCAAACAGATCCCGAGGGGGGAAAACAAAACAGTAGTTTTCTGCTAGTTTGGCTGCCAGGAATGTGCATGGAAGCAGTAAAACTGCCTTTTTTTGCCAGCAGACTGCTGTCGGTTTGTCTTCTGCCTTATGAAGCTTCATCCCAAGCTCCCCATACAGCTGAGGAAAAGCAGGGAGGTTTTTGGGAGTGCCTGCAGAGGGGAAGCGCAGCAGCTGCTCACCTCCCGCCGTCGCCTTGGTAAGGGGTTTACGGTGCCTTTGGCGGGCGGGCCAGCCTGCCACTGCCAGCGCCAGCCGGGCACGGCCCGGCTGCTCCCGAGAACATGGGCCGGGGCAAGCAGCGGGTGCCCGCTACCTTCGAAACTTCAGGCATCACAAGAGATCAATGCCTGCTCCGACCACAGTACCCTTCTGTCATGCATCCCGCTCTCCAAGACGAGGAAGCGGCTGTCTCGCAGGGGCAGGGACAAACAAGCCGGAGAGTATATAAACAGGAAACCCCAGTCTCTGAAGTTACGGCTAAAATTATACTTCCCTCACCAAATACACCTGAGCAAGAAATACTTTCTTCCTACTCACTGCATGAAAAACTGCCGAGGTTCACTGCTAAAAGATGTTCTGCTCTGCAGGAGATTGACACACCTGAAACACAGGGGGGGCTGGGGGAGAAAACCTTTCCAATTACTGACTTATTTTGGATTTGTGAACGTTCAAGGGGAAGAATGACACTTTCTGAAGAAAAGAAATCCTCCAGTGAAAGAAAGATGACCGAGGTCTATCACCATTTCAAAAAACTTCCTTTTTTTTTTTTTTTTTTGTTAAAAAAGGGGAAGTGAATTAAAACTCTTCACTTACAACTCAATTCCAGAGAATGGAGGTAACACCCAGATGGATAAAAGGCTTTGCAAGATGCCCAGATCTGCTCGGGCACCGAGCGCTTTGTCCCCTTCCCCAACAAACCTTCCCACTCAACAAACAATGACGAAACACATTAAAAATGACAGCTCCGGAAAGACACCTGAAACCTCAAACGTGAGGTGAAGCACCTGCCTCGAGGGATCTGTCTCTACCAGAGGCATCCCCGCTCCGCGTCACCAGCGAGGACTATTCAGGGCTAAGAGCTGGCCTTTATAAACTGCATTTGTAAGGAACTAGCGGGGTTTGTTCAGGGTTGGGGGTTTTTTTACATTGGCTCTTTTTTGTTTGTTTGTTTTTTTGGTTATTTTTATCTGGAGGCAGTTGACATGGCTGGAAAAAGCAGCTAAGGGGTTTTTTTGCCTGCCTCTGTTTTCCCAGGCTACCACGGAAAGGCTCCATCTCCCCTTGCGAACCGTGGGCTGGCCATCAAGGCCATCACCCTCCAGCACAGCCAGAGAACAGAGCGAGGGTAAGAGGGGACATCGCCCCCAGCCACTTCACAGGCTCCGCTGGAGACGTGCGGCTAATCCACACTGCCGCAGCCACTGAGAGGAATTAATCATAGAATCCTAGGGTTGGAAGGGACCTTAGTAGATCATCTAGTCCAATCCCCTGCCAGAGCAGGGCCACCTTAGAGCAGGTTACACAGGAACCCATCCAGGCGGGTTTTGAATGTCTCCAGAATCCAAGCAATTTGCCACCGTGGAAAGGTTGGTTTCCATCAGGCCCTGGGAAACATAATAAAAACTTTTATCCACGCTCCCCGATCAGTCAACGCAGCTTTCTCTCTTCACTACAATGGAAGAAATTTAGGATTTTCAAGAGTTAAAAACTGAAGTCGCTCTATCATGGAGCCAGGTAAGGTAACGCTCGTACCAAGCTATTCCCATGGGAAAATATCCTCCCCAGATGGACAAAAAAAAAACCACAGCAGACAAACTAGATCCTTTTACGTGTCCCTTTAATAAAATACATTTGCATAGTTATCTTACAACTTTGTTTAAAACCAAAGGTGAACAATTGCCTCATGCTAAGCATAGCCTGCATTTGCATGTCGTAACAATCACCCCCCGACATTAATACTCTAGCTTGAAAAGAACAACAAAAGAGAATTTTAAGGCAGCACACACCATTACGTAGCAGTTTTATTAGTTCGTTACATTAAAGCAGCACGACCCTGTAGCAGCTCCCAACACAACTGCAGGCCAAGGGTTGTCAGCATTCCTACGAGCAGACTTATTTACAGGTGTTTTCAACCCGCCCCAAGAAAACCACACAGGGATACGATCTGACCAAGCATCGAGATGGCGTAAATATTCAATGACCGGTAGGAGATGCTTCAATTATTAGCATGTAATGCTTTTATCAAGCCTTATGCTTTCTGCCCTCCTAACCGTAACGTTATTGGCATTGACGCTGCAATAGCGCTTTGGATACTTTCACAGCCCTCCGCCATCAGCGACCCCTCGCACACCCCGGCCCTGCAACACGGGGCGTGGTGGTGGCACCGCTTTCCTGCGTGGGTCCTCCTGCAGGGTCAGGAGCTCAGCTCTCTCAACTATGCCCCTGTAAAACTACGCTTTTGGGGGTGGTTAGTCCATCAGGCAAACTAGACAGGGGGCACATCAGGAATCGTTTCAGTACCTGTTGTTGTGCATTTACAGCATTGATAATGTTCTTCCCCCCGGTTGCCCCATGGCCGCTATTCTCCGCTGGCCCTCAGCAAACAATAGGAAGCCAGCACTCCGCTGCAGGAACAGCAGATTTTGGCTTTCCTGGCTGGCTTCAGCTCTGACTGTTAACCCCACGTGGCTCTGAGCAGCGCTTGGACTCGCAGCTCTTCACTGGGGACCACCACTTCAACAAGTGACTCTATTTCCCACCTTGTCCTGAGTCCCAAAGCCAACTGTTTTCACCCAGCTAAGGGATGAACGCTTTACCGCTAGTTTCCCTCGGCTGGCTGGGACGAGAGCTCGACACAGCTCCGTGGACTTCTATCAACCAGGGAGGGATTGCACACAGCCAGAGAAAAAGTAACATTTTTGAAAGAAAAAGTGTGATTTAAGCCCAGATTCTATTAGCCACACCTCTTCAGTGATACAGAACGGTTTTTTAAAATAATCTTGCCTCAAATACATCCTCTCATAGTCTGTCCTATCGCTGATCCGATGTACATACAGGATTCTTTCGGCACCAGCGCACGGAGGAGAGCAGAGCTCTCAGGTGACTCTGCTCGAGCCGCGTTAGGCAGACTTTTGCAGCAGAGATAAACACTGAAGGCAGGGACTATGTCTCTTTCAATCACCATTATTAAGATGTGTTATTATTATTATTGTTATTACAATTAGAGAATTTAGACCGTACTCAGGTAATACTGGAATATGAAGAGGTGACCATGAAGGCCCCAGATGCTTCATTTCCACACTCATCAGTTCCAGCCGAGGGGCGGCTGTTTCAGTGATGGTCAACGCCCGTATCTACACTCCCAACTCTGTATTTCACACTACTCCTGTGAAACCTTACCTCAAACTACCCCCATCTCCAACTGTATCAGCTAAAACATGGGCAGAATGCCAGCTGGTTTTGGAAACTGCCGTGTAGCCATTTCCTAGAACACCCCAGATAGGGTGTGAAGTTGGTTTTGAATTTTAAAGACAATTAGTAGCAATTAGGCATTCAAAGAAAACTGTCGCTGAACATCGGGACGTCGGTTGGGCTCAAACCCCAGAGGTTAACAGCGCCTTTTAGAAATGGGATAATTTATAAGATGACCTAATTATGAGGCTGCAGTAAGTGACCGCTTGACGCCACTGGTGTAGCACAACACACTTCAGGCTGCGTTAAACACACTTTGAAGGTCAGAAATTCAGAGAAGGCAATTCAGAGTTAATAGCATATTTAGTAGAAATACTGAAAATGTAGTTTCATAAGGAAATGAAGTCAGCTAGAATACTTGAGGAATTACCTAGCACATTATCTGCCTACAATAACATGATTTCATTCTATAACAAAATATCGGTTTAGACAAAATACATCCAGAATAAAAATCCATTTGTAGTTTTATGTAGGCACATTGCTGTAGTCCGTATTGCACAAAAGATATCTCTCTGAACTAAAGGGCACATATACATTATTTGATCAGGTATATTAAATACATAACATCTCACTCTTTCTATAGAATTTTTGGAGAAAGGCTTTTAAATCTCTGCAATTGGACTAACCTTTTCCTGATAGTACCTTCACAACATTCGCATATATATATATATATGTATGTATGTAGTAAACAAACAGGGTTTTGTAAACATTTCTGATTGCATAAGTGACCTTTGCTGTTTCGTAACCAAGTTCAGGAAAACAACTAAGTGAAATACCAGGTCTTCCAGATCTCTCCTGCTGTTACAGAAGCCCGGAACTATCCCATCAAAGAGCCTGCTGTTAAGTCAACCCTTTTATTTACAGGGGTACCAGGGCTGCAGTCCTGGTCCCTCCCTCTCCCCAGACTAATAAAACGCGTGTGCCTTTACCGCACCATATCCCTGCCATGCCGTAACCGTACCTTTAAGGATCACTTTCGAGCTGAGGAGAATAGTTCCATTTTTAAACCCAAATGCTCTGCCTTCAGCTCCAGGTGTCTGTTAGTGTTTCTTTTCTGGCAACATCTCTTTATTGAGGTTACCTATGTACTCAGCTGCTAATTCATTTAACAGAAAGAAGAGCGGCAGCTTTCGGATAGTATTTACTTTAAAGTCACTGCAGACCGTAGCCAGATAAAACCACTATTGAGTACCGTTAACTATTTAACGCAGAAAAGGGGCAGGGAAAGGACTGCGTAGCCCAGAGGCTGTGTAAGTCCTTCCTGCAGTAACGAGTACATGTTTGCTGTTTGCTACAACTGAAAGCAAATAAGAATTATCAGAATCAAGTATTTGAAGGAAGGAGGTTGTTTAGGGACAGGACATACTGAGCCAAACCAACCTGAATTCCTGCTATAGTATTACTGTGAAGGAAGAAAAAAGTTACAATATCCTCCACTCCACGCTTAATAGTTCTTTCCCCAGTTAAAAAGGGAATTTAAAAGGCTGGATGGACCGCACCAGGTCTAAATCTTAGATCCTGTAGCATGTTTGTAACCACAGTGACTATTAGCAGCAGAGACAGGTGGGGTTTGTTTTCTGCTTGAGCCTCGTAGGCTGCCAAATTTTCAGAGCTCAGCACGTAAGAGATTCAATCAAGTCCATCGGAACAGTAATCAGCGAACACTTTAATTCTGCAAAGTACGCACATTACAACATTAAAAGAACACAACTGCCCATTCAAAACAGCTCAGATAAACTGTGCAAATAGTGGGTCTTTGTGTGTCTGCAATCCCACCATGCAAACGATAACTTGATGTGCATGCTAATGATATACCATTACCAGTACCAAAGAAAAATGCTAAAGGAAACAGGAATGAACAGCAGTGAAAGCCACACAAAGACCCACTATCCTTTCTGCTGTTACAAATCAACTGTAACCGTAGATTATAAGAAAACCCACAAAACTCTAATTTCTTGACTGGATCTAACGTTCAAACGAAGCAAAAGGATTGTGTCAGAGATACGTGAGCAGGGCTGGCCACCCTGCCTCCACGCTACAGTCAAACTCGGATAGTGGGTCTCTGAGGTGCTTTCACACTGGAAGACAACATTGGGTCCTAAAAAAAAACAAAACAAAAAAAACAAAAAATGAAGGAAAAAATGAACATAAATTTGAAGAGTGAAACACATGAGTTCTATGGACAAAGACAGAACAACACCAAAAAGGTCAGAAAGGAATGGCTAACATTCAACTTTCTGAAAACAGACATCACGAGCTTCTGCTCTGGCAATTTCATATTTATAAACACACACAGTTTTAAGTACTTGCGACCCGCCACCACTGCCTCTGAGAACCACTCAGAGCCACTTCACCTGAAGAAAGTTTCTTCCCATGGAAGACTTCTGAGATGCAGAACTCAACAACGCAAGGTTAAGCCCAAAAGGTTTGGTTGGTTTTTTTTTTAAAGGCAATGGCAAAATTCCCTGAGATTTCACGAAAGCCAGGATTTCTCCTGAGAAACTTGTAACGAGACATTAGAAAATCAGCCACTTGTATGGAAAAAGCCTAATTGGTATTTATTTATATGGGCACATAAAAATTAACTTGTTCAAAGCCTGAAAAGAAATGACACCTAGCCTCCAATGACACGTGTCTGTGAAGCAGGAATTACCACATCACTGGACATGCCCACCAGAAACCGAGGTCTCAGGGCCTGGAAGAGGCGCTGCGAGGTCAGGTTAAAGGCAGATGTACGAGGTGGGCTGCGGCTGCGCGCACCCTGCGGGTGACCCAGAGGCTGCTCCACACCCCAGGGTTTCAACGTGGGAGCTTTATCTCGCCTGACTGACAACGATCAAATAGTTTTAGGAATACAACATGACTACGTCACTATGAACTAAGGGACTGACTTCATATTTGATCCTTGGTAAAAGGGGGAAAATTCTGGACCTGTTGAGTCAAACCTTAGAATAAATTACTGTTAAAAAATGAACAAAAAATGAACGTGGATCTGCAACACGCAACACCTCAAAGCCACTGATACCACAAACTCTTACTCCATAATAATAAAGAGAAGTTACTTGACAGAAACTAGAGAACTTCAAAAACTGTTTTCTGTGTACAGACACAGAAATGCACCTGCCACGAGCACGTTCAGAAGTTCTTTTTTCACTACGAACACCCCTGAAAATCAGTCAGCTTCGTTCACTAGATAGTGGTGGACAGGAATTACTAATGACCTTTTATGCATGGAGATGAACTTCTGGAAATACAGATCTTTGTTGATGAAAGAACAGGACTTGCCTCATGTCTCTAGCGTGTCACACCTGGATGTTAGGTTTGAGGAGGAAAAAAATTGGGCAAATCTAGTGGTATTACTACAAACATCAAGAAATTCACACTGCCAACACATGTGTGTCAAGAACAGTTTGTGGAGAGAGGATCTGTTCCCCATCTAAGCAACTTTTGCCATTGCAGTGTCAGAAGGCAGAGCAGGCAGGTTTAAATGGGGGAAGGAGGTGCTTACGGGGACTACCTGGAGCTCACGTCTGAGCACCTGAAGGAGTAACTTCTGCTGCCTGAGGTGCTGGGCTACGAAAAGAAGAGTGAAGAGAAATAAGAACTGTACGTACATTAGAGTAGAAAGAACCGGTACAAGATTCAGCTCTGTGAAAGGCCCATGTAACCAAGGGAGAGGAGATCTCTCGGATCAGATGAGCCAGAAGGCTCTGCACACTGAGCGCAGGCACGTCCGCCTGGCTGAGTGGTCCAGCTCTCAGCAGGAACGCCTCCGAGAGATGAACAGAGCTCTAACCCTAGGAGACAGCCAGCAACCAAGCATGCAGAGGTAGCTGGAGCGTCTGTCTTGCCTCCATCTCAGGGACATGAGGGGAGAAAACTACAGAAAACAGAGGGACAAGCCTCAGACCGGTCCTATGGATATGAAGACAAACTGAAAAAAACCCCATCTCACTGAAAAGAACCTGACAAATAAGGAGAGAACAAGTTTCTAAGAGAAACTGTTTAAGGCTGAACTGGCTGAAATGACAGAATTATCTCCAGGTGATCAGTTAGAAGTGTAAAGTGGTAAGTGCACGATGTCCACCTGGCTTACACAGCCCTTGGGAAGAATGGGAAAAAACCCTGGTAGCCACGTCTTAGTGTGACAATACACACAAGATCCGACCCTGAGTGGTTGAGCAAGCACTTGGCAAAGAACAGAAGATTATACATATTTCTTTACTTTAAATCTATAGCTATTTATATTTTGAAACCCCCTGCATGTCTTATTTATTCTTTAGGAGGACTTCTATTGCTATGAGGCCTGCTATAAAAATGTCATTAAATCATGAATAAGTCTAACCATCACCGAGGTCACTGAGAGCACGACTCTCAAGTATTTTGTGTTCTGCAATCACTAGG
Source organism: Rhinoptilus africanus (assembly GCA_013400135.1). Lineage (NCBI taxonomy): Eukaryota > Metazoa > Chordata > Aves > Charadriiformes > Glareolidae > Rhinoptilus > Rhinoptilus africanus. Next base: position 42,257 of record VXBO01014032.1, on the reverse strand, counting down.
ACTCGAGTGTATTTAAGAGACCTGCTGACAGACCTAGGACACCCTTCCTTGAGTTTTTTCCTTGCAGAGACCCCATGGCAGGATGCGCAGCTACACCAACAGGAGAAGTCACCTTGTCAGCACAGCTTCTTCTCTTCAGAGAGCTAGTTCAGCAACCAAAGAGAAGAAACATCTCGCTGACCGAAGTTTCTGGTTTAGTGGTGGACTTGGCAGTGCCAGGTTAACGGTTGGACTCACTGATCTTAAAGGTCTTTTCCAACCGAAATGATTCTATAATTCTAATTTCTTTCTTTGCTAGGGAAGTTTGCCATTACAGCTGTAACTAGTAAGTCCCAGGAAAGACTCTGGGTACAAAAGTGGTCCATATTAATGGAGTTTAAAATTGAGGGAAATTTTTCCAAACCACAAATCTATTTGAGTAAACCAAATCTGTCTGCTCCCTTTCCAATACCATTACGTTTGACTGTCTAGAAGAGACAGTGGGAGAAACTGCTATTTTCCAACAGAAACACTACAATACTCAGATTAACAATTCTTTTAAATATAACACTGCATTTTTAAAAATTATATTCTGTCATATCTCCAAGCTGGTCCCTAGAGGGCCACATCAACATTTCTGTGGGACGATTCCTTAGTGATTTCTCAAGAATACCAGTGTGAGTTTCTGCACTATATTTAAATAAGAGCAAAAACTATTTTAAGGAAATCCAAGCAAGTTGGAAAGTTCAATCCCTACATAATTAAATATTTCTCTGGTTACAGAAGGATGGTATGGCATTAGCTTACTGCTAACTCAACTTACCAGCTCAGACCTTACAGCAACGGAAAGCAGCCCAGCCGAAATCTGTGTAACGGCATTTGCAGAGTGCTGAGCTTGAGCTAACGAGCCACGTTGGGTTTGGGCAATCTCTGGGCCTTAAGCAGGGCTTTCCCCTTAAGTTTTCAAATGCATGTGTTTTAATATAAAAAAAAAAAGTGGCAAATCCCAGCAAAAACCTCATATACAAGCTAGCTTATTTGAAATACTCAGAGAATTTTTTTAAAAAAATTCAACATATTCTTCATTCACTAATAGGTGTATTTTGTTAATTAAGCACCAGTAGATCTCCTTCACAGCAAAGAGATTATTTCTTAGACAAAAGGTTAACAGTGACGTACAGATGACCTGCTGCACATCTGCTCATCTGCCTGCCACCGGCTGACCTTTGTCGATGTCCTTTCAAAGGAAAGTTCGGTGCCACAATTTGATGTGGATGGAAATATTTTTACTTCACGACATTGAAATCTGAGAAAAAGGCAGCCTAATGACACACCAGCAAACAGTGAGAAAAACTGAGTCATCACATCAAATGCTTCCAATTACAACGTGATCTTAGCACTGCTTCTCTTCAAAATTAGTGGTATATGTAATCATCTGGCACTTGCCACACTCGGCTATGGAAGTCTAAATGGAAACACACCTGGTGTGGTAAGATAACTTCTCTATCGTTTTTGAAAATTCAGAAAGTTTTAACACACAGCCAGAATCTTCATTTTATAGCCCGTCTGGATGTAGTCAATGCTACTTCTTCAAAATTGAGATTTTTTTATCTCTACTTAAATAAAGAAACAAACAAAAACTTTAAAAGAATCATTTCAGTGATTTAGATATGCCTAATCGAAAGAATGTTAAGTTCAATCTAAGTGCAGAGGTTTTTGACACCACAGCCACACTAGCATTAAAAGAAAAAAAATCATCAATGTGTTACTAAAAATGTAAGTACAGATGTAATTTACCTAAAAAGAAAACCTTGAGAATGGTGCATACTGTATTTTGCCCAGGTACCATAATGAGTTACCCAGGGAAAATATTTTAACTTTCCAATCCAAGCTGTACTTTCATTACCAAGTTTGTGAATCTTTCTGTAAGATCCCAACTGTTGATCAAATTCTAAGCGCAAACTGGTCTTACACAGTAGCTAGAGTGTGTTAGGAGTCTACCTCAAGCAGCCTGCTGGATGCGTGTTTTTATCCTGAGAAAACTACAAATGATGCCCAAGGAAAAAAAAGCAAGTGAAGGGACAAGGCTTCTTATGTCAAAAGAGCAACTTTTACAGTAAGGTATGTTCCCAAACCCACTGATGTCACGGGTTGATACAAAAGTTGGTTTAATCACAATGCCCCAGGATGAAAAGCCAAGGGAGTGAAAACGGGGGCAATTTTCTGTGTGGAGAGGGACCAAAAACAGGGGGGAGGAGGTGTGGGGAGACACCAGAGACCTTTTAGTGTTTTCTACATGGAGAAAATTTTCACTGTTGGACAGATGTACATTCTAGCGTTCAGTTCTCCACCTGCTGATGACAATTTTCAGCTTAACTTGTGTTTTGATATAGATCTTTTTGCTCAGAACTGGATGAGAGCTGGATCACTGGGAGCCGGGACATGTGTATTTACCACAGGGCCAGATCACTTGCTGATGCTAGAATTTTTCCCTATCCTTTCTATGGTTATTTTTACTTAAGCTTAAATACAAGTTAAAGATGACTATAGCAGAGACTTTCATATTTTATATTCTATAAAACCTGAGCAAGTTCTGCCATCGAGCACAGTATGCCTGCACTGACTCCCAGTTATTAAGCATCAGCACCTTTAGTGGCAGGGGAACGCCTACCAAATCTAGTCTCTGAGCTGGTTGTTTGCAGGTTCAATAGAAAAGTGTTTAAAGTACTTCGTACTACAGTAAAGTATTTAAAGAAAAGGTATTTAAACTACCAATAAATTCAGCTGATGCCTGGAACTCTGAATTCAAAACATGAAGCAGAAGAATAGCAACGCACCTTTGAAATAAAGTAACAAAATGAATAAAAAAGAAAAGCTGCTTACACTGCTGACTTGGATCAGAATCTGTGGTCATCTTCACGTAGTTTGAGGGGAAGAGACCTGTCACGCCACTGATTTCTCCTTGCCACCAGTCAGCATCATCTTTGCTCAGTACATTAATAAGCTGCCCTTTGGAGAAACTGAGCTCATCTTCGTTGTTTGCCATATAATCATACATGGCTATCACTTGACACACTAGGAAGAAAAAACAGATAGAGCAGAACACTGTTACACAGGTACCGAGACTGTTTTTGAGCGTTTTACGCAACAATTTCAGAGACACAGTTACATAAGAAAAATGCCACATGGTCCTATCTTGATGTGAAACCGTCCTCCCTTTTCTTTTACTTTTTTTTCCAATTACGCCAGGCATCAATCTTTATTTCCATTTTACATACCTATGCACATATATAGCGAATTGATTCTATTAGTATAGCATCTATTGACCTTCTAAATGTTTTAAAATATAATCAAGTATGCTTCTGTCTCTTTTACTGGCTGGGAAAAGAAAGTGAGTTTGATTATCTTATAGCTGATACTTGTGAGAAACACACAGCAACGGCAGAGGAAACGGGCATTAGTTAATTGTGAGCTGCTCATTTAGTCAACGGGAAGTTTTGTCCAGCAACACCCAGGAAGCAAATCATAGCTGTGGAGAACAGCATGATTTAAGCATGGCAGAACCAAAAAAAGCTCATTTTCTGTGAAATAATCTCATTTGCAGCTGGCCACTCAAATGGAAAACTTCAGTGGGAACGTGCTGCTTAGTCTCCCTCATTATAAGAAGCCGTGCCTGTAATCCCAAGGTGTTTGCCAATGACTGTTAGTTTTCTGTAAGATTTCTGCTAGCATTTGGAAACATGGAGTTCTCAAGTGAGTGTGGCTCTTTGGTGGATTCAGCAGAATTACAAAGCTCTTGCCGTAGAAGATGGACTGCTGATCCTGACAGATTTCTGGGTATAAACGCCTCTGTAGGACTGAGACGTTCTGTGGTAAGGTAGGTAGAGGATAGCATGTGCTAGAGAAGGACCCTCCGAAGAACTGTTTTGATTAAGATGTTGGGAGATTTTGCCCTTCTCGGCCAGAGATAAGGGCTGAACACAGACTCTGACCAGGACACTCCCTTCCCCAGTGACACCGCTATCAGATATGGCCACTAAACATAGTATTACGCTAGTAATGTAATTCAGATTAGTATCTGAACGACTGAAGCAGTGACATTAAATACTCTAAATGAAATACAAAGTCTTTTTTTTTTTTTTTTTTCACCTGAGGGAGCAACAGATGTGGTTCTTTCACTGCTCGGACCCAGTAATTTCACATGGCTGGCAGGGAACCATCCTTTCTGTCTCTTTTTCCCTCTTGCCTGTAAATGTTTAAAATGGTTATTACATAATTAAGACACCAAATAGCGTACAGACTGTAAAAAATGCAACGAATATGTTACATGGTTTTGCCAACAAAAGACAAAAAGCCAGGCTTCCAGACACCCACTAAGTACTAAATAGATCTCCAAAAGGAAAAAAAAGTCTGGCTAAAGGATAAAACAACCCAGTTCAAATAAAGCTGCACCCTTATATGTTCTGGCAAATGTATTAATCCAAAATTTTCAAGTGCAGCTAATTATTTCAGTGCACAATTTAATTATACGGCTGAAAATCTGCTCTGTGAACATTCCACTTACGCATCATATAAGGAGTCTCTAATGAGATACCCAGAACAGAGGTAACAGTTACCATAAGCTGCTTTTGAAAATCCTAAGTATTTGGTATCACTTTCTACCTAGTACAGCACATGGGAGTTTCAAAAGAAATTCCTTATTTTTCAGTCTTTGCTTTTTTGAGTCCAACAGGTANAGGAGGGTGTAGAGAGATGGGGGCTGAGCTCTTCTCCCTGGGGACAAGGGATAGGACAAGAGGAAACGGGTTCAAGTTATGTCAGGGCAGGTTTAGATTGGATATCAGGAAACATTTTTTCACTGAAAGGGTTATTAAACATTGGAAAAGGCTGCCCAGGGAGGTGGTGGATTCCCCATCCCTGGAGGTGTTTAAGAAAAGGGTAGATGAGGTGCTTAGGGACATGGTTTAGAAGAGGTTTTTGTCAGGGTAGGTTAATGGTTGGACTTGATGATCTCAAAGGTCCCTTCCAACCTCAGCGATTCTATGATTCTAAAGATGGTCTCTGCATCCACTGAAGAAACAAATATACTTCAGAGTGCACAAAAAAAACAGGACGTAAAAGTGAGCATAGATTTTAGAAAGCAGTACTGCAGGTTGAGCTCTATTGCAACAAAAAAAAAGAAAATCAAACTAGGAAGAACTGACAATTACATTTCTTAGTTTCCCTCCCTTCCTCCGCCCCCCTTTTTTTTTTGGATTCTTTGAGGCTTCCTCCTGAAACAGCATAAAACCTGCTTTTCTTAAAATACAAACTATTCATTGTTTTCCGTATTTATTTACGTTTTTGCACATACTACGAATAAATTTTCCACTGCTGTTAATCCACAGAAACCCAGTGCAGCAATTTCTCAGCTTGCTCCCTGTGCTCTCTCCTCCTGTACCTGTCAAGCTGGCTGGTTTAAAAAACCAGATGCTGAATAGTTAGATCAGCCCTGTTCTAGCTGTTGGAGAAGGAAGAGAGGTGCTAACAAGTATTCACCCAAAACGGAGTGTGTGAGGCTGTAGAATACCTTGGGAAAGGCCAATTAAGTGATATCAAGAGGACAGAACTTTGTATTGTGCTGTTCAATCCCAATATTGGAAATAGCTTTCAGTATTGGAAGTAACATGTTTAAATTCAGGCTAACACTGCTGTTTCAACTAAAATTCAGCTAAAGAAAAGGGTAACAGAGACACTGTAAGATCGTGACTTAATTTTTTGCATCGGTTGCAAAGATGAAGGCTGTTAGGGACAAGATCCACGGGGCTCCAAAAGTCAAAATATCAATTATGATTTCTGAAGAATGTCACGTAACTGTACCCTCAACCCTTGGGACTAGAAATGCGTCACTAGGTGAGGAAAGGAGAAAAGTGGGAACAGCAACTTTCATAATAAACTATCTCCCAATTCCAACTTCCAAGAATTCCTGTTTGTTTATTAGAATAAATTTACAGTTTAATGTTTTACCAATTAAATCCTAACTGATTTATTAACTGTCAACATCCCTCTTCCCCCTCCCATGCACATGTTCACTGACAGTTTTACTATTTTCTGTGACCAAAAAAAATCCCCAAACCAAAAAACAAACAAAAATCCCCAGCAACTCAAGATTTAATTAAAAACTGGTTTTCCCCAAATATGATTTATACAAGATAAAAATAACCTTCTAGCCAGCTTTTAGAATGCTATACTTAGTTGTTTTCTCAATTAAACCCAAGGTCACCTCCTTGCCATTCATGAAGACGCAATTATTTCTCCTTCAGTAATTACCTGCAACTCTCCTTGCCACCATCCACTAGCGTTTTTCTTCAGAATAAGTATTAGCTGTCCTGGAGCCAGACTAAGCTGTTCAGATCCCGACGCAGCATAGGCAGTAGTAACCTGAGCAATTTCTGAAAAGATAATATATTCACAGTATTTGTTATTTTTTTCACTACATTTTTTATTTTTTCATTACAATACGAGCTAGATCCACAGAAATACCCTGGCAGGTATCTTGCAGCTAAGCACACCAGCCCACCGTTAAAACACTGCTATGAACCTCAACACTCACAGTCACTTAAGAAACAGTCCTAAATGATAAAGAGTTATCACACACTTACCAGGTTTCTTATTCACTGTTCCAGTTTTGCCAGCATTACAAGAAGCCTACAACGACACAAAAATCATCTTTTAATGTACAATATTGATAGTAGGGTTTACACCAACCTTAAGGATGTGGACAGAAAAGCACACAGAGATTTTAATTTTGAGCCCGTATTTAACAATCCCGTATGGAGAGAGAAAGCGCGACGCTGTGGCTAGAGCAGTGGACTAACACTCGAGCTACCTAGGCTTTTCTTTTCTGTCAAGCACATTAATCTCTGCCTCAGATCACTAAGAGATAAATATCAATACCAGTAACAATAAAATTGAGAGGAAGCATCACGTGTTAGTTCTCAGAATATGAACTCACGTCTTGATCCTTTGGTCTGACGTAATTGGAGGGGAAGATTCCAGTTCTGCCATCAATGCTCCCGGTCCACCATTCCCCTTCCTTCTGGGTCACTAGGATTTCCTCACCTTCCGTGAAAGTCAAGTCACCAGGCTCAGAGCTCGAATATGAATAGAGCGCAACGTACTCTGCAAACAGCACATACAAAGGAGGAGACAATAGTTTCAGATCGGAGGATAAAAGTATGCCAGATGCGAGTAAAGGTGTCTTTGATATCAGTGTTCATCAGTGTGTTAGTATCATGGATGGCATCTTCACAAGTTTGTCGCCCAACCTACCTTGTTGCATGATTGTAATCCCACCTCGCCTCACGCTTACAACTCTGAATTACAGGTACACAACGTTGCACGGACAGATGAATTCGGCACGGTGAAAGGCCAGCAGAGGCCTGTAGATCACAGCTCAAAACCTCATCTCTTGCATTAAGTATTCCACCCTGTGTTTCACAGCAAGTGTGTGTATTCCACACCTCAGCCTGATTAAAACCATTCTTAGCTGACTAACGCAGCAAAAATGAAAAACACAAGTGGAATTAAAGTATCATTGGGGAAGCACAGAGATACACTAGAATAAAAGGCTTAGAAAGTGCTTCCCACATATTTTTCTCCAGAAATTCTCTTCTAATCAGCAGGGCACAGAGAAAACAAGTATGATCTACACTGGGGAGACGAACACGTCTCTACAGTTTAGTGTAATACAGCAGAAAACAGCAGGAAGAGAACTTGGCTTATGGGTATGAGACATATTTAAATTTTCAGAAATAAATTAATGCTTGAGCAACAGTCTTAAAAACAAAACCAAAACCCAGGCCTATGCTCAACCTGAATTAGTTGTAAGCTTTACTTAAGTTCCTGTTTTAGAATTCTCATATTGGTAGCTCAACATTTGCACTGTGTCTTTTGGACAAGCATTAAAAGGCCGGATCAGAAACTCTTCACGTATTTAAGCTTATTCACATGCTATTAAGCAGAAACAGACTGTATCATTAGGTAGCACATTTCATGCTGTCTTACCCTCTCCTGCTGCGTAAGACTGTGTGTTCGGCTTTTTGTTTACAGCTGCGTAAATAGCTTCTGGTCTGCAGAAAGAAAAAAAGGTCTGGGTAACTAAAAGGCTGATCAAGAACAAATCTCTTCATTAGGGTGAGACCAAGCTGACTTTGGTTATGTCAAAGTTGGTATTGCCTCTGAATTAATTGCAAAGACTTCCCTCACTGTCACACAGTGAGAGGTATTACTGATATTTAAGATATGAATGGCATCCACGAGCGCACTGCTTCAAAGAATGTAGTGTGATGAAAGGTGAGAATATATGTACCTATCCAAAAGCAGTACAAATTAAAGATTTTACCTAAACTCTCTCATTCTAGAGAATTTCTAAGAACTTTTATCGTAACACGTGAAAAGAACAATTCACCTACAACGGTGCAGCCATCCCAGCGGTAACGAGACTTTGAATTATTACCTGAACACTTATCTTGCAGCATTAGAATGGGCATAATGACTTATTCAAGTAAAGAAAAATACACTATTTCTGCAAGATGTGCCTCACGAGCTTACAATTATTTGTAGGTCACTCAGAAATTGGCACCTTCAGAGGCAGAACGCAACTACGCTGTGAGAGAGCTGACTCGGTAATGAGCCAAAACAAAGCCTGGCACTGGAGGAATAATGAAACACCACTGATTTTTCCCAGCAGTCAGCCTTGGAAGACTGTCTATTTACACAGCAGTGAGCCCAGCATTACTTGGCTTGCCAGAACGAAATAACAAAAGGCTAAAATGGCACGGTGTAAATTGTAAATGGCATTTATATTCTGCATTTCAAAGCACTGCAAGAATTTTGCACTCTAAACCACCTCTTTTTGCAAACTGTTGAATAAAAGAAAATCAAAGTCGCACTTACTCCTCTTTCTTGATTTCACTCCCAGGCAAGAGCTTGACATAGGATTTTGGAAACCAACCCCTTCCTCCATGTACCTCTCCAAACCACCAGTTTTCCTGCTGCTCCAGGACAGTAATGATATCATTTTTTGAAAAATTCAAGTGGTTATCTTTTTTTGCAGTCCAAGAGCAAAGTGCTTGTGCTTTTAGGTTCTCGACAGGCTGCCCCTGTTAAGACAGAAGTGGAGATGTTGATCAACCACACTACCCCAAAATGGTGCAAGTGTTAAACACAAACAAACAAATTGATATATCTTTTACTGAAGTTTAAGCAACTTCATTCCTAAATGACGGCTGAATAATTTGCTGTATGGTCAACAACATTTTACAGCGATACATACAAACTGCTGATTAAGGAATACCCTCTGTTTTGCATTTGTTAACAACATCTCATGTGTCTAATTACAGGTGAAAATGATTTTAGAGTTATCAAACATGGATGAGTCTTCTTGCTCCCTGGAAACATACAGAGTTACGTCAATGCACACTAGTGGAGCATTCAGAATAGCTTCTTTATCCTTTAGCCTGCTCAGCACACCCAGTATTAGAAAAGGTGTATTTTGTTTTGGTTTTTCTTTAAATGACTTTTATTAACATGACTCTAAAACACAGAAGGTTCTCCACTCTTACACAATGTACCTGTCCATGAATGGGCGAAACGGATCCAGGGGACACAGTGCGAGTAAAAGCTGATTTCTGTTGCCATGCTGTATTAACATTCAGGTTAGAAAAAGGTATGTTTTGGTAATCAGATTCTTCTGCAGGTTTACCTGGCGAAAGTGGTCTGCAAATTGAATACAGGCATATTTAACACATTACGATTTTTATTTAAAAAGTACCTCAAGCAGAATAACTTTTTTTTTTTTTCAAACATACATAAACCAGATATGCTATACAACGTGAAGCAGACTATTAAATACTTCAAATTTCCGAGTTAAGACTTTCAGGTAGGTTCTTCAATAAGTTTTCTGCATTTATATTTTTAAAACAAACACCAAATGGAACTATACAGCACATTATGTGTTAGCTAAATTTAGAAAAAGCAATTTTAACACAAAGAGAACAAAAACTCACTCTGAAGCAGCTGAGGTAGTAGATAAAGATACTGTAGGAGGAAGTAAGGCCTTCTTAGGAGACAAAGCTTTTTCTCCTTCTGGTATTTTTTCTACGTAATTGCATGGAAACCAACCCAAATGTCCTTGAAAACTCCCATAAAGCCAACCAGGCTCCCCTACAGTTTTTTCATCAACCTATGGACAGGAGAATAAATACAAAGAAAACACAATTAGCAATGTGAAACAAACAGGGTAGCCAGCCCTTCAGCACCTGCTGGCACTCTGTGCGAGTGCTGCTCACGCTCAAAGATCAGCATTTTCATTCTCTTCCCTTTCACAGAACTGAGCTGATTTTGCTCTGTCCAAGAAACAGGGTGATGACACAATTGCACTAGGCGTAGACACAGGCAGAGACAGGCCCCAGAGACATGATGTTTCTTCAAACGAGTCCCAAATATGCACCTTGGGGATCATCTCCTATACCTGGAGCTACTTTGGCTTGCCAAAAATTACAGTGCATTGCATTGTATTTTGCCAAATGCGCAACCAAGAGGCAGCGGGTGGCAGCGCTGGAAAACAACTGCTGCAGTTCCGCTTACAGATATAATTAACTGTGCCATCTGACTGCATCCAGAACACATCCAAAAATTCTGTTACTTACTATACGATGAAGTATAGAACATCATTAAACATTCATAGCAATATAGAAGCCTCCTTATGCTGCAAATTAGTCAAAATTAGCTAAAAATTAGCAGCTCTTCAAATATTATCAGCTAGTTAGCTTGGCTGAGGTTTGGGCTAGAAAAGGAGGAGGAGGCGGCAGCAGCTGTTAGCCTGTTTCTAAAATAAATTATCAGTAGTTAAATGACACAGTTAATTATATCTGAGAAGGAAGCCAAAACAAAACCTACTTCTCTCGTTCCCTCTTCCGTGCTTCATTGGTATGAAAATGCAAATAAATGAAGTGATTTAATACTGCAGTGTTTTAATAGTTTGTACCACATTGCTTTGTAAATTCTCCCTTATCACCTACCTATATCACTGGTAGTCTGATTGAGGAGGAACCATACATACTTATATATTAAATGTACATATTAATTATACAACTACGTATCTCAATTGTATTGCCATAGTTGTAGATCAGTTTTCACAGTCCACCTGAATGCACATCCTTTCAAAAGCATGCATGCTGACAAGTGATATAATTATATGAAATAACACAGATTTCAATTGAGATGTCAGAAGAGATTTCCAATCTTTAGGTGCTGCCGTAATACTACAGAGAGCATATTCAGCTGAATCCAGAAAGTGCTACAAAGAATGGGCACAGAATAAACTACTATAGATATCTGCTGCGGGGAATGTTTATAAAGGACCAGCCAATAAGAGGTAGAAATCTATGTTTAAAAAAACCCCCAGTATTAAAATTCAGAAGAACCTTTCACATCCACTTGTTAAATAACTAGTTTTATTTTTATTCAAATACCATTAATTAATAATTAACGCCTCTATTTACTATGCTCATATTTCAAGGAGATGCTTAGAGGCCAACCTGTACATGTACAACGAACTGCAAATGATATAATTCCTGACCTCCTCATTTGAGAAAGTTTATGTTTAGCATTCACTATTGTTATTTGAAACAGATTCTCAACACCTCTAGGATGTGTAAAATCCAAGAAAGATTTTAGCTGAACTAATCCTAATTTCTCCTGTAAAAAAAAAAAAAAAAAAAGAGAAGAAAAGAAAAGGCGAACCAATTTAAATTTTGAGTAAGCCTTAAAACATATCAACATAATGCTTTTTGCCACTTAAGACCATGCGTAACTCAAGGCCAGGGAAGGGGGGATGATTTTGGCAAGTTAAATGTGAATGGCAAATCTTACCTGAATTATATCTCCAGCATTAAAGCTCATTTCATCGTGATTTCTTGCTTCAAATGGATATAAAGCTCTGTAATTTACCAAGGCAACCGAATTCCTAGACTCCGAGACACCAACGGCGTTGCCTAAAAGGATACAAAAACCAGTTACCATTTTGGTGCAGCTGAAAGGCATGTGCTTAGTTGGAGCCCCATTATTCTAAGCAATGGCTATGAGTATAAGAAGAGGACAGTCCTAGCCCCAAAGACACTATGCATGTATCAAAGGAGATCACTAGCTACGGCAGGCCGATGGGATGCAGACAGTGCAAGAGTTTAACACACTAATCATAGTAAACGCAAAACAGGCAATAAAATGCACCGTCTTCAGCAGAAAAAAAAAAAAAAAAGACATCTCTATCTTTTATCTGTCCTTTGTCCTTGTCAAACTGCTCTGGCTAGGCCAGTGTTTTGATACAGTCTCATCTAACACAGATCTAATTTTCCAAGTTGAAAAGCCACCACTGTTGCTACAGTAAGTTCATCAGAACGTGTGAAGATTTTACTTTGAAACCTAAAATAGCAAAATATCACGATTTCTGTTTTCTTTGCATCTCTGTTCTCCAAGTCTGAGACTGACGGTGCTGACAGGGAATGTTTTACAAGGTATAGCTGAGGTGTGCAAATACCCTTCAGCACTGTTCTAATTTGGTTCTTGCTGAACTCAGTGGTAAAAGTGGCTAATAAAAACTGACAAGAACTAATGAAGGATGGAACTAAAGGCAGTTTTGATCAGCAAAAATATTCTTAAACCAGTATTTTTCAAAAATCTACAACTCGAGTTAGGTCTAGTCATTCAGATCTTTGTTTTTTTAATAAGAGATACTGAGTAATGCAGAAATAAACTAGATTTCAATGCGAATAAACCACTTCGCTGAGTGTTACCTGTCCATCCACTCATCACTGAGCAAAACCCCACATTAGCATTCTGCTTTAATGATAGAATGGGCAGGCCTTAGGGAAAAGCTAAATTATTACTCTTTCCAGCCACTGTGACCTGTTGACTGTGATCACTGGAAGATTTGTCATCAGTCATAGGTGCTGAAAACTGACAGAAGTAACTTAGGCTAACAGGATGATTTATAACTAAGTAAAGACACGAAACGCTGATTTTTTTTTTTTTAAATAATATTTTAGACAGTAAGCCTGCCCTTGTGTCACATTACCGTAGAATCACAGAATGGCTTGGGTTGGAGGGAACCTAAAAGATCATCTTGTTCCAGCCCCCTGCAATGGGCAGAGACACCTCCCACTAGACCAGGTTTCCCCGGTTAAAACCAATATGTTTAAAGAATGAAATAACACTCAGGAAAATAAGAACCATTAAAGCGAAAATCTAACTAAGATCTAAATACCTAAATCTGACTAAGATTACCTTCATTTTTCCAGGGTGGCTTAAGACTTTTACCCTCCGTTGGTTTCAACAGATCTGCAAACTTCTCATTTATGTTTAATTTAGAAGTGCGTTTCTCCACCTCTTGCAAGTTGGTAACTTCTTTTATCTTCTTTATTTCTTCGTTCTGCTTACGCCTCTCCTCGGCTTCTTTTGCAATTTGTTCTTGCTTTCTTTTATCTTCTTCCAGTTGCCTCTGCCTTTGTTGTTCTGTCTCCCTCAGGATCGTGGCTTGCCTATTTTTTTCCTCCTCTGCATGAAGCTGTTGTTTGTTTTCCCTTTCTCTCATCACAGCAGCTGCTTCTTCTGCTTTCAGCTTTTCTTGAACTTTTTCCTGCATTCGTTCTTCCTCCAATCGCTTCTTTTTCTCCTCCTCTTCCCTTCGGATATTTTCCTGCCATCGGTTCTCCTTCTCCCGTTTTGCTTTCCTGAAAGAATGAGAGGGAGGAGAACACTCATATAAAAATGAATGAGATGGTGTTATAGAGTTATGTCTGCACTTGTCAGTAAAACTGAGTCTATGATATGGATCACTCTCCTCTCTGGGTGATAAGTTCTTCCACAGGAGACCATGCTTTGTCTTAACAAAAATGCCAGCATATTTCACATATAGATAGCAAATAGATTAAAATTCTTGCTATAGAAACACTGCTACTGCTGTGCCACCATGAGGACTTCTGCTCACCTACAGCCTGACGAGCAAGAAGTGATCTGTTAATTAAACAAAGGTGGTTTCAGACTGTCCACCAAGGGAGTATCCAAATCTCACGGCTGGAAACTAAGATTTCCAAACAGATTAATAACAGAATTTCAGTCTGGTACATACATAAACTAGCCTGTGCATAATGATGCTTGTTGCTTTAATCTTTTGCTTTCAGCAGCTGTAACCTATTCAATATGCTTATCCCCACCATGGCCACATGGCTCATCAGATAGAATCTGGAAATCTGACTGTATTCTCCAAAATTATTCAGATTTTATCCTGTGCCTCATCTCTCCAAAGAAGTTATTGTCCAATACAACACCTTTAAAAACCACTGTATTTTAGCTGTTGAGACCTTCTTCTGAAAAGAGCGGACCAAACCCCTTGGCCCACCTTCTGAAGAGGTTGTTGAGGAGGGACCATGCCTGGAAGAGACTGCTTCATCAAATCACTGTGAGAGGTCCACTCATCTGATGGTCATTTTATTGTGTTTTAAGCACATGATAGGATTGAGTAGGAACTATTTTTCCTCTAGTAGGAGGAAAAACAGAGTGGCATCTTAGGACAGCCAGAATCAAACTCTAGAAACTATGTTTTGTTAATCAGTGAAACACAAGAAAACAAAACTAGTTGGGAACAAGACCATGAAGGAACAAGAGCTGAGAACAGTAACAGTTTGAGCGCTTGATACAAGGCTGGGCTGAGCAAAACCAGGACTATATACACGACAGGATATGTACATATATATCCAGGGAGGGACGATCCTCTCAGACATATATTTGAATTTTCTCATTGTCCTCCTTAAAAAGGAACCAAATTTAAACCTCAAAGCTTGCTCACTTATCCAGCTTTGAAGATTAACATAGGAATTTAGCAGTTGATGCCCCTCCTATTGTCTTAAGTATTAATCACACAACCGTCTGGATATACATGACAAAAAACTAGTATCTACTCACTCATAAGTGCTTTTAAGTCAATAGGTCAGATATTTTGAAGGCCAGCAAAACAAGGCAGAAAACATAAGGATTTTTAAATGTGTGAGGACTATCTATTAAAGGCACTAAAAATCTTATTGGCAAATGTGACTACTTGGTTTATCTGAATTATAAGGTGGTTTTGTGGGGGTTTTTTTAAAGAAGATTAAAACAGATTGGAAAAAGGATATTCAAACCATCTTCTATCAGTGGTACTCCATATAAAATGTTTTCTCTAAGGCAACTCACTAGGATACGTTTTTACCAATTAGATCTCCTGTTTATTACAATCAGCGTCTTAAAGTCACCAAAGCATTCTTTTGCTTTAAAAGCTGCAACACTGATACATTCAGATGCGGTACCTCGCAGCCTCATCTTCCAATCGCTTTTTCTGTGCAAATTCAGCTCTTCTTTTTTCTACCTCTCGTATTTTGTCCTGTTTGATCCTGTGGAGCTGCTCCAAGGCTAATTGCTGTGTGCTGTAACTTTCTCTCAGGTCCTAACGAAGAAACACAACGAAGTACATTAAAAGGAATAAAGCCAATCTTTTGAGAAAAGCATCCAGGCATTTTAATGCTTTGTGAACCAAGTTTTAATACAAATGGACAAAGTAATATTAAGTTATTAATAGTCCTTGGAGGTCACTGTAAAGAAAGTCAAATAAACAGATGTATAAAAGTAGCTGGCAGGTTTGCAAAGCCTTTGACGTAACTTAGGCTTTCAAAGAGCCCTTCCAGTCATACACCTGCTGGAAACGGCAAATACAACAAAGGAGGAGGGAAGATATAAAACTGAGTGTTCAAACACAACATTATCTAAGGATACAGAGGGCAATGAAGTGTATTTTAAATAACTACATGATGGGCCCAGGAGGCAGACTTCAACCAAAAGCCAACACAATACCATAAACCTGAGAACCCTTCAGCGGGGTGTCCGCCTTTGCAATGCTCTCTGAATGATCAATCCCATACTTAAATCAGAAAAACTTTATAAAATATCCAGAAAGCTTAACACTGTGGGAAGCCATAGCCTAAAGCCACTAACTCAGACTGGAGTTTTCTTATATTTATAAATGTCACAATTTTACTCTTTTTCTTCTGAACACATCCTTCAATTGCTACTCCACCTCTCTCTGATAATAAAAGTTTTTCAAAGCAGAAAATCAGCATGAATCTTTGGGATAATTAAATTTACAGAAGAAAAAAAAAATCAACAATAGAATTACTTTAGACTGTACTTCATGTTACAAAACCTCTGTAAGATACTACATTATTTTTTCCTTGGAAACCTACTGATACAGATTGAGCAATGCAACGGGTGTACCCTGACTTCTCATATCTGATCTTATAAATGCAAGCAAAGCAATTAAGAATTATCTATTCGCACTATAATATGCACCTCTACCAATAATCACGCTGCCTAAGAGATACTGTGCAATTTATATGAAAAGGGCAAGATAACAGTATTTCTGAGTCAGTGAAAGTCTCTCTGTAGCAACAAACTAAACCAAACAGTTGACAACTGTTTCCCCCAAACATATTCAGCTGAGAATACTTTTTGTTCTCACTTTGCACAGAAATTGAGGATCACTATGGAAACAAAACTGCATTAGAAAAACTCTTGTATCCTTGATTTAAGGACAGAATAACCTTTATAACCCTTATGCAAAATGGAAAGGTCGGTTAAGTAATTCTGAGAATAATTTATGAGGGGGTGAAATAAATCAAAGTCAGATTTTTGACCCCAGCACACGAAAGCAGTGTTGAGAAAAAACAGCAAGTAGGTTTTAGTACGGGGTTAATGTGAAGGCTTAATAGCATTGCATTTGCCATGTTGTATGTCATATTCTGGGCATTGATGGTACTTCTAGACTTTGAAACTCAAATGAGAATTCATCAACCTGACTCACAGCTTAAGATGTTTGGCTACAGGCAGAGGGAGACAGGTAGAGAGCAAGAGGAAGAAAGGTGGGAGAAGACACTGTTTCCAACTAAGGCAGTATGGTTTTGGTTAATGTTACTGTAACTAAAAATATCCGGGTAAAACAACTGAGTGAACGTAGTCTGGCAAGAAATAAAATGGCGATCAGTATTTTGCAGTTTGGCTTTTTAAGCAGGCAAGAAAATTTAAAGTCTTTAGAAGGATGTTAAAGCTAGCAGAAAGAAAAAGACCCTATCGATTTTCTTTTAGGAAAATTTATTTAATAGAAGTTGTACATCCAAACGGAAAGGGTAAGCAGAGAGAAATTGCAAAATAATTAAAAACCAAAGGAGCCAAAGATTAGAAAATAACCTTAAGTAAGAGGAAGAGGTTGTTGAGACAGCTTAGCAGAGACAAAAGGCACTGAAGAACAGAATCATCCATATTCTCACACTGTAAGATAAGGCAGATAAAAAGCCAATTAATCTTTGAACTGTATTTTGGAAAACATATTTTAGGGAAGACGAAATGGTAGGTGCAGCCACTGAACACAGCAAGCCATGCAATAAACAAATAACTTAAAATGCATGTTTTTTGTAGCCTTTTTTTTAAAAAGGAAAGAAACTCCTTAAATGTTTACAAATTTTTCTTTCTGTCCTTTTTATTGGAGAGTGCAGAGCCCTCATGCTGCCCAGTATAAATCCATTACTTAAGAATAAAAATAAAGTTCACATCAGTGCCACGAGGAGTAAGCTGGTAAATGAAGTTAGGTGGATGGACGCTACCCTGCCTGAGAGTTGCATGCATTTGTAGGCAAGTCAAGAGTTGCCTCTGAAACAAAACCACCTTTGGGGCCAGTGGTCAATATAAGCGACCTGGGCTTACTTTTAGGCCAATATCCAAGTCTGTTACCAGATCTTGTACAGTGTACTATGAAACCCTGCATTTCTTTTATTAAAAGTTAAATGTTCAGTCAACAATCCAAAAATTGTAGCCAATATAACCTCAGCACCATAAGAACAGAATTTGTAAGGGCCTGAGAAACTTCAGTTCTAAATCAAAATGAATTTTAAAAGGCCAAAGTTGAGAGCGAGCAACAGTTGACTCATGCAAAGCAATGATTAGCAACAGATTTGTATTTTAGTACATTAGCAAAGGTTATAAGTCCATTTCTATTACATCATTTACTCTTTTTGGTAATTCTTATTTGGCAATGGAAGTTGGGGAAAGCTTTTTGGAAGCCTGGCAGAAGTGCCACCCATCTTTATGACTGGATGGAGAAATAAAGATACTGCTTACTGGTGTAAGACCGAGTATTTAGATAATGCACGTACCTTAAGCTGGCTGTTAAATGCATCCATTTCAGCAAGTTTAGAAGCAGTTTCTTTCTCAAGGGCATCAAGTTGTTCCTTAAGTCTTTGGCATAATTCTTCCTTTTCTAGGGACTTCTTGTGTACGGAACTGATTCCTGTACCTGCATAAGGGAAGACAAGCAATTTTATAAGGATTTCTGTTTTTACTAATTTTTTATTATTTTCCTAATATACACACGTTCCCAACCTCTTTCTTTAGAAAAATTCCTTGATTTACCTTTCTATTTGTATACAGCACAAAGAAGAAAGGTCCCCAACACCTAACTGAGACATACAGGCACGTAATATATACTGAGTAATTTGCACGCTTTTTTTTTTTTTTTAATATCAGGCCAATTAATAGCAAGCTTCTCTAGACAGGGACTTCTAGTGTGATTTGGTGTAAAGAGCAGTGTAAATTTTACATAAGTTAACTCCCTTGAGTTTACACTACCAAAAAAAGACAAGATGCCATAGCATCTGTGGGCTGTATAGTCTGTGTAAATAAGGTTTCAAGCAAAATCTGTGCTTTTGCGCAAAAATATGTTTGTTTGCCCCTTAACTGAGAACATGAAGGAAATAACGTAATGCAGATGCAACAATGCTAAGATGGCACTAACTCAAAAGATATAAAAATGCAGGTGTGATTAACACCCGTGTACCCTTCAGCCCTTTTTTACAAGTGATGAAAAGCCAACAAGTGATGAAAAACTGAAGAGAAATTCATTTGCAGGCACTTACTCTGAGTGTTTTCAAGTTGGGAGTTTTTAATTCTTTCACTTAACAATTGCTTTTCAGGAACTAAATAGATTAGTTTATTCTGATACTCCTGTAAATATTGAAGAAAACAACAAATTTTTAATATTGTTTATAAATGAGTAAGTAAAAATGGATGAATTTTCAAACAATTTCAACTCATGTTAAGGAAACATGGATGCAAGTTATCATTATGAGGCAGAGGAAAAAATTACTTCTATACTCTTGATATGAATATTATTAGAATTAAATGGTTTCTGAGCCAAAACCATTAACACAGCTGGAAAAAAAAAATAACAGGCACGCTAAAAGCATAAATATTATCATGAGAACATTTAAGTTGACTGCCCCAAGACTAAAATATATATGTTCTGTGACATACAGGAACACAAAAAGACGTTTCCCTGACATACAGCAGAATTACATAAAAATATAGTAGAGGATGATTTATGGTAGTCAATTCATTTTAAATAATTCGCATCTTGCTATTCAAAGAGAGAAAAAAAGAAAAAAGAGCAGCAGGGTGATTCAGCCCAAACACCAACTTACTCTGCATACAGAAAAAAATACTCCTTGTAGAAATCAGAGTCTGGAGCCATAAAAGAATTGATAATTAAAGAGAAGTCACTATTACCGGTTCACATAAGAACAGCTGCGGTTTTGATTACTGTCTTCATTCAGTTATCAGCCTGTTGTAGTACACGCAATCATTTCTTTAACACCACAAATAAAACTGAAAATCTATGCAGTGTCGATGGCCTTGGCAATTTCCTCTCTCTGCTCTTATCAAACTGATTCACTGTTCCTCCCCATGGGTATGAAATTATCAACACCATTACGGAATAAGAAGTAAAGGAAAACTACAAGCTTAACAGAAAGTCACATACCTGGAGCTGTTGTTGTAGTTGCTTGACTTCCATAATTCCTTGGTCGTATTTCTTATCTAATGCCTCCAGCTCAGTTTTGCGAATTTGCTTTTTGTTTCGAATATCTTGCAATCTGCCTGAGATTTGCTGATGTTTGTCCGTCTAGAAGGAAAGCGAAGGCAAATTATACACTTCTCCACTAAATCTATAGGTGATTAGTTCATGATCAGTTCTCTTAAACAACCCAAAATACCTGCTTTAGATTGCTCATCCAAAGCAGGGTGAATTCCTGGTAGGCTATTAAGGTAGATTCTAAGATTTGCATACTTTCAAATACTGTATTTCAAGATGTGTAGTGAAATTTCTGTCTTACCAGGGCTTCTAATTCAAGATTAAGGCTCTTCTTTTTAGAAGTCAACTTGACAATTTCTTCTTGTTCCCTGTTACGCTGATTAAGCAGTTCTTGGCGGCGAATTCTCTCCCATTCCAATCGCCGCTGGCGCTCAAGTTCTTGCTTTGCTGCCTGCAGAAAAGTTACATTACCTTAAATTACAATGGAGATGCAGAACTCAAGAGATTATGATTTAATGTGACGTGCTCTATTTGTACATAGCTTAACAGCAACACATAGTGTCTTTTGTAAAGTGCTCTTCTATACTTCAGCATCAAAGAATGGAGGCAGTGACCCTCTAAGATTCTTCATGCCATGCTCCTAACTTTGGATGAAGAAAAGCTACATAACTCAGACTGAAAGTCTATTTAGCTTAGAATACTGCCCACAAATGAGCATATTGACAGATATTACTCATAACTTCCTTTGAGTATTTCACAGAACTAGAAAAAATACACAAGTCTTATGCATGTGCTGAGACAGCAAGTAGAAGCAAATTTGTCTCAAGTTCAACTGCCAAAACATTATCAGTTATGAATTCAGTACAGCCTTGTTTGGTATACAGATTTTTGCATAAATCCAAGACATCTGTCCAAGAAAAATCTCATCTGCCCTATGAAGCATCTGAAAATCTCCAGCCTATACTCCATGCATTTACAACAGACACAATGTTTTCAGGCAGAAACAATGTTCTCTCTGCAAGACAACCTGCCAATGGCCATGTGAGGAGACAGAATCAAAGGCAGCATTCAAATCCTGAATGCTCCACCAAATGGCTACTGTATGCATATATATATATTCCTTAAAGAATTAAAAAATAATTTCAAGAAAACAACCTCCCGCCTTTCTATTTCTTTTCTCCTTTCTTCTTCCCTTTGTCTTTCCAACTCTCGTTGTCTCTCCAGCTGCCTTTCCATTTCGAGTTGTTTTTTCCGTTCCTGTTCCTGACGTTCCCGCTCTCTTCGCTCTTGTTCTTCTCTTTCTTTCTGAGCCTTACGTTCAGCCTCTCTCTGCTGCTGTTCCAACAGGACCTGACGGCGTTTTTCCAGCTCCATATTTCCCCTCTCATAGTTGGCTTTCCTTTTGTCCTCAAATGTCACTAAAATAAGGAAAGGTAGTTATTTCTGTCCTGCGCAAAACACTGCTCTCAAACAAATACCTCGGTTATGCTTCTAAAAATAGTTAGTTTTCTTTTTGGCAATCTCAGGTTGCTGGGTCATGGAAGATATAAGCATCTTGCATTTGTTAAAGTATTATTTTTCTTTTCAAAAATACCTTTACATTTTCCTAAGTCTATTCCAATTGAAAAAAAAAATGTTGTAATTTAAAACTGACCACAAAAATTACTTGAATTTAGAGGAAACATGGAAGAATAGCTTTTATAAGCTAGGAGAAGGCTATCTTCGGTTAAAAAGGTTTTCCACTGTGCAAGAAACACTAACACAGAAAGAGCTTAGCTTTTCAGGGTGTTCCCTGTAAGAGCTCCTGGAGGTAAAACCAGCAGAAAACAATACAGGATCAAGCTCAGTCACTGCAGTACAGGATAAAGAGAGATACAAAGGAATGGTTGAGGCTTCCAGCAACCACCCTTCTAAAAAGAGAGGCAAGTCGTGTCTTGCAGTGTGCATGTAAGAGACCTTTGCTGGTAGCATCAGGGAGTCAACAGCAGACCCTACGTTATGCGCAAATTGCATCTAGTTTTCAGAGAATTAAACTACTTTGTTTTCAAAATGTCCAGAACAAAGTAATGCCAGGAACTTGCAACTGAAAAAAAAAAAAATTGCAGTAGCACAGCAGTATTTGGCCATGAGGGATTTATTTTCCAAAATACATTATTAATCAGCACACTTTTCTTTTCCTACAGGTAAAAATAGCCCCCATCTCTTGCCTATTACATCTAACAACCTTGCCACCACCCCAGTTAAAAGGGATCTAGCTCCTGAAATTAAGCTCCTAGGGATCTGACTATGTCTTCCACTTTCTGACTTTCAGTGCCCTTCAAAGACAGCCCTAGACATTAAGAATGTGAGCCCTTATTTTACCCGGCTGTTTTTTCTGTGGCTCCTCCTCCTGCACAGGCTGGTAAGATGGCAGAGTTCCATTTATATTTTCAGAATATTTTCCGCTCCTGGAGGGGAAAAAAAACCCCACCACCAATGTTAGAGAAATAACACAGTTATTTTCTTTGTATAAAACATTTTCGTTGAAAATATATTATGTTTCACTGCCCTCAGTGATATACCTGAAAGAAGGCGGTACCAGTTCCAGAGGCAGAGTTAGTGGCAGAGGTTGTCCGGCTTTGGCCATATCAGTTAGGTGCATGGCTAACACAAACTCATCAGCTTTCAGCTGTCCATCTCCATCAATATCAGCTAGTGACCTACACAGTTTTAACAGCAATAATAATTATCACAATCACTCACAAACGATAGCTGAAATAATTTACTGTAAAAATAGTTTTTTTAATAGAGAATTCCTGTGAAATGTTCTGGTAAAGTAATTGTGATTAATGTGAAAAGTTGATGAAAGGAGGTATTATCTTCTTTAATAATGCACTGCTATTCAGATGTTTTTGTAAAATACAGCAAAAAGGATAGGAAAGGTTAAGAGACATCTCTTGATTTATTGAATCAACAAGAAAAGAGCTAGGAGGAGAGTTCAGGGTTGTTCTTAACCATCTGAAAATGCTAGAAAACACTTTTTTAATATTCTTTTTAAAGTAAAAGAAGACATTACATAAAGTTACATCAAATTATACAACAGGAACCTTTGCATAGAATTCTTTTTTCCCCTTGCATCCCTTGTGCAGGGAAGAGGTGAGCTGCCCCAGGGTACCTTGCAATGGGTAGGAAAAGGATCACCTCTGCCCTCTAAGGAGAAGGCAAACCACACAATCCTGTCCTCAGCCTACAAAATGCTTCCTACGCAACTGGGGAATGGGAAGGGAAACAGTGAAATGTTTCCAGAGATGCAGGCAAAAAGGCAGGAACCTTTCTCAAAGAACTATCTATGCAGACACAATTGCAGGAATGTGTCCTTAGACTGCACTTATGCTAAATGCTTAATAAAATAACTGCTTGTTAAAAAAAAAAAAGTGGTTAAAAAGACCCACCAAAACCAAAAAGGAAACTACAGAACAAAACAAAAAAAATCACCACAGTAAAAAACAAAAGCAGGAGATGATGAAATGAGATTTGTATTATGTTCACAGACCAGCACTATTCATACACAAGAGTACCGTTACTGCAGTGATTACCATGAATACAGTACCCCAGTAGAAAACCTGGTAATTCCTTACTTTGGGCAAAACTGAAACTTGGGCTGTTAATCCTCTACATGGGTACACAAACCTCCTTGCACTGGTTACTGCTGTTTCCAGGCCGAGCACCCAGGAGGAAAACGGTCACTACATGCCTGCTTTATTTCCCCACATTCCAGAGCGAAGGAATACAACCCGACATTCCCTTCTTTACCTTCACAGCATGCAACCAAACAAGCTGAATGAATATGAGGAATATTTCAGCTTGCTGCTGCTAGAGACAAACAAATGACTGCCCTGGGATAAAAAGAAGAAAAGGGACTCGGAAGGAGCTGTAAAGCACCAGGCTATTGTGAATTCTGCTGGGCCAGTAAATTTTATGTATAACATAAGTAAAGGCAAGACTTAACAAACGTGTAATATGTCAATATCTTTATGGGAACCACAGTAAAATTCTAAAAAGCTGAAGGGTTACTTCATTTTTAATTTTTCTCCGTATTTTAAAACTAATAAGCTTGATTTCAGAATCCTACTTTTAAAATGAATAAATCCTATCTCGGCTAAACTAGTGCATCACTGCATCAGAAACTGCAATTAGTACTACTATATGGAGTTTAACAAACACAGAGAGTGAAAAAATTATATTACGTCAAGGTGTCTCTTGAAAACGTACTCATGAACAAACTAGTTTAAAGAGTAGCTTAGTTTCAGTTTATGATTTTAGATCTATGGTGTCCCCTTATCATTTGATATTAAATAAAGTACATTTCCCCTCTTAACACCATAAACACATTGAATTCATAATCAGGAACTAAACTTACCAAATAGTAGCCAACTGAGTCTGTGAAAGGTTTGATTGCAAAAGGGCATTCCTTGCTTGAAATCCTTGGTGAAAGAGTAAAAGATTTTAATAAAAATAAATACTTTGAACAAAGATTCACATGTAGCAAAAAATGGGTCATGAACTGGGGCATGTTTATTTTTAATATTAATTTAATCCATTTTCATCAGTGGCTAACAGTTGGTGTTACTTCCAGGCTTAACAACAGCATTACAACCTGAACACAATAAAGATATAAGTATTCTTGCGTACTTTTTTTTCACTCAGAGCACCTTAACAGAAAAGCTGACATAAAAAACGGATATTTATGGTAATCCCCACGGCTGTTACAAAAGCACAGCTGACTGTCTACCTAAACCTTGAGCTAGCAGCCTGGAAAGCTGTCAGCTTTCCTTTGATAACAAAGAACCATATCCTTTCTAGGCAGGTTGATGAAACGTTCAGCCCAAAATCAACTGAACAAGATAAAAAAGCATTGAATCCCTTTTTTGAAAGACAGAATTGTCCTCCTTTTTGGTAGGCTAGGAAACTGAGGGAGAGGCTTGGTAAGTGCTTATTAAAATGGGAAATCTAGACATATACACACCTATATACTGTCTTTACATCTACTAACTGTTTGATCAGTGTTCTATTTGCTGCGTTGCAGTGAGTAATCCAGTTTTATAAGAACTTTCATAAAACTCTAGCTCATATTAATTTTGTGTGAAGTTTTTTGAAACCACCATAACATCATGGCACAGCAGAAACGTCACTGAAAGTCAACAAGGAATGACTCCCTTAAATTACTTTTGAAAAATTCCGATGAATGGCTGCTGTACTGCAGTGTCTTTCCTGAACCGCTGTCATTAAAAAGATAAACCCCAAATGTCTAAGCAATTATTAATACATATACATAGGAGTACATGGCACACAAATGATTATGAGATGTCCCTCATTTCACAAAGGAAGAGTCTCAGTCCAAAGAGTGACACTTGAAAAATGACTGCTGAGTTTATGGAGCTAAATTCCCCAGCCTTATGGTTCTCAGGCTCTTACCACTGCCATTCCTCCCTTCTTCCCCTTGACTGCTGCTGTAGCTTCTGGAATCTGCCTGGGGAGTCTGCTGCCTCCTCAGGCCCCTCCGAGTCTAACGCAGAGCCCAAGCCAATAAACTGACACTCATTTCCATTTCTTGGCTGACTAGAACCAGTAGCTAAAATGCACGCTCACCTGCATAGGCCTGAATGTCAACAATTTCGGCTTTTATTACATACGGAAGTCAAATCCCAAGCCAGGATTCCACAGCTCAGCCTGTGACATCCCAGAAGCAGAAAACACTGCCGTTTTTCCCCTTCCACATCAAATGCCATACTCACCTGATAAATATCCACTCATACTTTTATCAAGACTGTTAAATTTCTGCCTGTATTTTAATCTGGAGGCCTGAGGAACTGCCCAGTCTGTGGATACAATCTTTGGTGAATTCCCAGCTAGTGAAGCACTAGAGGAAGAATTTGAACTGTAATAGAATTTTAAAAATAAGAAGAAATAAAAAAAAGAGAGAGAGAGAGAGAGAGAAAGAACTGTAAGTTGCTTGGCTTAATAAACAGACACTGGAACAGAAGATATAGAACACCTTATGGTAACATGAAACAACTTCCACAAAGTTTTACCTCTGCTAACTTGCTACAAATATTTTCATCACCAATACGGGATTTAATGTGAAAGTAGGGACACATATCTAAAAGGAAACTCCTAAATTCAAGATCTTACTCCCTTGGTATCACAGGCACTTATGCTATGTAATTCATTCTTCCACCACTGCAAAATAATGCTATAGAAAACCACAGGAAAACATCTTGACTTCCACACGAATATTTAGAAGGGCCGTGAAGCATTGGGCAGCTGTCAAAGTCACTTTAAGAGGTATTCAAATGAATAATCAGGAGCATATAAATTTATCTGATAAACTCACAATCAAAAGCAGCTGCTAAAGCCATTATATTCCACCTCTATGTATCCTTTTTATTAGTGACAATGAGAGGCTGAACAGAGTTTTTCCAACTCACTCGATTTCTGCAGAATAGCACTTGATGGAGTGTTTAGTTATACCTATAAAACTTCTACCTGCACCTCTCAGCATTTTCACAGTGTCCCATCTTTGAAGATCAGACAAAACCAGGGGCATCCAGCCTGCCTTGTTTAAGGAAATCCCCTACTCTGTCAAATAAAACAACTACATGCAGTGTTATCCAAGGCAATGAAGTAAAGAATGTTGATATAAACAAAGCCTGTCGGGCACGATGCTGGATAGACACCCTTTGCGTGGAATTCGATAACACGATGGTGAAAATGCTGTCAACAGTAACACTGAGGAAAAGCTACATTGCAACACTACCACATCAGCAAAAAAAAAGATAAAAGCTTTCCAATATAAAAAAAAAAAAAAAGAGATTATTATAGGCACACATCATGCCTACAGTCATCTTATTGAACATCTGCTAGCATCAGGTGCCTGCCTGTATGAGAAGCCCAGTTAGATGGGTTTTCATCCTCGATGCCCTGTATCAGCAGCAAAGAGGCGCAAGCACTTCCGAGTCACCTTCTGGAAGCGAGCTGGGGCTGAGACGGCCTCTGGATTGTCTTTTGGGAGACTGTTCCCTGGGTGCCCAATTGGATAGATAAGCCTAGTGCCTCCCTCACTTTGTCTATAGCGAAGCTCTACAATCAGTGAAACAGAGCAGCTGATGACAAAGACTCATAATCATCTAATATTCATAAAACAAATTCACACATAAATATTTATAACAAATATTATTGTTACATGCCTGCTAATTACGTAGTGCCCTCCATAATGAATGAGCACATCAATCCATAAACATTGCTTTTATAACCACTTGGTAAGTTTTACTTCCATTTACTAATGAGGTACATTCCTTTCTTTTGGCACCACTTTCTCTCGTTTGAGCTCCTTGCATACTTCAGATAGTATTTTCAGGAAGTCTGACAAAACTATTGTGCATATCAAAACAATCTATTTTCAGTCTTGGTAGGTCATAGTAGGTAGACTAATTTTTAATGAATATACTCTGAAAACAGAAATGCTCTGTAAGTTTCAGAAGGCATACTACTCAAGTTAAAGATATAACCATTTTAAACTTAACTTTCATACCTGCTAGATCCTAAATCGATTAGTGACTGTGCCTTCTGCATACTAGTACCACCAAACCCTCCTGCCATGGGACCTAAAGAACCAGTATGAGGCAGCGCTGAAACAAACAAACAAACCAAAAGCAACTGGGTATAAGGTAATGCTTTGTGATAAACATTCAAGGCTTCGATAGAAGTAAGAAAAGCAAATCAGTGCTTTGTTGTTAAGATTAACTAGTTACAAACAAATTGACAAATGTGAAAAAACACAATTTTTCATTTATTTTTTTTTAACTGTCATGCAAGTACTAGCATTCCTGTCTGAAATTAGCCATAGAGAAAATAAGATTTACAATTCTAAAAGCAAGTATTGGACTGTACTGTACTTACTTGAAGAGAAAGGTACGGACAAAGGCTGCAGAATGCTCGATGTTCCATTTGGCAAGGAAGAGGTACTGACGGAAGGCACCAGGGGAGCAGAGATAACCAACGGAGGAATGGAAGTCATGGAGGTTAGAGACATGGGAGCTAATGGTGTGATCGTAGACATAGACGTTGGCATGGACAGATTTGGCATACTACCCATTCCTAGAGCAAAATGCAACAATTCATGATTTAATATTGCAGTGGCAATATTAAATTTTCCAGCAAGAAAACTGCCTCCATTATGCTAGGCAGAAGCTACACACAGCAACCTGCATCTAGACATACAATGAGTTAAAATAGATGCCCGTGTACAATATTTACTTTTTCTCTAAGCTTTAGACAAGACAGCTCACAGAGGAAAATGTATTGAAAAATACAAACTTAAAAAAAAAAAAAATCCTTACAAGCAATTCATTCTTAAAGTAGATTGAGATCTAGTATTTCACAAAAGAATAAGATTGAGTTTTCTATAATTGCAGCTGTAACTTGTTCTTCAACAAGCCTTTCCACGTCTGGCCCCTGAGAGAGAATAACAACCCAACTCAAAAGCTGTGACAATCCTCCATAGGGAAAAGCTGATGCTCTTTCTGAACCAAGCCTTTTCCAAGCGTTGGCCTTGGAAGAATCCGTATGGGTGAAAAGTCCATACCCATGCCCAGCAAGTGGTTTATTTAAGGCAGCTGCCTGAAGCGAATAAGGGCACTTAATTACTGTCTGAATCTTGTGGAAGACAACAGTATGCTGATGCTATGATGGAAGGTTAATAGGAAGTAATCGTACGCCAACCACAGCTATCTATAAATGCATGCACTTGTATGCAAACACATAAGATTTACTGGTGGGCAGACTTTTAAAATCATGTATGTAATTAATACACGCATACACTTAATTTCAGCGCAGAAGTATGCAGTAATTTGTAATCCAACTAAAGTCATTACATATATTTTGTTCTAAAAAACCAACAAAACAACAACAGGCATGCACTCAATCCCAAAACACTGTCCAAAAAGGAAAAAAAAAAGTTAAAGTAATTACAGTCAATTGCTCAAATAACCAAAATAGACAATCTGATTGATTCTGAAAAAAGTTTAAAATAAGCATTCTACCAAAACTTTGACCTTTACTAAGTTTAACTTTAAAAACCCTGAGTATAAATAGGTGAACGAGTAGGAGGGAGACAAAAAAAGACCTTCAGCACAAGATGACAGCCTGCAAATCAGATGGCAAATGTGAATGGCCTTCTTGCACCTCATGTCAAAATTCAACACAAGGTTTTTCTTTATTATTCAATGTCTTCAAAGCATGAAATTATCAAAAATGTCAAGAAAGTGACTTTGTGAATTTCCTAAATCAGAATATCCTTGGGGTTTTTATACCAATTCACTCAACTGTAATGGTCAGATTAATCTTGTATTTGGCTGCAATTAACTGTGTTTTTTTACCTCTGAACACTAAGTAATTATATATTCATAAGTACCAAAGCGAGCCGACATTAGCGGCGAAAATACTGGAGTTTGTTTCATGACAGGAGGGAGAACCGCAGGCAAGTGCTGTCCTTGCAATTTCAGCTTGATGAGCTTCATGGCTATAGAGAACTCCTGTTGATCCATTTTTCCATCCTTGTTCAGGTCTGATAGTGTCCTTAAAAGTAAAAAAAAAACAAAATAAAATTTAAAAAGCCCACAAGGAAGAAATGTAAAGTTAGCTTTTGCACTTGAGGGGAAACTTATTTACTGCTTTTGTACAAACAAACTTATTGCAACCATTTGTAGATTTTCTACTTCTCACAACATTCGAACCCTCAGAATTCTGCAGACTGTAATTTTTCTAGTTTGCCAATCTACAGGTATTGAAAATCAACCTGGACTTCCAAACGTAATGCTCGTCTAGCTGCATTAGGTATAAGTCACTCGGTAGTCTTCCGCAGAGTTCAGTTTTTATTTAACTTCGGAGAAAGCAGGAAGAACTTAGAAAAGCAGTTGTCTCCTGCTCAGTGGATGCACTTGTTGATACAGACATGCCTCTGCTATGCTTCTTTCTATGCTACTAGCCAGACTAATTACTTGAAATTAATGTCTGGTGGTGTAAGGAATTAATGCAAGAATCTGAAACAGGAGGATGCAGAAACCTGCTAAAGGCACTATACACCACTATCTGCATTAATTCACAAACAGCACCTTTGGGGTGTTTTTGGTTTTTTTAAAGACTGATATAAACACTGTCTTCCTTTGACAACTCTCCAAATAAACTTAAATACAATAGGAAATATATGCCTACACATAAACAGTCAAAATTTTTGGTGAGACAGAAAATCTGAAATCTTATTAATACTTAAATATGCAAGGACCAGGCACAGGAATGTAAATAAAATTACGAGGAAAAAAAAAAAAGACTTAATATTAAACTACATTTTTCCCTTCCGTAGCTTCATTTTGTTACTATTCAATATAAAAACCCAAGGCCCTGTGCAAAAGTTTCCTTACCACTCTTCCGTAGGCACTTTGTCTGAAGAAGCAGCTAACTTTGCGTTCAGTTAGTTTCTTTAATATTCTTTCACAAGTGAGTTGTTCTTAATTATTATGAGCATATACTCCGTGTCCTTTAGCACGTGTACATCTCAGTAACAACCAAGCACCCCAAAACAAACACGATATTCTGGTGAAGACCGGGGTTACAAAGAAAAGCATTTCAAGTGTTGCAATCACCATGCGTATGCTGCAAACAGCAGCACTTTTTCCAGTTCCTGTAGTATAGCATTGGTTGCTATCTTAGAGTGTACTGTAACTGACCTTCTACTAACATTTTCTGTGGCTTTAGATTTTTTTCCCTGTTTTCTACTTTCAGTATATTTTCCATTCCCAATTTAGTAGCATATAACTTTTCCCACGCTTAATCTTATTGCCATTTTTTAGTGGTTACTAGTATTTCAAACACCATGCAATTTGGTATCTCCAGAAATTCAGTAACCCATTATTTACCTCTTTTTCTGTATTATTATTAAAAATATTAAGACAAGGCTTAACAATGACTTTTGTGGCAGTCCAACAGACACTTCCCTCTATGAAAGCCTTGCAATTTATCCTCATTTTCAAGCACTTACTATGGCTTAGGAAGGCTGCGTTCAGTATGATCCAATTTGAATTAACATTCTAAGAAAGATTTCGAAAGATACTGCTTTTTAATTAAGCGTTGGTCTACATATGGCCTCAATGCTTCCTGTAAGCTTAATAAAATTAAAACAATCATTCAGACAACACTCCTACTTTGACTGCTGAAAGCTTCTTTGAGACGACGCAACATGCTGAAGATAGTATTTGAATGCTACGCATCTCCTATTTTTAAAAAATAAAAATAATGAAGTATTCCTTACCATATTTCAGCAAGGACTGAAGCTGGTAGACCTGATTGCAAAAAAAAGGTACGTGCTTGATCACCTATGATAAACAAGAAAAACAGACAGACTTTTACTACAGACATAGACTTTCCGAAAACCTCAGCACTCTGTTGTGGGACAGATTTTCAAACGGAACCAGCATGCTGGATGCAAAACTTTCCAGCTCCATACCACCTAACTCCTTCCCCGATGACAGCGACTGTCAGATACCCATGTATTCTGTAATCCTGAATCTTTGCTCTGAGAAGCGATTTCAAGTAGCTAGAAAAAGCTTTAACAGGTCACAAATCAATAGCTGCAAACAGTTTAAAGATGCAAGATTCAAAGAAGTAAAAGTGACTGAAAATTCAGTCATGACCCAGTTACTTCTACAGGAAAGGATGTGCATGCTATTTCTTTTCTTCTACTTCATCCAATCTAACTTTAGCCAGTATTGCCTCTCTACAAAAAGTGAAAAAATATGATGTTCTACATAATACTCTGTTCCGTCAGAAAACATCAACTATTTCAGTATTTCAGGAAGGGAATGGGAACTGTTGTGCAATTCCATACCAAGTTCCATATTGGTACTGATCATACTAATCTCATAATAAGAGTTCAACTCATAATAAGACACGGAGAGTGCTGTTTATGCTTACCTAGAATGATGCTTAGAGCTAAGACTTCAGGTTATTTCAGCTCTTTCTTCCCTTGTATTCATACACAACCTTTCATTTCAAGCACTTGACAAATAAATAATGAAGCCTCCAGATGTATGAGTAGGTAAGAGCCCAGATGTGGCCTAAAGGTAGCCCCTGGGACTGCGTACTTGTCAGGTGGTGGTAGACACCAACATCCCAGAGCTGTGTGGCCAAAGCAGGAGTTACTTATCATTGAGCCATAAGATGTGCATGTTTCAAATAGATAGCTTCCTGCTCCTTCCTCAGTCTTTTTTGGACCAAAATGAGGAAAAGCAGGGGCAGTGGAGTCACCAGCTGGGGCATTAGTTAGGCAGGCAGGGCTGGTCTTTAGTGCCCACACGCAAACAAAGAACGGGGCATTCTTAAATTAAGTCATCTTTGCCAGTGAAATCGAGCCTTTCCTTCATCTCACAAGCAGATTCTTAAATTTTAAACCTGCAAATTCTGAGGTACAGAACAACATGACCCAGTTGTTTCAGAGGAGAAGCAGCTGAGTGCAACTAGAACTGACAGCAGGAGCAGGCCATTGCAAAGCACCATTAGCCTACCCAGAACTCGCCAAGGGTTAATGAATTGCAAGCAGTCATTAACAAGGACAAGCTGTCAGCATCTCTCTCCCTGCCTCCTCCCCCAAAACAAAGATATCTAACAGCACAGTATTCTCTAACACTGCTCAGACAGAGGAGAGCCACTTCGGGTGTCTCTGGTGTCACTTGCCACAATAGCTACTGTAAGTGCTCCTTGGCAGCCTCCCATCTGGCCTCATTCGCCTTGGTTTTCGAAACTAGACAGAATGACAGCAAACAACTGATGGCTGCAGAAGTGATGGGGTTAACAGAAGAGCGTTCCTTAGCCAGACTTTAGCCCAAAGCTCGTAGAAGTTTAGTAATAACCAGTGGCTGCTTGCCCAAAGAATATGGTTATTAGTCACACAACAAGGGGTTAGAAATAGGATGTAGTTTTCAAATTGTTTCACAAAGATACTTATGTGTACACAGAAGTTAATGTGTAATGCGGAACCTGAGACCAACCTGTAATGAAGCCTCCTGTGGGTTTAAGGCTATCGAACTGCTTGTCATGCTTGGCCCGCTCTTCTGAGGTGATGGCCCATATGTTTGGGCCTCCTAAAAAACAAAACAAAACAGGTTGAAGACTTTTAAAACTAAAGCATGTCACTTAACAAAATAAAGGCTTGGCTTCTGGACAGACAAAGTTAGAACCAGACACACCCAGCTCCTACCAGTTTGGCAAGGAAGTTCGGAAAGGCAGACCTGCTTCCCAGATGTGCAAGTGCTGGCTGAGACAATTCCTCAGCTAGATTGCGTTATATTCCGCTTTCAAACAAGCTCTGAAGTTGTCCTTCAGAGCTGAGGCAAAGCAGTTTCCTGCCGCTGACGATGGTTTGCAGCCCGGGCAGGATGTGCATGTTGTTCACCATACCCTGTGTGAACCAAATGCTCCTCTGGCTTCACTGGGAAATAAAGGGGATCCAATGTCATTTAAAGGTTCTCACACAAAGGGCTAACACTCTACAGATGCCCAAAAGACTCACGCTTCGTCTTGCCAACACTCTAAAAATCAAAATTGGGATTGCTAACAAAAATAGGTTGGTTTGTTTATTTTAAAGCGTACAATTTCAACTTACCATTTTTCAATGCTTAAAAAAAAACCCAAAAAAACCCAACAAACCAAACACAAGTGTAAAATATCACAGCCTCAAAGTAACAAAGAGAAATTGCAGGGAATAATCACGTTTATAGAGCTGTGCTGACACAGCGGGCAGGACCGGAGCGCTTTTCAGAAACTCTCCAACCTGCCGTATAAAGGTCAGGGTGTGTGCCCTTTGCAGGAAAAGCACTTTGCCAGAAATAATTGGGTTTGGATTTGTTTTTTAAGTAGGAGGAAGTTTTAGTCGGGAAGCTCTTGACAAATACCTAACTTTTCAAATCAATGAATGCAAGAATCAGCCAAAATTCTGAATGGAAACCCCCAGAACAGCATTAAAAGGTTATTACTTAAGAAAAACACCTTTAAAAAGACATTCTTTTGAGCAGTACCACTTCCAAAGAACTGTTACTCTCTTCATCAAGTATTTGTATTGCTCACTAAAAGACAGACAAGGGACTAAATAATTCTTCTAATAAGATATTAACAAGTTGCTTTAAAAACCACAGCAGTTTGAAAGGAACTTACTATAAAATGTAGTAAACTACATAAACTCCCTTTCAAAGCTTTGAACCTAGAAAATTTCAACAGCTCTTTCCACTGTTTTCCGGAGAGTAGTAACAAAGCTACATAGTTCTTTATCTGTAGGTGGGCACATGCCAATACACATGAATTAATGATGTTAATCACCTCTCGTCTGTGTTTATCCATATATGCAAACATATTTTCCAAAAAGACCTACTGCCTCCTCTTAGGAAGGTTCTTTTAAGACCATCATTTCTCCTCACACATGTACAAACTGATTTCTTTACCCTCTGCTGCTTAATACGGAAATACAAATAGTGAAAAAACCAAACCAAAACGAAACAGAAACTCAGTGGGGATATGAATGACAAAAAAGGTGGGAGGGCATAAAGATAAAAGCTTTAAGCACTTGAATTTGGACTTTAGCTTCCCTTTCTTGAGGATCCACTGATTTTTTTTTTTTTTAGCGTGGCCTCAATAAAGGGGGTTCTTGCAGGCTGTATGCAAAACTGCACTTCAAGAACCTGCCTTATTCCTCTCTTCCAATTAAAAGTGTCTAAATAAATCTAGGTTAGATACTGATAATAAATATAAATACATGTAAATCAGATGCCTGGAAGTTGATGGGCAGTACATGTATTGCCACAATACACAACTTGGCGCAATGGCAAAAATTAGAGCAGCACTTAAATATTTTTACGATGTTAGTTTTAAGATACAAATGTAAAGATGCAAATGTGGTTAACGCTTATAGAAATTATCTTGACAAGATGAAGAATTGTGCCTAAAGCTGTCAACAGTAACTTTAGAAAACCTGACCAGTTTTTTTCATTTACTGAAAATAAAATATTAGCAACACCACATCTTCCTCATGCGAAATACCATGTTTTGATCATCTTTTGAAACACTCCTCATCTTTTTATAATCAATGTCAGCAGGATTAAGACCACAACAATATATTCACACCATCAGTGGCTACAAAGTGTTAAAAATATGGTAAAAATTCCTTGACTGGAGTTAGCAACACCACAGTAGCTTCCCTAAAGAATCCAATTTACATTGTAAGGGAACTTCTGTTTAAACAGAACTGAAATGTATTGATGTACTGAAATGCACAATTTCCTATTTATATGTCCCAAAGTAACGAAGACTGCAATCAATCTTGAAACTTTTCTAAAATATTTCAGCAAGTCATCTCTTTGAATATCATCTGCTAAGTTATGCTTCCTCTCCAGCTATGAAATTTGAAGTTCTACATGGCATCGTATCCAACGCATTACAATTTTGTGGCTCAGCAAATCACCAGATTCACACCTGTAGCTGTACGACGATTAACATCTCATTCCAGAAGCGTTTCAAGATCAGCATTCACCTTTCCTTCACACTCTCCAAGAATCTCACTATGTTTTGCATGCTAAAAATTTCGCAGAATTTCGCTCAGAGGACTGCAATG
Organism: Rhinoptilus africanus; assembly: GCA_013400135.1. NCBI lineage: Eukaryota > Metazoa > Chordata > Aves > Charadriiformes > Glareolidae > Rhinoptilus > Rhinoptilus africanus. Next base: position 6,600 of record VXBO01014032.1, on the reverse strand, counting down.
GCTTTCCTCTGACAAGCTTGCCCCGACAACCTTGGGATCATCGCAGAGCCCTCTAAAAGACAGACATGCGGAGTCCATGTCTGCTTATCGCACCCAGCTCCAGCTTCCCTGACTCTCACCACCATGGACTTCTTACTGCTGGCCCTAGCCTTGGCAAAAAAAAAGAAAAAGAAAATATCGCTACAGCATAACAAAAGGCCTCTGGATGCGCACTATGCAAAAATTGCTGTTAGCATAGTTTATTTGTTACAGATTAAACATGCAAAAGCATTTCTTCCGCAACCATCTCCAGGATATGTTTCTTGCAAGTATAAATTTCATTTTAAACCAGTATTTTTGACTACAACCCACATTTTTATAGCAACGAGTTCGTCTAGCATAGTCCTACCTAGTCAGTGCAAGCAGCTACTATCACAGCAAACCGATAACTACAAACACACGTTATCAAACGTATGTCAAGTGAATGTTTCAGGAGACCGAATAAATATCCTGAAAAGATCAACCTGCTAATAATTTATTTTCAAAGGTTAAAAGAATTTCATATTCTCTCTATCCTGAGGACAGAGACTGAAAAAATCTTTTCTTCTGGTGATTAATTCCATAAAGATACACTCTCGACTGAGGTTCTTTTATAGGCATGGAAGAAAGAAATGTAGTAAGTCTTAAAATCCAAAGCAGACCTCCTCCCACATAATTTGACTGGTTTCCTTACAAGTAAATATAGAAAAATATACATACTTTGTAAATATAAATTTAAAGAAAACATATTCAGTTCAGACAATTTTAGCCACATGGCTCTTAACACCAATCAACATTCAAAAATACCTTCAAATTTAAGACGTTTATGTACTAAATTCCAATCAGAAATGAGTTAAGCAGGGGGACACAAGGCAGTATTCAAAAAAGCTGTGATTCCTTACACGCGAAGCCTGGAAAGTACGTGAGAGTGTCTGCCGTTTTCAGGCAGGTCTTTGTTTTATGAATATGGGTTAATAAGCATTGGGCAATTAAAACATTTGTTTAAAAAAATAAAATTAAAAACCTGCCAATACTTATGGTAGGGATCTGCAGCGTGGGCATCTAACACTTCTTATTTAAAAGCTATACTGTTTTTCCCAACGCCTTCCCCAATATGCAACAGAAACAAAATCAAGTTGCAGGTGCTTATTTTTAGCTTAACCAGGTGCTTGTGACTCTGCTGATGTTACCACTTGGCGATACAAACAAGAAAAGAAAAATCTGTGTAAAGGAAGTGTCATTTAAGTTAAGATTCTTCAAAATACCAAGCAAAAATACCACATCAGTCTATCTGAAATTAACACTTTGAACAGCGGGAATCACAATGTCTTGGCAATTCCACAAAGCACATCACGAAGCTATTCTTCAAAGTAATTGCCATGTTTACTTATAGCACAACCGAGACCATCACAATAAAGACTTACCACAGACAAAATTAGTTTGAAACTCAGTTCCCCTGTGGAATCATCATCAAAACATGCCTGCAATTCTCACGAATGCTGCTTACCAAAGCTACCATCAGCGGTAAAACCGGCCACTCAGCATCACCACTGAGAAAAACTACACTGCTTGGTTTACAGACGATTAAGTTTTGGGCATGTCAAACTGTGACAGAGGGAAGACTACTCCTTTTCTTGGAAGGACAAAGCTGCAGGAAGAGTCAAACAGAAACATCTGCCATCCGAAATGTATCATCTAAACTTATCTGGCTTAGCTCAACACTTTCTGCACTAACACGCCTCCAGTCTCCGGGCTGAGAAATGTCTTGCCCATAAGCCAGATCCAGCCAAAGAGAACAATTAATTTTGTCCAGAGACATTGCTGTTGTCCTTCCTTCCTCACAGCCTGTCCTCATGGCAAGTCATACACGAATCACAAAACCCCTTTGCAGACCCCTCTCTGATCACAGGATGGGGCGAGAGGCTCGCATCTCCTTCATGGAGCAGCGGCGAACCTTTGGCTCTCCAGTGATTCTAAGCTGGCACTCATTCTGAGGAGGGAACTACAATCACTTTATCATCAGAAATCAAAATGCAGTTGCCACTACCTGCTCCCATGACAGGCTTTGCTGCAGCCAATGAACAGAACGTTACTAATTTTCTGACTTAGCTTAAGTGTCCTGGAAATTTTTATGAGACAAATAAGTTTTTTTTCCTCAACTGTAGAAGGCATAATTTTGGAGGGTAAAAGAAAAAATACAATCTCTCTGACAAAAAGATACCTCATTAAATCATTATTCTTCAAAAGAGGTTACTTTGCAATGTCATAACTTCACACGTGAAACAAAGCCCACCTAGATGAAGCTAATACTATATTTGACTATGCAGCGGTTTCAGGAATCAAAACTCAAGAAATCCTGAACTTGGAAATTTTCCCCACAAAGACTTTCCCTAGAATAAAGCTAACTATTGCCTTCACTTGCTTTTTCTGTTTATGAAAACACACAGTTCTATATTTATATTCATTTTTGGAATATAGATGTCAAACTACCTTTCTTTTCTGGAGAAGGCTGGTACTTTCAGAGAAGACTGTGGATAAATATCTGGACTGGCAAGCGTTCTCCAGATCCAAATCTGGACTAAAGGTCCAGAAATGTCTCAGTGGTTTCCTTGTATCAGATCAGAAAGCCAACAGTGAAAGCACCTCTACTTGCCCACACCGCAGCTCTACAACATGTTCAAAAGTTCAAAGCCACATGTGGATTCTACCCATGTAGAAAGACTGCACAGAATGACAAAGACACACAGAAACAACCCAGCGTTACACATCCTTGATTTAATATACATTCAAGACTTCTCTAAAGACGACAAAACACACACTGACTGCACCTTCACATAATGAGTATTAATATACAATTCAATGTGGTAGCACTCACAATTTCATAGTGTTGGAAACAAGCAACTACGCTGGGGATTAAACGTTTTCTGTTCCTTTAAGCTCATTTAAAATAAAATACATCTTTCTACAACCGAGCGTGAGAGTCTGTTTATGGCAGGATCACAGCATTTGGTAGGACAGCTCCAGAAATGCCTTTACAACACTGCATCAGACAGATAATCTTCTGAAGAAAATAAAGGACTTGCTTTGATGGGCTGCCAACACCAGAAACAAACACGGTTCTTTCCTTAACGTGGTAAGCTGCAATTGAAAAAATGGGAAGAAAAGAAAGAGCAATCCTAGAAAAAAAAATTAAATAGACCTGAAAATGCTCTGTAAGACTCTACTGCTGGTTAGTACTACCTGCAGGCAAAAGTATCGAGTGCGGTGCTGTTAGTGAAAAGAATAAAGGTAACTTTTCACCTGTGGAAAATCACAAGACATTTCTCACATTCTTCCAAGAACTGTGTTTGTTTTTCATTGATAGGCGTTGCTTGTTTTTCTCTCATAAAAACTATGCTCCTACGACCTACAAAGTTAATTAACTCCACAGAGATAATAAACCTAAATTGAAAGAGCATTCCTCATACACATAAGTCATGAGGATGAGTGATTATACCACCACCTTTTTAACCATCAAAAAAACTAGCATTAAGCCTCATAATGACCCTAAATAAATATTTATCCCTGTGTTTAAAGACGGGGAAATTTCAACACAGACATGCAGCAGCGTGCCTCAAGCGGCACAACAAGGGGTTTTCCATAATGCAACCCGCAATCGCATTACTGTATCCCATCAGGAGACTCGAGAGAGTTGTTGGTGCAAGATATATTGGGATAAATCTAATAATTCCAATCTTCTTCTGTCTGCGTTTGTAGATAAGTCTACCACAGCAGTATTTATTCCAGATCAGATTTAATGTTCCCAACTGACATGTTGAATCATACTTCTAATTCTTCCTCAGTGGTGTGTAAACACTACAGGAATCCAAAAATATCCAGAACATTTTACCATTAGTCTGAATTTCAAAATTTCTTATCAGTGTTATTGCTATTTTCAATATTTGCTTCCCTCCTTTGTTGTTGATTCTTTATATCAAGCACAGGAGAAAATGCTGACTGATTATTCTTATTTAGGTGTGTAAATACGTTATGAACTACTACTAGGTCTATCCCAAAGCACACCTGCCCTTCCTCGAGGAATGCAGCTCCTATTCCCAGCTCCCATGTTCTCATGTCACGGTAGGAGCTACAGGCAACCTCCTTTCACAATGCACACTTAGTCCCACAACTACTTGTCCTACCAGAAATGCTTCACGGAGGCTCTCGGCATATTAAGCAACACTGCGGGAACTGCCGGCAGCAAAGGGTAGGTCCACGCTTACCAACAACTGCTGCAGCTTCTTTAACGGATACACAAGTAAAATGAAACACCTGTAGCTAAAGCACATTAAACAGGAAAACATGTTTCTCCGTCAGTTTTGTATTTTCACTAAAATCATTGTTGAATGAGGTGGGTGCCCTGGTGACAGAGGATACAAAGAAGGCAGAGGTGCTGAATGCCTTCTTTGCCTCTGTCTTTACTCCTGCAGGCTNCCAACTGACATGTTGAATCATACTTCTAATTCTTCCTCAGTGGTGTGTAAACACTACAGGAATCCAAAAATATCCAGAACATTTTACCATTAGTCTGAATTTCAAAATTTCTTATCAGTGTTATTGCTATTTTCAATATTTGCTTCCCTCCTTTGTTGTTGATTCTTTATATCAAGCACAGGAGAAAATGCTGACTGATTATTCTTATTTAGGTGTGTAAATACGTTATGAACTACTACTAGGTCTATCCCAAAGCACACCTGCCCTTCCTCGAGGAATGCAGCTCCTATTCCCAGCTCCCATGTTCTCATGTCACGGTAGGAGCTACAGGCAACCTCCTTTCACAATGCACACTTAGTCCCACAACTACTTGTCCTACCAGAAATGCTTCACGGAGGCTCTCGGCATATTAAGCAACACTGCGGGAACTGCCGGCAGCAAAGGGTAGGTCCATGCTTACCAACAACTGCTGCAGCTTCTTTAACGGATACACAAGTAAAATGAAACACCTGTAGCTAAAGCACATTAAACAGGAAAACATGTTTCTCCGTCAGTTTTGTATTTTCACTAAAATTACGAGGACTGTGCCCACTGAAGCCAAGAGAACTGCCTAAGATTTTCAAGCGTCTCTGACATGCTATCCAAAACCAACTCTTACCTGCAGACAGGCTGTTAAACAGCATAAGGCAAATGTGGGGCAACATAGATTTGGCCAAGAAATGCTTACTTAATTGAACAGCATCCTTACAGAAACGTGGACACAGTAGCAGCAGACAATTGTATTTTAGGGTATTTCATATTGTCTACATTACCTACAGGATTTCTAGACATTTGGGTGTACTGGGAATCCTCAGGTTCAGCAGTTCACTAAAATCAAACATTGGGCTTGTTTAAACCAACCACATGCCCCACGAATCAGGAGCCGAACTCTGTATGATGCAGTATTTTGTCTGATGAAAGGGTCATCACCGTCGCCCCACTTCAACACATAAAATCTCTCTGTAAAGGAAGAACGTTAAGATTTCTGTGCCACGCAATGATCTCAATGTAGAAACATAATCCCTGCTTTTAGATTGAGTATAATCCCTAAAACAATTTAGAGATACATAATAGTCTAGGCCATGCTAACAGCAAAGATCAACTTCTTTTCTGAATTTTACAGCACAACCTAATGATTCCGAAGCACTTAAACTATCAGTTTATAGTAACAGGATAGTATTTCTATACTTTATAGACATCACAGAATCGTTTAGCTCATTCTGGCTATCCATTTCCAGAAGCTCATTTTTAATCAAATTATTGCAAAGCTGCAACTGAAACATAAAGCAACACACCAAGCAAGCAAAATATTAAAAAGCACAACACAGACATAGCAAATTACAGCAATTTAACTTGAAGATGTGTAAACAAAAATATGTTTTTTTAAAGATTTGTTAGAGCTCCACTAATGTAAAAAATACAATAGGAAATGTTTATAAACGTAACAGTACCCTCAATTGCACATTAGCATGCTACCTTTTACACTAGTTTTCCATAAAATCTGTGACAACTCATTCAGCAGTATTTTTTGAAGTTTTAAGGAAACAAACAAGATTTCTATTTCTCATCAAAAAGTGCAATTACTGTGACCTATAATATTGCTAAGCTCATACTTTATTCTTGAAAGCTCATTTAACTTTTCCTGTTCTTACAGGACAAAGCTGGCACACAGAGCTGGCCTAACCTAAGCCTTCCCCATATCTAGATTCAGTGTGAATAATAAATATAAAAGTATTGTGTCTCCAATTCCGGAAAAACAACGCCACTGAAATCACTGCAGTTGCTGAGTTACAGCACTGATGCAGCACATGAAACAAGCCCATTCTTTTAGCAATGACATACCCACGTCTTTGCCCAGAATCATACAAACATTTAGGTTGGAAAAGACCTTTAAGATCATCGAGTCCAACTGTTAACCTAGCACTGCCAAGTCCACCACTAAACCACGTTCCTCAGCACCACACCTAAACATCTTTTAAACACCCCCAGGGATGGCGACTCAACCACTTCCCTAGGCAGTGTGTTCCAATCCTTAACAACCCTTCTGATGATGACATTTTTCCTAATATC